>OZ007591.1:67642170-68109670 GCA_963931845.1 Maratus michaelseni | reverse complement strand
ACTTTTTTTTTTTTTTTTTACTATTAATTTTTATATTCGTAAGAATATCGATCACTTGCAGCCCAATTAGATATTCATCTAATAACAGCCCAAATTTTGGCAAAATATATTTATTTTCATAATTATTAAATACATTATTTTAATGCTGCTTATGCGCAAAATTTGATGTATTTCTTGTAGTTCAAATTAATTTTACCTTGCTGCATTATAACTTTTTGTAATGTTGCTATTGAAATAACATATTAATATGGCCGTTTGCATTGTTTTTGTTTGTGTCCTACTGATATGGTCATCTTGCATTTTGAATAATTTGTATAATGTGTAATTTGACATAGCTATTTGGGATAATAATTTCATTGCATTTGGTCAGTTATTTCTGTTTCAATGGTTAATTCTTGCAATAAGTTTTTATATATTGAACTTCCATAATGACCTGCTGCATTTGCGCAATCATTTGTGGATAGTTTTACTTATTTACTTTTTTTTTTTTTTTTTTTACTATTAATTTTTATATTCGTAAGAATATCGATCACTTGCAGCCCAATTAGATATTCATCTAATTACAGCCCAAATTTTGGCAAAATATATTTATTTTCATAATTATTAAATACATTATTTTAATGCTGCTTATGCGCAAAATTTGATGTATTTCTAGTAGTTCAAATTAATTTTACCTTGCTGCATTATAACTTTTTGTAATGTTGCTATTGAAATAACATATTAATATGGCCGTTTGCATTGTTTTTGTTTGTGTCCTACTGATATGGTCATCTTGCATTTTGAATAATTTGTATAATGTGTAATTTGACATAGCTATTTGGGATAATAATTTCATTGCATTTGGTCAGTTATTTCTGTTTCAATGGTTAATTCTTGCAATAAGTTTTTATATATTGAACTTCCATAATGACCTGCTGCATTTGCGCAATCATTTGTGGATAGTTTTACTTATTTACTTTTTTTTTTTTTTTTTTTTTTACTATTAATTTTTATATTCGTAAGAATATCGATCACTTGCAGCCCAATTAGATATTCATCTAATTACAGCCCAAATTTTGGCAAAATATATTTATTTTCATAATTATTAAATACATTATTTTAATGCTGCTTATGCGCAAAATTTGATGTATTTCTTGTAGTTCAAATTAATTTTACCTTGCTGCATTATAACTTTTTGTAATGTTGCTATTGAAATAACATATTAATATGGCCGTTTGCATTGTTTTTGTTTGTGTCCTACTGATATGGTCATCTTGCATTTTGAATAATTTGTATAATGTGTAATTTGACATAGCTATTTGGGATAATAATTTCATTGCATTTGGTCAGTTATTTCTGTTTCAATGGTTAATTCTTGCAATAAGTTT
The DNA here is from genome assembly GCA_963931845.1 of Maratus michaelseni. NCBI lineage: Eukaryota > Metazoa > Arthropoda > Arachnida > Araneae > Salticidae > Maratus > Maratus michaelseni. The sequence continues at coordinate 68,108,303 of OZ007591.1, read as the reverse complement.
TTATATATTGAACTTCCATAATGACCTGCTGCATTTGCGCAATCATTTGTGGATAGTTTTACTTATTTACTTTTTTTTTTTTTTTTTTTTTTTACTATTAATTTTTATATTCGTAAGAATATCGATCACTTGCAGCCCAATTAGATATTCATCTAATTACAGCCCAAATTTTGGCAAAATATATTTATTTTCATAATTATTAAATACATTATTTTAATGCTGCTTATGCGCAAAATTTGATGTATTTCTTGTAGTTCAAATTAATTTTACCTTGCTGCATTATAACTTTTTGTAATGTTGCTATTGAAATAACATATTAATATGGCCGTTTGCATTGTTTTTGTTTGTGTCCTACTGATATGGTCATCTTGCATTTTGAATAATTTGTATAATGTGTAATTTGACATAGCTATTTGGGATAATAATTTCATTGCATTTGGTCAGTTATTTCTGTTTCAATGGTTAATTCTTGCAATAAGTTTTTATATATTGAACTTCCATAATGACCTGCTGCATTTGCGCAATCATTTGTGGATAGTTTTACTTATTTACTTTTTTTTTTTTTTTTTTTTTTTACTATTAATTTTTATATTCGTAAGAATATCGATCACTTGCAGCCCAATTAGATATTCATCTAATTACAGCCCAAATTTTGGCAAAATATATTTATTTTCATAATTATTAAATACATTATTTTAATGCTGCTTATGCGCAAAATTTGATGTATTTCTTGTAGTTCAAATTAATTTTACCTTGCTGCATTATAACTTTTTGTAATGTTGCTATTGAAATAACATATTAATATGGCCGTTTGCATTGTTTTTGTTTGTGTCCTACTGATATGGTCATCTTGCATTTTGAATAATTTGTATAATGTGTAATTTGACATAGCTATTTGGGATAATAATTTCATTGCATTTGGTCAGTTATTTCTGTTTCAATGGTTAATTCTTGCAATAAGTTTTTATATATTGAACTTCCATAATGACCTGCTGCATTTGCGCAATCATTTGTGGATAGTTTTACTTATTTTTTTTTTTTTTTTTTTTTTTTTACTATTAATTTTTATATTCGTAAGAATATCGATCACTTGCAGCCCAATTAGATATTCATCTAATTACAGCCCAAATTTTGGCAAAATATATTTATTTTCATAATTATTAAATACATTATTTTAATGCTGCTTATGCGCAAAATTTGATGTATTTCTTGTAGTTCAAATTAATTTTACCTTGCTGCATTATAACTTTTTGTAATGTTGCTATTGAAATAACATATTAATATGGCCGTTTGCATTGTTTTTGTTTGTGTCCTACTGATATGGTCATCTTGCATTTTGAATAATTTGTATAATGTGTAATTTGACATAGCTATTTGGGATAATAATTTCATTGCATTTGGTCAGTTATTTCTGTTTCAATGGTTAATTCTTGCAATAAGTTTTTATATATTGAACTTCCATAATGACCTGCTGCATTTGCGCAATCATTTGTGGATAGTTTTACTTATTTACTTTTTTTTTTTTTTTTTTTTTTTTTTTTTTTACTATTAATTTTTATATTCGTAAGAATATCGATCACTTGCAGCCCAATTAGATATTCATCTAATTACAGCCCAAATTTTGGCAAAATATATTTATTTTCATAATTATTAAATACATTATTTTAATGCTGCTTATGCGCAAAATTTGATGTATTTCTTGTAGTTCAAATTAATTTTACCTTGCTGCATTATAACTTTTTGTAATGTTGCTATTGAAATAACATATTAATATGGCCGTTTGCATTGTTTTTGTTTGTGTCCTACTGATATGGTCATCTTGCATTTTGAATAATTTGTATAATGTGTAATTTGACATAGCTATTTGGGATAATAATTTCATTGCATTTGGTCAGTTATTTCTGTTTCAATGGTTAATTCTTGCAATAAGTTTATATATATATATATATATATATATATATATATATATATATATATATATATATATATATATATATATATATATATATATTAGATTGCACATTAACAATACCAAAACGCATTTTTATATGAAAATATCAATGTGAATAAACGACTAATTAATATAATCTTCATGTTTTTATTTGAACCAGAGTATCCAAACCAGACTTTCCAGGTTACAGAACATACTGTGCCCAGTGTGCAGAAAATAGGTAAAAAGCATACTAATTGAAAACTCTAATTCATTTTTTAAAAGCAATATATATATTTTTAGATTGCACATTAACAATACCAAAACGCTTTTTTATATGAAAAATATCAATTATTTATTCAAATAAAGTTTCGAAATTTATTGAAAACGGTACTTTCGTATCGCATGTTGGGAGTTGATAGCCGAAAAAAAAATCGCCAAAGATTTCGCTATTCAAAAATCTTTGACGATCTTATAAAGTAGATAAAATATATAAAGATGATAATTTGGTGATTCTGAATTAAAGCAACTGTTGCCTTTTTAATCCTGTTTTTTTTTTTTTTTCAGCTTTTAAACGCGTGGTTTTTATTTACTTGTTAAACTTGTGTTTTATTAATTCATTTATATTTTTTGGCGAAGTTTTCATTTATTTATGGACTATTATCCGGAAATGGCTAATATTAGCCATTAGCCGAAATGCTAAGCCATTAATTAGCTGGAATGCTAAATCATTTACATATATTTTTAACCTTTTGTAATCGGACTGCATGCGAGATTTTGAGAAAAACTCTTGCTTGAAAATTATTTTAAAAACCATAAAAAATTAGCAAATTAAAATACAGTTTTCAAACCAATTGCATTTGAATGTACATTTCCCCCCTATTCAACAGTGTTAAAATTGAAATGGTGTAATGTTTAGAAGTTAAATAAATTTGTAAAAAGCAAAATAAATTGGTCTTATTATTACCACCGTTACCGTCGATATGACGTCAGTGTTACTCAAGGACATGTTTTGGCTTTATAATATAGATACTGGGTTTTTCAGTAGGTACTTACACAGCCTTCGTAAGATTCTTGAATTTTAATACCGCTATTTCCGCATAGAAATTTTCGCCATATTTAATCGCAGAATTTTGCCATTAAATAAAAGGACAATATTGCTGTTAGGGAAAAGTGGCACTCAAACTGAAGAAACGTAGGAACCCTGTATATATGAAATGTGTGTGTGAAAATACACATGCGATTTATGTATAAAGATTCGTCTCAGAGTAAAACGAAACGCGTGATCTTAGTTTTATTCGTTCATTCTTTCATTAATGAACCCGCATCTGCAAATTATTTCGGCCGTTGATAAATTCGTTAGAACTGCGTCCTTCAGTAATTTTTTCCAGATCCGCCCTTTAACGGAAGTGCATTGTAATGAAAAGAGTAATTTGTAGCCAAATGACTCTGGAATGTTCATGAATCTAAATCTAATAAGCATAAACAGGGTGCTTAGAGGTGCTTACATATTTGCAACAATCAACTAACAATCGTAGAAAACTGTAAGGTGAACATTACTATGTAGAAATATTGGTACACAAATGTAAGAACCTTTACTCTACGCGATAAGATAACCAACTGAAAGAATAACAAATTGTTAGAAAATAATTGGGTAAAAATAGTTTCATGAAAACCATCATGAAACAAGTTTTGTAACCGTGAAATATCTTGTGTCCCTTATTGTCATCATTCCAAGCAACTTTTTTTTCCCTACATATTCCTTGATAATTTCGAAGAAACGCTTTCTGTTCTAAAAATTGAATTCGTGTTTTATAATCTATGACTAATGATATTTCACACTGTTAAAAATACCTGTTGTTTTAACAGATATTCTACAGTATTTTAAACAGAATGTCTCAATTTCGTGTAAAGTACTTACAGATTTTCACTGTTATTAGCATAGACATAGTTTTCGCCCTCTAGCAGAAAATTTAAAAATCATAAGATTCTTCACTCTTAACTGACAAACAAATTCAGAAATACCACTGTAAAGAAAAATAGCAGTAATCGCGTACAAAGTAATTTTATTTATTTATTTATTTATTTATTTTATCATTCCGATTATTTCAGAAATTCTGTAAAAGAATAGAAAAGTGATCTCGTAGAAAGAACTTGGTTAAAATTAAACTAAAGTATTGTTATGTAAGGCAGAAAAATTATTTTTAATACATAGGAACTCTGTTTCAGTTAAACAGATTGCATTTTCTATTAGATGGAAACATTTTATACCATACAAAGAACGCCCCCTCTCACGTTTTAGTTTAATAGAATTATACTGTCTGTAACATGGAGAAATTCTGTTCTATACAGAAAAAATCTGTACCAATTGAACAGGATTTCTCTTCATAAATTACAGAAAGAAACTGGTAGCATTGCTCACAGGATTCTTCTGGAAAATCTACACGATTTTTTAAGAGTGCATCAGTGACCAGAGACGTGAGCAAACATAATGAGAAATAGTGCTTGTTATATTTACACAGCGAAGGCGATCCACAGGTAACGTTTTACGTCAAACGATAATGATGCTCGCAATAATATTGTTTTAAATGTTTGAGAGTTATTGTATTTATAATAATAACTCTCATAAATCCTTTATGAGAGTTGTTATGTTGAGGATTTATAATAATGATATAAAACGTGCTAATTGACTAAAATGCGCCAATTGGCTTTGAACCCAATTACGGCAGGCAGTTTCTCCAGAAACATAACTACAGAAGAAGTTTTCCCCATTTGTACCGAGTGAACTCAGTCGAAGAGGTATTATAATTTATGGAACCCAGAAACGGTATAAAAATTTAAAAACCGCAACTTTTCTAAAAATAATGTCAGGACTATTTCATTAACATGATATTAAGTCCCGCTTTAATTTGAACATTTTTCAATTTACACTGACAACGTATCCCAACAGGAAAAAATTAAAGCGAATTTAAATCTTTTTGAGACACTATTTATATATTCACACGCGTGCGCATACATACAAGCAGATTTTCCAATGGATCTTGTTCAATAATTTCACAGATTATCAATAACCAAAAATAACTTGTTCTATTAAATTAAAAATAATAATAATAAAAGTTATTATTACTATTATTGCTTTTTTACTTTTATTAAAAAAAAAAAAAAAAAAAAAAATGTATAGTCATTTACAGTCTGCTAAAATTGTCGCACATTCATATCCTAAATATTCAAAAGCACATGAATGTCGACATGATCAAGGGAAGAGCCAAAGTTTAAGTTTAACTGCTGATATATGACTTTAAGTTGATGCCATTATTCTACATTGAAAGCAACATCGAAAGTGATAAAAGGAAAAGTACGTTTCTGGTTTCATTTAACGAATTATATAGAAAACACACACACACACACACACACACACAAAAAAAAAAAAAAAAAAAAAAAAAAAAAAAAAAAAAAAAACATTTGTAACAAAGAAATAACAACTTGCAGCCATATGAAAACTGCTATGATGTAAAATGTGAGAAATCTGGTTCCCAGAAGCCCTATTATACCGTTGTCATGCTGCCTTTATATGGAAATAATAAGTTTTCCACTTATTACAAGTCCCAAAAATTGAGGGGGGCCCCTGCAATAACAAGGCAAGTGGAGTTCTACCATCTAAAAAGGCTTGTTGACCCTACCTTGCTATTCCTCGGGCTTTATTTCGTATTCGAACAGTAATGGCTTGTAAAAACTTATTTCAACTCTCACGTGTCTCAGTTTCCCGATTCTGGTATAAACGAAGCTGAGAACAAGTACTAAAACTTAAAAAAAAAAAAAAAAAAAAAAAAAAAAAAAAAAAAGCGAGAAAAAGAAGGAAAGAAAAAAAAACCGCTAAGATGATTTTATATTTTGTAAACTCTTGTGTTGCACTATATAAAAATTGTAAAAAAAAAAAAAAGTCATTGCGTGTTCCAAATGAACTATTTCTTTCGCCCTAAAACACCGCCCCCTGAATACTAGACCTGAGCGCTGACACAAAAATGGCGGCGCTCGTGGGCCGATTTTGTAAAACCTTTCTACGGTCCCATAATTTTACACCCCAGTATTTTCTAAAAGTTTTCTTTGACTTATTGAATCGACTTTTCTTTGACTTATTGAACTTTCAGAAATTATTGGTATTGAATTTCAAGGGACCGTTACACACGCTGAAAAATTTCCGCCTGCGACTGCATCAATTTTTGTATCAGCGCTCAGGCCTAATATTCGGTGGGCGATGCCTAAAACATAAAATATGCAATAATAAGGGAAATTTTCAATTTTCAGATATATGTAATGTATTATTCAGCATATAATGAAATATAAATTTTATGATCATAAGCAAAGAAAAGATGCTAGGAAACTCTTCTTAAAAGGAATATCTGCAAAGAAGTTATATTCTAAATTAAAATGTTGAAAGCAAATTTGAAACCTTTGTACCTGAAAACTCCATTTTCCACTTGCCTTGTTATTGCAGAGGCCCCTTAAATTACGTTCATTTTAAATTTTGTCCTAAACTCTTCTTGTTTCACCCGTCATATTCTAACTTATGCGCACATATATTTATTTTTTTTAAGCAGATGTTCTAGTGGATCTTATTCAAGAATTTCATACATTTGCATTAATCAAAAATAACTTGTTTTAATAAATTAAAATGAAAAAAAAAAGTCTGTATAAAGTATATTTATTCATCTTTAATATGCCATGATTGCCGCACATATGTGTAATAAATATTCAAGAGCTCATGCATGAGGATATGATCAAAGGAAGCGCTAATGTTCAGTTTTAACTGCAGAAATTAGATTTTAAGTAGTTGTCATTAATCAACACTAAAAACAACATGGGAATGAATAAAAGGGAACAAAAAAGCTTCGGCTTTTATTTAACGAATTATAGAAAAACAAAAGGTACAGCAGTAACAGAGAAATAACAACTTGCAACATCACCAAAACTGCTACGATGTAAAATTTTGAATCTGAGAAGCACTATTAACTATTATATTAATATATATCACTGTATCATGTTTTCTTCCTATAGAACTAATAAATATTCCGCATGTTACAAGTACAAGTCCCTAAAATTATTTTCTTCTTAAATTTTCTTCTAATCTCTTCTTGTTTTGCCCGTCATATTCTTACAATCGTAACATGAAATTTGGGTAATTTTGGGGGAAAAGTTTATCGTCGAAACACATGCGATAATTAACTTACAAGGCTAGCGACACGGAGATGGAACAAGTTGTGTAATGCTGGACAAGTTCTCTTTTACTATAGAGTAATATTTTCACAACAGAATCAGTAAGCAGAACATGGTTTGTCCTTTAGAACAAGGGAGGTGTGCGAAAAGAATTAAAAGAACGTTTATTTTGTTTTCTTGAACAAGGCTTGGCCGTGAATCATAATGAATCAACCTGAAAAGAACAGGTGTTTCTTTATCGATGCGATCTTGTTCATTATAAATAAGCAGTGGTGGGAAAATAAAATCATGAAATTGTCCCCAAAAGAATTTATGGGAAAACTCGCCATGTTGAGACACGGTTAACGAGAAGGTGTGCTAGCAACTGCTGCATGTTAGACATGATGACAATAATTATTGCGTAATATTTTATCCGTTAAAATCTGTCTTCCCCCCCCCCCCCCTTACTTCAAAATAAAAATATTAAATTTATTGAAGGAAAAAAAGGTTTCATGTTCAAGAAGGTTTAGAAATAATTTGTAAACAAATCTTTTTAAGAAATTTCGGACGCAAACCTAAAAACTGTCGATATTACCTTTGATATCAGAAACTATAATGATTATATCTAGGACCCGGCTAACTCTACTAGGGGCTCTGGTGCAATGATTCACTTGAGGGAGGGGGGAGGGCTCCGTCGACAATTTTATTGCCGCTGTTTGTACACCCTTTGTTTTCTTTTAAAAAAGCCACCTTTTTGGGGGACTTTTTATAAGTTTGGACCTTTGACTAGGAACAAATTGAATAAGAAAATAATACTTGTGAACCCTGTATCATAAATAGCTCGAAGTGATCACTAACTGTAACAAATGATTATATGGTTCTCCGTATAACTTTTATAATCATTCGTGTAAAAATAGAACGTTTATTTGTGAAAATATAAACGTTTCATTAAAAAAATAAAGACAAATTCTGCATGTTTTTTGTTTATTTCATTCAGGGTTTTCAAACAAATTTAACTCCACTTTCCGAAAACTTGACGAAATGCAGTATAAAACTGGCAATATTGAATATTTGATAAAATATGAGCATTTGCATTATATAATTTTTAACTGCTCATGCGCGAATGATAGCACATATTTTCTTTCATAGTTTTCTCCTCAACTACATAGAGTAACTTATATCAATCAAATGGCCCCTCAAATAGACTGAAGATTCAGAAACATATCGACGATGTCATTTCACTTATTTTCTAAAAGTAATTTGATAATAAGGGGTTATACAATTTATATAATATAAAATATTGTAAATTATAAAATGCAATTTAATACAATTATTATTTTTCTTCCTTTATAAGTATGTATGTGTTATAGAGCATTAAGAACTTTTGTGTAATTTCGTGTAATTATCCTGTGACATATATGATGAAAAAGGCAGCTTGTGAAAAATATCTTATCGTTCAGTCATTTATAGAAAGTAACTGAAATGTAGCTCAATATATCGCCGATGTCTTCCTGAATTTATTACGATATTTGATTGGCAATTTCAATCTTTATAATGTAAGTTTACCTATACAGTTGACTGCTAGATTATGAAAGAAAAAAAATGTGCTATCACCCGACCATGCGTGGTTAAAACATATTTCACACAAATGCTCATATTTTATCAAATATTCAATGTATTCATTTTCTAATTGTAGAATAATGTGTCTCCTGTATTTTTTCAAGTTTTCTGAAAGTGTCTTGATATTTCTTTGTAAATCGTGCATTGTATAAACAAACAAACAAAACATGGGGAATTTTAACTTTTTTTTTTTTTTTAAAGAAGCTTTTATATCTTCATGAATATACGTGCTATTATTACACAAATGTATAGAAGCGCTTTGTAGGATCATTAGTTTACAGCTACAGATCATTTCGAGCTTTTTAAGATGTAGGGTGGTCGTAAATATTATTATTATTATTATTATTATTATTTTGCATTCAACTTGTTGTCGGTCCCCTAATTTCCCTCGTGACTAAATATTCACTAAAAAATGTGAAGTTGGAGTTGTTCTTTACATCTCCAATGGTCAATAAAAAGTCGTCAAGTATTTTTGATGAAGCATGAAACCTCCCTAAGTGTCCTTTTATAAATAAAATGGGAGATCTAGAATCAAATTTTGCCACGGGATTTCATCAGCGTTATTACGCCACTGATCGCATACTCGCTAAAAACTGTGGTCATTTGATTTCGTTAACTTTGCGAGTAAGAGCTAATCCAAGTGCCGCCGAAGCAAATAGCCCACATTTCTACATATATACGATCACAGAATCTGACAACAACATAAACGCATTTTTGCTCATGCTTAAGATATTTGAATTGAGAATCGAAGATTAATTTCTATACTTGTGGTCAATGCCATAATTAAATTATTAAAAATACAATTGTAAAGATTCATCTACGTATCAGCCTATGATAACCAGGGCCCGCTTAAGACTTAGAAATAGGGGGAGCCCGACATCACACAGGAGGCCTTTTATTCTACCAATTATTCTTCAACAATTTGAAATTTTATCATCAAAATTTTGAGTAAACAACAATTTTAATATTAAACTAGTTAAAAAATATTTTGTTATATACATAACAAATTAATTTTGTAAATGAATTTACAAATATGGAACAGGTGTGAATATTTAAACTTCAAAATATATTTTATGCTTTATAAATTGCAGAATTTGCCAGTGCTAATAACAGCACAGGGAAAACATGTATTTGACATAAATTTATGCTTAGCTGCAACACAATTGTGCTTCTATTTTATAAACAGAAATTTGATATCACCTGAATGCTAATGACTTTCCCCTTTATTTAAATAACCTATTCTCCATTTTTTATATCATATCTCCACTATTTATGAATATAAACAAAATATAATTATGCGATTAAATTTTCTGTTATTTTTAGCATGTTTCAAATTAAAATGTAAAACATAAAATAAATGAAAATAAGTTGCATTTAATCACTGTTTTTATACCATTTATTATATCAACAGAAAAAAAAATAGAGTATAAATGTGTCAGTAATAGTCTGAGGGAAAATTTAGTAGATATAATTAAGAAAAAAAATCATTTTTTATCCTGACTGAAATTTTTCCCCCGAAAAATTAGTTTTGAAAAGTAAATTTGGGGGCCCCTTTGTATTTAAGTGGGTAAGCTCGGGCTTCACGGGCCTATTCGGTAAACAGGCCCTAATGATAACTTATATCTCGATGGTCATTTCCAATTATTCTTTTCTCATGGAACCAAATTATAATTTTCAAGGTGCATTAGATACCTAAAAGATAATTAAAAGTTATAATCTACGTTAAAAGACATCTCAATCACCGGCAAACATTCCTAATGTTCGATCTCTCCTCAGGGCGGTCCTGTTATCATCTGTTTAATATCTAAATATCCCGAAGTAGTTTCTCATGTTTGTTATTTTTACCCACATGTGACTGTCGTACATTACGACACGACACCGATCCCTCAGGACATACCATCATTTTTTGCTCAGACTTCGCGACATCTATTTCAAAATTTTCCCACCGCCAAACTAACACCTGTTCTTTTAGTAGCCTTCATTATGATTCTTCACCACTGCCTCATAGTAACATAACTGCCACTTAAATTCGTTATTAGAACCCGATGCATTAGAGAAAGAACAAACGGACGAAATCCGTGGGAACGGGAACCCTTTTTATAATCTTCTATCGTCTGATCGCGTCGTTCAGGCCTTTAGATATAAAAGGTCGTTATTAATTACGTTTACAGGCAGACGATTTTTGGAGTGTGGGCCGATGTTCCATGGACGATTGCACACGTGCGTTTATGTGAGAAATAGGAGGGGGTGAGAAGGGGTTTAAGGACGAAATTGTCTTAAATAGGAGATAACCATCTGCGGGTTCTGTTTACGGAAATCTTATTTATTTATCCAGTTTCAAGATTTTTTACTTAAGGTTATGTTATCAAGAAGACATTACGTTTAAAGCACCTGGATTTTATATGGTAATTTATTGATATCTGTGTATTTAGTAATGTCTAATAAATACAGAAAGTAGTAAAGGGTGAGGAAAAATACCAAACATGATTTATCATTAGAAACATCTGTCTGAAATAAATAATATTCCTAGTAAATTTCTTTATTTTTTATTTTTCAATAAATAAATGTTGAATTGTCACATTACTCTTTGAAAAAGAAACATTAGAATATTGAGCAATTTATACAAAGGGCATTTAAGCTTAATCTCCATTTTAAAATCTTATGAAATATTTCAAGCTGCTTATTAAATTACTTCAGGTTTCGTAAATTAAGCGGCTGCAACAGACGGGCTAAATAACACATAATAGTAATTCAACTGAACAAAGATGGTGAACTAATTAAAATAATTTCAAAGTTTGAAACAGACTTGGTGTTCAAACTACATTAGCGAGAACAGAATTGTAGCTACCGAGAAAATTGCTGGCAAACACTGGTCACAGACACTGGTGAAGGTTTTATTTAAACATATTTTGGCCATTCATTAAGCTTCATCTTTGCAATCCTGGCTCCAACTTCGGAGTGTCATACAGTAGCCAAATATAAGGCAATACACTGAAAAAAAAATAGTGTTGATTTTACAATATAATACTAGCATCCCAGCTGCCAGTATTATACCGTAAAATTAACAGTAATAAGCAGTAAAATAAGCATTAATACACTGCCGCGCATGCATGATGGCGTACTACTGTTTATTTTACTGTAATAAAGACAATTATTAATAAGAGACAGAATAAAGACAATTATTTTTAACAAGCCGGGCCTATAACATAAAAGGGTCGGACTAAGCCGACAAAAATTAACAATTTTCGATGGATTTGTCTAGGACGAGAATAAGTTGAGAGAATCGACGCTAGTTTGAAAACATCAATACTGCAATTTAATACGTCCAGCGTGGAGAACGGCATCGGGCAGTTATATCGTGTCTGAGACGGAACCTCGGACGGATAAACATGATTTTTTTTTTCTTTTAAGGTTGGTTTTCAAATGACTTTCAAATGACTTTCAAATGACCAACTTTGACAGTATTTTCTGAAAGATCTTCTGTGTTTATCTAGAAATGCAAAACATCTTTCGATTTCCACGTTTCTGAATAAGAACGCCTGCCAATTTCATGCGTTTCCGAACAAAAATGAATGAAAAAATATTTCATAAAATAGCGAGTTTCGATTTGAGAAGCGCCTTAAGGCGGTTCTTAAAGAAAAAAAAAATCTTCGTTAAACAACGCGAAACTTTCTGGCACCTTTTCTGACTCATTTTTAAATGTAAAAGCACATGACACTTACAAGCATGATTATTCAATTGATTTGCAACAACCGAGCAGTTTTCTTCATTATTCGATAAACGAATTACAGCTTGAGTTATAAGATATTGTCGTATCAGAATGGCAGTTTTTTTTTTCTCCTTTTCAGCGCTGTCGCGTCCAGAAATTCAGTTCGACACGACAGCTTTAAGGTGGTTCTCAAATGACCTGCTCAACAACGCGAAACTCTCTGACACATTTTCTGACTCATTTTTAAACGGAAAGGCATAAAATTGGAAAGTCTGACTATTGTAACGATTTGGAATCGAGATGAGTTTTCCATTTTTTGATAAATATTATACTTATCCAGTTATAAGGATCCGTGACACGTGACGACTTGCTTTTCTTCTTTCTCGCACCACTGCGTCGGAATTTTTTTCAAAACACCGACTTTATTTTGTTTTTGTGGCATGTTATACTGATCAAATTTAAAATTTGTAGACTAATTATTTTTTACATTACACACGATTTTAACTTTAAGACTAGAACTACCGGAAATTTTATTCAAGTTTTTTAAAACTATTTCACACCAGAAATTTTATTTAAAACTACTTAACTTATTCATTTAACGTATTTCTGTGAGTTTTATATTTAATTTATTTTAAAAAGAAATTTTTGGTTCGAATCGGAATATATTCATTTGGCAACCGTCAAAATGATGTCTCATTGTAGTTCTAATAGTGTTAAGTAGCACAAAAAGAAGCATGGGACAGAATTAAGTGTCGTCATAAAACTGGCAGGCCTGACTATTGAAGCGATTTGGAATCGAAGTGAGTTTTCCTTTTTTTCCTTTATTTTTATTTTTATTTTATTTTTTGATAAATAAATTACTTATCGAGTTATAACTATTTCATGTCACGTGACAACACGTTATTTGACCTTTCGCGCATTGAAGCATCGGGAATTCGGTTCAACTTTGACAGTGTTTTCTGAAAGATCTTCTGTCTTTACCAAAAAATGAAACACGTATTTCGATTACATAGTTTCTGGAGTCGTTTCATGACGATCGCTTTAATTGCTTTTTCATCCCCAAAGTTCTAGTCGGAACGAAATTTATATTATATTATATTATATTATTGAGAATGGGATTCTATTGTGAGAGGTGGCCCGAGCGGTGTGATGCAGAATCAGTTTCTGAATAACAACACATGCCCATTTCATGCCTTTCCGAACAAATATTTTACTTTGGCGCAGCTGGTCTCCAATGAGACCTTGTGCCATTAAACCTTACACAACCAACCAACCAACTGAACAAATAGGAATTAAAATATGTGTTAAAGAAACCTCTTTGTATTTGAGAACAGCCTTAATAGCATTTTCTCAAAGATTTTCTTCATTTGCCAAGAAATGGAAAATACTCTTCGGTAACATAGTTTCTGAATAAGAGAATCTACCAATTTTACGAGTTTGAGAACAAAAATGAATGAAAAAGATGTGTCAGAAATTAGGCAATCTATCAGCCTTAATATAGATAGATAATCGACTTTACTCAATTCGAGTTACACATACATTACACACACACACACACACACAGAGTTGGGTTGGGTTGATTTATGACGGCCAATTATCAAGATGAGTGATATAGGCCCTGGGGGGAGGCCTCCGTGGGGGTCTTTTTAATTGGGTCTTAATAGTCTTTTTTTGCGGAGATCCTAACCCGTATTTACGGCAAAGTTCGAAGAAAACCACGGAAAACTCCGAACGGTTAGGTCGACGAGCGCGACAGGGGTTTAAACCCAGCACCTCCCGTCTACAAGCTTTGAGATCAGAACCTCTCAGCCACTGGTGGGGCTCACACACAGATAAAGAGAGATATAAATCTATATTTATCATATGTCATATAAACACACATTATATATTTGAATTTAAAGTGCCTTTATTGTATCGTTGTGTGATATTTAGCAAAGGGTTATGTAAAATTTGTAAACATTTTTAACAGGCAACTCTGATTAGCAATATAAAAATGTATTTATATCTTATACACTGAAAAAAAAAAAAAATTTGATTTTACGGTACAATACTGACATCTCAGCTGCCAGTATTATACCGTAAAATTAACAGTAATAAACAGTAAAATAAGCAGTAATACACTGCCGCGCACAGCTGGGATTCCAATATTATACCGTAAAATCAACATTTTTCTTGTGCAGTTTCTTTTGCAGGTATCGTGAAAATATGTATACTGTATGATTTCAAAACTTTTTAATATATTTGTTATATATTTAATATATGATATTCTGCTTGATATGTGCTTTTTTTTTCGGTGTGTGGGGGAAGGGTACGCATCCCATATTATATGTGGTCTTTATTCTTTGCATTAATGCAACTGACACTTATTTCCACCATTCTTATTATAGCACTTAATTGGTTTATTTATTTATTATACTAACTAATATTAGAAATACAGGATTAATATAGTTGGAATGTGTGAATTTCATTTTGCATTTACAATTTTTCCTGATCAATTATCAAAATATTTTGATATATTTTTGAAATATATTATATGACATTTTGCATTTCAAACATTAAAAAAGTAGAATATATTCTATATCTAAACAGAAAAAATATGTATTGATTTTATTTATTTATTTTTAACGAATATACTCGCAATTATAGAATAGATTACATTGAAAATAAATATGCTTAGAAAAATGTATTAGATCTTTTTAATAGTCTATTCTTTAAGGCTATTCTCAGATCCAAAGAAGCTACTGACACATTTCTGAATTCATTTTTGTTCGGAAACACATAAAATTGACAGGTGTTCTCATTTAGAAACTAGGTAATCGAATGGAGTTTTCAGTTTTTTTGGTAAAGGTAAAAGATCGTTCAGAAAACACTGTCAAAGTGAGAGTTTAGAACCGAATCCCCGACGTGGCAGCGAGAGAACGGGGGAAAACTTGTCGTTACGTGGAAAGAACCTTTAACTCGATACATAATTTATTTATCAAAAAATGGAAAACTCATTGCTATTCGAAATCACTTCAATAGTCAGGTCTGCCAATTTTATGCCTTTGCGTTTAAACATGAGTCACAAAATGTGTCACAAAGTTTCGCGTTGTTGAACAGGGAATTTGAGAACTACCCTTAATTTCTATATTTTAAAACTACAATTTATTCTAATTTTAGTTTTACTTCAATTTATTTATAAATTTATATATTACAAACCCTTTTTATTTACGAGAATATGCTACTCATTCTCACAATTAACAGCACAAAACTAATTAACCCTTCTTTGCATGAGTTTTTCTTTTACAATTGTGTTTTTTTATACATTATATTAAATATTAGACACCAGAAATTTTAAGATAGATTTTTTACTTTGTTCAGCAACATAGTTCACGGGGGAAATTTACTGGATTAATATTTCTATATAAATATAGTGGTGGCGAAGAATTTGATTTATTTATTAAAAGTTAAATAAAAAGTGATGGAAATTTACATCACTATGCAATTAAGGGTTAATACAAAACTATCAATTCACACTTGTTATTAAACAGGTGTGAATTTTTATTAAACAGGTGCAATCCGATGACCGTTTTTTGGTCAAAATTGATAACCAAGACTAAAATTCATCCAATTCTGCGATTCCACGCTTCACTTCAGCATATTACGGAGATTACGGGTGGAACATCCTTTTAAAATTACGAGGAAAACGTCCATCCTATCTATCATGATTGTCTAGATTACCTGGAAGGGAAGGGAGTCGATCAGATTGGACCTCACACGCGTATCAGCACGCGCATCGTGAAGATTTTTTGATATCTGGATACAATCGAAGACAGGAGTTTGGGTGGGGCTAAAGTTTATCGAATATTACGACATCGGGCCACACCAGTTGGTCAATTTCGCTGGTTAGATAGCCATCAATTAATCACCAGCCCAAGGTAAAAATAATTTCATCTAGGACAAATCATTTAGTTCGATATCACAAACTATCATCAGTAAATAACAACGGTGTAGACATTGTGGTGACAAAGAAAAAAATACAAAGATTAGAAGAACTTGCTTTATTGCAAATTAATGTACGTGTCAAAAGAGTTAAGATTGATAAATACAGTTTAATTTACCTTCAAGTTGAATACTATAGTCTTAATACATTAATTTCATACTTACATACAACATCCTTACTTTATTTTTATGCTTACAGATAGTGTTGCCAATGTCCCGATTTTCACGGACTTCAAGACCTGTCCCACGTAAACACTGCGCGGGACACCTAAAGTCCCAATATTCATTATGTACAAATTCTTTTTTTTTTTTTTTTCGTACTGTTATTCGTTAGTCTGCAAAGAGTGGAAATTAATACAGTAAAAACCTCTGAAAGCAGAACCTGTCTGTAAGGGACATTTTTAAACTCCTTATATACTTTGTTATCTGTCTAGACGGAAATCGGTCTATCGGAATTTTTTGCGCTTCCTAGTGATTCAGTTTTTACTATACTTTGTTCAGTAAACCCTGCGTAAACGGAATTTTTTATAACGGAACTCTGTTTTAAAAGTAAAAATTTAATTGTCCCTACGTCAGTCAGCGCTATAATACAATTATACCTGCTAAAATGGATTTTGTTTCAGTCTCTAGCGATTCGATTATCACAGGTTTTACAGTATAAGATTGTAGTGTTTGTTTAGTACAGTTAAACCTGCTAAGACGAAATAGCAAGGGACCGGAGAAATATTCTGTTTTATAGAAATCTTAACAGATATAATTGTATTGTATTCCTACTGTAGAGACAATGGAAGTTTTACGTTTAAGAGAGGATTCTGCTATAGGCAGATTCCGTGTGAATAGGGATTACTGTATTTTTATGTCCCGATTGAAAAGCCTCTGTCCCGCTGTTTTTGTTTTACTATATCGCTTTTTGTGAATTTGGACCTAGCAACACTACTTACAAACAACAATCTTATATGCTTCCATTCATCTTATAACATGCATACTTACATTCAACAATTTTTAATACATGCATCAAATACGATATAATGTTTTTTTAAACAACTGAAAATATGAGTTTCATTTGATTTAATTTGATTTGGAGAGTAGCTTTGCGATCTTCAACTATTGGGGCTGCTCTCTTGAGAGTTCCCTTCATCAGGCTTCGCCAACCTTTTTACTATCATGAGCACATTTGAATTTTATAACCCTCTTCGTGGGATCACCCTTCTCTCTTTGCCTGTACGATATTTTTATTTATATCTGCATATGTGCAGTGCACATTGCACAACCTCATGATATGCAGACGATTGGTGGATGTAGATGCAGATTTATGAAGACTTACAGATGAAAAGGGTATAAAAACCCCGTATAGCAAGCGTGGTGGCAGTGACGTAACTACAAGTCACAGTGGTCACGTCACATCTGTGACCAAAATGACACCACTCTGCCACGCCATATTGGGACTAAAATGTAAACTTCTCCAAAAACATTAGAAAAGGAATAAGAACACTTCAAAATATATTATGAGCTCTAAAAAAATTGTTTTTTAATTTTCGTGATGTAACTGTGACATTACTGGAAGTCACGTACGTCACGTCACAAATGTGACCACAAAACCAGTCGAAACAGACAAACAAATTCAAGTGTGGCAGGGTTTTTTTTTTTTTTTTTTTTTGGGGGGGGGGGGGGTGTATGGGGAGAAGAAGTTTTGTTTGTGACAAACTGATGCCATGATATAATAAATAACATTTTTATACATTAAACTATGTTTTTTACCCTTACTGTTTAATTAGATTAAATAACTTTGGAAAAATAACATTGTACTATAATTTTTTTTTTTTTTTTAATCATCAACGATAAAGGTAAAAAATTAAAATGTCAAAACTAAGAGCCTCCTCAGCCTCTTCATCAGCGTACTCTAAATAATTTCGCAATACTCAAAATATAACAGATAACACAAAATATTCTATAGTCTCATTAAATGCCCTTCTAACTGTATATGAGGACAAGCTTGGACTCGGGTGTAAAACAGTTGTGAACCTTAATTTTTTCATAAAAATAAGAAAAAAAAAAGGGCATTAACAAACACTGGTAGCTCCTATGAGCTAAAACCTCTCCCTTTTATGGCCGGCAACTGATTGAAAGCACCTATATTGGTTTAAATATAGCATATTTTCACAGCACTATAATACATATGTGTTACAATATGAGATGTAACGGAAATTTAATATGTAAGTAATAAAAAATTAAACAAATGTTTAAATACTGAAAGTACTGAAAATCATAAAAAGTTCAGTAATATAAGTTTAATAACAAACTCAATTACTGTAAGCAATTTATAAACTCAAGATTGATTTAAAAAAGCCATGTATGATCGCAAGCAAAGAAATAAAATACCAGCCTTCATGAAAATACGATGACAAAGCAGATGATTGCCATTGAGTCTAAAAAGAGTGTCATTACAGAGGAAGTGAGGCTGTTACATTCAACTACTCCTACAAAGTTTCCCTCTGAAAATGGTTTCCCCAGCTTTAATATTTTAAAATTTAATTTTAATGTAGTTTTTTAAAAAAAATAGGCGTAAAATAAGGGTTCGATAACTTTGTTGAAGTGGATCTGCTATCATCCATTGTTATCGAGTCACTTTTTGGCTACAGATTTTTAAAAATAAGAATGTTAGAAGTGTTTTCTTGAAAAAAAAAAATGTATACATATAAAAAAGATGTAAATATTTTCATTTTGTAAGACATTTACTTTTATACCAGTAAATGAAATGAAATTTTATTAGCCATGCATTTGTTCTCTTTTGTTTTAGATTTCGTGAATTCTTATTAATTTAGTGTGTATTTGATGAAAAATAAATAAGCATGGTTATGTTTTAACTTCAGTTTAATGCTGAATATTTTCTTTTCATGTAATTGCTATTTGTTAAGGGGACGGTGAACGTTTAAATGGGCAAAAATCACCAAAAAATACGAATTTTTGTTGTTGTGTTATTTATATTTACATTGTTAAAAATATTAATATATTGCCATGTATTTAGTATGTTTTCATGCTTTTTAAAGGTAAATATATGAAAAGTAAAAATGAAAATAACATATAATAATATATTTTACATGAATTTTTCTCAATTTTTTTGTTGTCTGTTTATCTTTAAAATGCTCCTTATGTTTTAATTTTTGTTCAGAATTTTAGTATCTGTATGTTATGACCCTGATACATAACTGCAATAAATCAATATACATTCGTTTTAGAATGCTGGATTATTAAGATCCTCGCATTAGTAATAAAATCTATAAATGTGTAAATTTGTAGTTAAATTTAGTTCCATTTTTTTATATTAATTAACTTTCTTCCGATTAAAAATGACTGTACAGATTTGTTTTTTTTTTTTTTTAAACAAAAACCTTTAAAATATTATTTTTTTAAAAATGGAGAAAATATTTTTAAAATTTTAACGCATAACATTTTTAAAAATATAAAAAAAACTAACTAATAAATTTAGAAATTTTAAATTTTCAGTAGATTTTTATAAAAAATATTTATTGAATTTATGATACAGAAAACACTTCTTTCAAGAATGTCTTGTTGGAATATGATAAATGTGTTTTTTAATCCACCAGTACTTTAATCTTTAAGAAAAGTGTGTTATAAATTAGTATTTTACTAAACTACATCTTTTAATTTAATATTAAGTATGAAAAACTTTCAAGTTTGAACATGAGTTGTTATTCATTATACTTTGTTTTATGGTTATTAAATATTAGCAGACTACGCCCGCTGCGCTGGTCGGTTTCTCCAAAAGAACCTTGAATCAAGCGAAATATATTGGTGAATTTAACCATGTATTTTAAAGTATAATCTCTACCGCGCATGCGCGGTAGCGTATTACTGCTTGCGCGGCAGCGTATTACTGCTTATTTTACGGTTTAATACTGTTAATTTTTCGGTATAATACTGGCAGCTGCGGTGCCAGTTTTATACTGTAAAATCGACAATTATTTTTTGCAGTGTAGTTTATGATATTGCCGCTTGGCGGTAGAATTTTACCAAACAGAAAACCTTGGGTATTCAATATTACCCGAGTATTCCATAATGCCCGAAGTTCCTCTAAATTCGGCATATAACGCGCACTTTTGATACAAGAGAATTGATCGAAATTTGCAGGTGCACGTTATACGTGGATATACAAATGAGAAATTAAATATTAAGAAAAAATATGATCATAACAGCTGCGATTTTCCATTTAATAAGCATGCAATTTACATACAAATATGGTGTAGAGCCGATTTGGGTATAAATAATTAAATGTAGTTTTTATTTGTATGGATTGTTTGGATCTATTAAGATTCAAAGTGATCGTAAAGAATCGTGGCAGGAGTACATTTGCACGGTAAGTTGTTCCGCAAAATCCAGCAGGTACGTATTCCTGTAATGGAAGAAGATTAATCCAGAATTAAGTCCAGTCATTTGTATTCTTTGCATACTGTAGGCTTTATTTATCCAAGACAAGAACACTTCAAAATAATATGTGATAGAACAACTCAAAAACATGGGATGGCCTCTCAGTCGATTTTTAATTAGAACTTTACTCTATGAGCAGAGGCGAAAAAGTGATTAAGAATCGCGGTTACATTTTAACAGCCAAGATTAGAAATATAGAGTCATGGCGATTGCGAAAAAATGCCAGAGAATAATAGAAAAAGATTCGTTAATGTTAAACCAATGGGGGTGGTTTGAATTTGCTTGGCGCGACATTGAGCTACCGGGAGCGCTGAAAACCCTGAATTTTATAGCATTAACCCTTATGGGAAAGGCCGAAAAGAACATCTGCAATTACATGAATGTTTATCAAAAGAAGGCGTCTGGGATCTTTAATGTTTAGGGTATTACATATAAGTGACGTGCCACAACATCCTTCGTTTTTATAAATTATTTCAGTTTGAACGCGGAGCAGACATCTGGTGAATGCTGATATTAATTCTTTATGACTATTGCACTTTTCTTTCCATTTTATTATTATTTTTATTATTATATGTGGTCACTTTGATAGAAGAACCGATATGAGAGATTGCCTAGCAGAATAAAATGAGTTTAAATAAAATGACTTTGTTCCTTTAAGAATAATGGGATTTAAATTTGGAAAGAAGGGATGAAAAATAAAATGTAATTTAGAATATAAATTTAATTTAAAATATATACGATTCAACATCATATACAAAAAATAATTTTTGCTATCGGATTGCATGAAAATGAATAATTATTATACTTTACAATAATCTTTATTTTAATATTTGCTATGTATGTCACGAAGGTTTCTTTGTTTATACGGCGAATATAACTAAAAATAGAAAAGGGAAGTCTAATGTTTAGGTGCGTATTATACAACGGAGCGCTTGATATAAAGCTTCCGGACGAATTTGTGACGTCACTTTCTCCCTTTAAAAAAATTTTTTTTTATTTGTCTTATGAATTTTTTCACAACATTAGTTCATTTTAATGATATTTAAAGTATACATTTTTTATCATGTTTTTTTTTTTTTTTTTTTTTTTTTAATATATAGAATTTGTTAAAATTTTTTTGAAATCTGATAAATTCAAATTTTATCAAATACACATTAGTAAATAAAAAGTTAAACATTTTGGTAGAGATTTTTATTTACACTAAGTAAATCACATTAATCAATGGTTCAAGAACTCAAATTGTTCAGATGAGCATTAAATGCAGTCCTTTATGGGAATTGTTTTACATTTTGAGACTTACCAAAAATGTAAGATCAATAGACAGAGACACAGCTTTTAGTGATTAGTTATTGAAGCTAGGTAGCGGTGACCATGAAATAGTTTCTCATTTAACTGAAAATTTGATCGAGATTCCTTCAAATTTAATTTGTGAAGGAGATCTAATAAAAGAAGTATTTAGACAAAAATTATTAAAATATGATGTGAAGCAATTTGCCAACAAAGCAATATTGTGTCTAACAAATGTTGTTACAGATAGAATTAATGAAGAAGTTCTGAAACCCCTCGAAGTGGAAACATGTACATACCTCAGCTCAGATAGTATTAAAACCTCTTCGCTACTGAAAGAAAAATAATTTTTGAAAAAAATTTGGAAGAGGTTTTTTTACTTATTTTGGCTTGTAATATGATAATAAGAAAATAATATAAAAAATTGATGTACCAGGGTACCAGTAAATGGAGGTCCACATATGTGGACCTTGGAACTCAACTGCAAAAAAAGTTCAAAATTTCGGAAATCCATTTTAAACATTTGTTTCTTTATAAAATTCCAGAAATAAATGTTTTTTTTTAATGTAACATAATTAATTATTATTTGTTATTTCTTTAAAAGTATTAAATTAATTAAATTGTAATTCTCAATATTTTAAAATAATTTTTGTCGAGAAATATATTTAAGAAATGACTAGGAAACTCAAATTTTATTACTTTATTTTTTACTAAGTGTGAAAATTTTCAAAACAATTATTTTTCAAAATACATAAATAAACGTTACACTTTATACACATAACTATTGTTTTGGATTTACATCCTTCCAAACGACACTTAGACGCATTTTTGCTGTCTAAAAATCTTGTCAAATGTCCTACATTGTCAAGACGGATTTCCTTATAAGGTATGTTAACAACTTTTCTTAAGCAACTAATTTCTGACACCTTTCTGAATTCATTTTAGTTCGAAATCGCATGAAATTGGCATGTGTTTTTATTCTGAAACTATGTAATTTAAATGCGTCTTCCAATTTTTGGCAAAGATGATCATTCCGAAAATGCTCTTAAAATCGATATTTTAAACTGAATTCCCTACGCGTCAGTCCGGAAAAGAAAAAATAAACTTGTTGTTACTTGACAAGAATTGCTCATAACGCTATAAGTAATTTATGTATAAAAAAAATGGAAAACTTGCTTCAGTTTCAAATTGCTGCAATAATGAGGCCTGCCAATTTTGTGCATTTACGTTTAAAAATGTCCCAGAAAATGTGTCTGTCATTTCATCATGGTTACCAGGGGATCTGAAAGCATCTTAATTTAGTTATTTATGTATGATATAAATATTTTTTACTACAATAAATAATTGTATCTATTTAATTATGTCCACATATTAGATCCACATACAGCGACCTCTCACTTATACGCGATGTTCAATAATTACTTTTTCGTACCACTATTTTAAAAGAGTAAAATTTGATTTATAAATTCTGCGATTACGTAAGGAGAAAATTACCTTAAAAAGAAACTGGTGCTGAGAAATAATTATCGTGTATCGCGTATAAGTGAGAGGTCACTGTATCTGAATTGAAACATGCATTATTCAGCTGGTTAAAATCATAAGTGGTGATTAAATTTTAGTTTGAGGAAAATACTTAATTTTAACAGTATTAAACTATGTTTTGTGCATTTAAAAGTAAACAGCTATTAAATTCCCATTATGTAGTTCAAAAAGAATATATAAGAAAAGTGCATATGCATTATTAACATAAGTTAAATAAATAATTTAAAAAAAGTTGGCCTAAGTAACAAGGACACAATACAAGGAAATCTTTTAATATTTTATTATTTGTTATTATATTATTATTTTATGTATTATTTACAAGAAAGATTATTTTACAAATATAAATACGTAAAAATAATTATCTTTATCTATTTTCATTAAAAAATGTATTATATATCTAGAAATAGTCTCCAATATGTCCATATATTTTCAATAAAATTGCATAATTTAATCTGCATTAATTAATAATTAACCTAATAAATATACAAAATCCACTTAATCTAGCTTAAATTTCATTTTCAGTTTAAAAAAAACACATATTTTGTGTTAATTAAATATAGGGGGACTTTATTATTATTTCTAAGTATGATAACAGTAACCCCTGAGTTTCAGCCTATTTATACTCGTTGAGTACTGAGGTCCACATATGTGGACCTCAACAAAATGATACTTTTAAAATAAAAAACGTCACCAAATAAACAAAAAAAAAAGTTATCTAATGAATATTTATAATGTTTTTAACAATATAAAAAATTGTGACATTTTAATTAAAATTTTAATATAGATAATTATTACTTACTTTTACGCAATCGGTGAACTGACGGTATTTTCGAAAATCTCACTTTCAACCGACTGTTCAGCCATGAAAATAAGTCAGGTGTTGACATGTTTTGCATTTTTTTTAAACTTAGACTATCACAAATGTGAATTGAAAATCAAAATTTAGATATTATGCGTGGTTTTATTACAATGAGCTAAGATTCAAGGTCCACATATGTGGACCTCAGTAGCGAAGAGGTTAAGGATGCTACTGAAGAAGATAACCATAAGTATCCGGTTGAGTTTCTCAATGATTGACTAAATCAGGCATGGCCCCACATATATTGAACTTAAAAAAAGGCGCAATTATTATGTTCTTACGTAAATTAAACACTAAAAGAGGACTGTGCAACGGTACTAGGCTTATAGTTAAGGATTTAAAACCTAACTTACTTATTGCTGAAATACTTACAGGTACCGTTAAAGGAGAAATTGTTTTCATTCAGCGGATTGATCTGTGCCCTAGCAATCCTGACTTACCATTTCTATTGACAAGACGACAATTTCCGGTCAAACTTGCACTTGCAATGACCATTAATAAGTCTCAAGGACAAACGCTTCAATTTGTTGATGATCCTGTATTTAGTCCTGGGCAATTGTATGTTGCATGCTTTCAACACTGCTTGGCAATTGCTAAGGAACAGAGACATTTTTTTAACTAAATAATCACAGGTAATGATTGGTGAAATGAAACTAAGAACATATGTAATAGAGGTAGAGTGTTGTATTTATTATGCAAAATGGCACAGATCCCACTACATGGGAATGCGGGATAACAAAAAAATAAAGAAATGTCTCCTTTGAAAATTTCGGAGTCACAAAAAAGATCTTTTCAAATGGAAGGATGAGAGATATCAGTCTCAAAGTAAGGTATATGGCCGCCTCGGACAGTAGTGCACATTTCGCATCTGTTATTCATGCTGTCTGTTCTATTGAAGAGTCCTTGGAGGATATTGTCCCACACGTTTCTCAAGGCGTTTTTCAGCTTTTGAACCGTTCGGGGAGGGTGACTTCTTTGAGAAATACGTCTGCCAAGAGCATTCCAGGCATGATCTAGAGGACTTAAGTCTGGAGAGTAAGCAGACCATTACATACATTTAATATTTTCACTTCTTAGTGTGTCTGATACTTCAGCGGTCCTGTGTGGACGCACATTGTCGTCCATAAAGTAAAGTCTGGTTGTAAAATAAAGTCACTAAAGTCTGGACCTACCGAACCCCTAAAAAGAGGAACATGATCCAGAATAATCTCTCTGCAATACCGTTGGGATGTTATGGTACCTCGCTCAAAGATGTGAAGCGGTGTTCTGCCATTGTGCATAATGCCTGTCCACACTATCACGCCTTGGCCATATCGATCACGTTCATGAACATTCTGTGGTGCGTGACATGTTCCCCTCTCTCTCCACACTAACTGATGGCCAGAATCATTTGCCCCAGTGAAGCGCGAATCGTCGGAGAACATCACTCTGGACCACTGTTGCTGACCCCAACCAATATGTTCCTTACGCCAACGCAAATCTTTCTCGACGATGGCGTGGTTTAAGTGAGATGCATTGAACAGGCTTCCGTGCATACAAACCAGCCTGATTTAATTGCCGAGAAATGGTTCTAGCAGATATACGTGTACCGGTAGCGGTTGCAAGGTCTGCAACTATATGACTAGGAGTGAAATTTCTGTTCCTTTTTGCCACTAGGGATACATATCGATCATATTGAGGTGTAGTGTTCTTTCTACGACCCCCGGCACGCTTTCGCATAGCATTTCCACCTTCAACAGTCTTTTTTAATCGTGATATGACACTTTTTGACACTCCCATCACTGTGGCAACAGTAGTGACACGTTGACATGCTTCGAGCAGTCCAACTGCTTTTCCACGATCATAAGCACTCAAATGCTGTCTTGCAGACATTTTGCAGTTAATTATTGCCGTACCACACGGAATTTTACAGAAATTAGTTCAACAATCTAAGGCACTATCTTTTTCCAATCACCTAACTGCATAAATTTTCGAATGAATAAAGAGCTCCCGTGCACTACCTTTCAGGCAGATAACAGGTCCTGCCTTAGTACGCCATCTACAATTAATTTTACTATGGTTGGTTGGCTGTTGGGAAAGCTACGTTGAAAAAAGCGAATTGTTCCCTAGCAATTGTCAAGCAGTGTAGTTGCAACATCAAAGTCAAAATTGATCAAGGACCACAACAAGGAAAATTAATCCCAAACTCTGGCAAATATTTTACGAAAAATGTGGTATACAAGGAAATATTTTTCAACAAAACTGAAGACAATATATAGGAATTATAAAGTTATTTCAAGGTCTTTTATTTGTCAAAGTTGGGTGATGGTATTACTGAAACCTAAAAATTGTAATCTACCTATTAAGCAAAAATTTTGAAATTATCTGAGGGGCATTGTTTTAACAATGCCGGGTTGTGGCGGCCCAATAAAAAATATTTCATGACCAGCAATTGTTTTATAGCAGCTAATATTTATGAGTTGGTTATTGATATACACTTTAAATATGTGTCATTTGCCACGCACGCTGCCCGTATAATGAGCTTTCCACTAGTAATAATCATAATTTTATAACTTTATTTCAATTTAATTAAGTAATTTTTTAATCTGTTTAGCACTAAAAATTGTTTTTTAAAATACACACACAAAACAAAAAAATCATTAAAAGTTTAATAAAATTAAGAAATACTAGAATAAATAAAGGACAGTAGCAAATTTATGCATCATTAAAATTAAGATTGAATTTTAAAAGAAAAATGAAATGCACAACAAACTGCAAATTTTTTAGTAAAAAAGACTTTTTGTTCTGCAGATCGGATTGGGATTAGAATTTTGCATCAAGTCGAATAACCAGATTTTATCAAAACCGGGCCCGGGTAGGGTTCGTGTAACACCTACATACAGCCCACAACATCCTGCCCACAGAAAAAACAGCCGACCCAATAGAGTCGGGCTCGGATCGGATTAAATCTGGTCACTCGGCCCGATAGATAATCGTTACAAGTGGCACACTTTTAACAATTTGGTCACACTGTGACTTCACATCTACATGACGCGACGACACATCGACGTTAACAATCACAACGTGACATCACCATGACGTTGCCGTGACATCACAGTGACGTTAACGTTACGTCACAAGGTTGGATTCTTTTTCGTAAATATCGAAGATATACGAGGGTAAGTCATTAAGTAAGTCACAAAAGATAATTAAATAATAACTTACAATGATATTCACTTCAAAACTATTTTTATTTCTCAACATAGTCTCCACCAATATTTATGCACTTATATCATCATCTTATCAGTGCCACAACACCAGCTACATACAATTATTTGGGTTGCTGTCTCAGGGTTGCTGTGTACACATCACGAATTCAAGTTGAACCTTTTCATCAACTGTGAACATCATTTTGCTTCCAAGATGGTTTTTTAGTGGACTAAACAGATGAAAATCGCTTGGGGATAAGTCAAAGCTGGATGGTGGATGTTGCAGAAGTTGCAAGATGATGTTTACAGATGATGAAAAGGTTCAACTTGAAGTCCTAACCTAATGTGGACACAGCAACACAAAGAATTTGTATATAAATATTGGTGGAGAATATGTTGAGAAATAAAAATAGCTTTGAAGTGAATATCATTGTAAGTTATTATTTAATTATCTTTTGTGACTTACTTAATGACTTACCCTCGTACAATAATGAAACCAATGTCCAACAATATATTTCCATTTTCCATATGCAGAACGTCCACAGCACACTTTAAGAAAACAATTGTACAGATTGACAATCTTTGAAATTCTCCCATCAAAAGAAGTACTTACTATCCACTAGTGAAAATATATATTTACACATATAATTTATAGAGGTTCTTTCTAGTTACAGAAAATGCACATTTCTGAATTCATTTTTGTTCAGAAATGAATCAAATAGGCAGTTGCATTTTTTCAGAAAATATGCGATTGAACAGTTTTTCCAATTTTCAGTAAAGAAGGAAGATCTTCCAGAAAACGCTGCCAAAGTTGGAGTTTTGAGCCGAATTTCGGAACGCGACAGTTCGGGAAAGAAACGAAAATGCTTTCATGAAACAACAAACCGTTATAACTCAAGATGTAATTCATTTATCGAAATATGAAAAAACTGCTCCATTACAAATCACTTCAATAACCATGCCTTAAATTGTCATATGCTTTTAGGTTTAAAAATGAGTCCGTAAATGTGTCAAAAAGTTTCGCGTGTTGAGCGGGCATCATTTTTCTTTCGAATTACCTTAAGACTATTCTCAAATCCAAAGGAACTACTTTCTGACACAATTTTGAATTCATTTTTGTTTGGAAATTGGCAGGTGTTATTATTCAGCAACTATGTTATCGAAATGAGTTTTCCATTTTTTGGTAAAGGCAGTAGATCTTTCAGTAAATCGACGTTTTAAACCGAATTTCCGAGGCAGCACAACGAGAAAAGGGAAGCCCGTGTCGTCACCAGGTCCTGCTAATGCAGGGGCAAGCGGGGTAGCTGCCCCGGGCCCCTCAGTTGAGAGGGGGGCATGTGCATGAGTGGGATTTTTGTTAAGGGGGAAAAATGTTGAAAACTGGCTAAAAGGGACAAAATTCCTACTTTGTAAAGATTTATGCGGAGGATGGTATGCCTCCGCAGCTTCTGTACCCTATTCTCCCCCCCCACCCCCCACCCCCCAAAAAAAAAAAATAAAACTTCATCATTAGAAAGCCGATGATTAAAATTTTACTTAACAGCTAAGTAATCCATTGTTTTCAAGAGAAATTCATTATTGACATTATCCCCGTAACAGTAACAAGGCAAATTAAAACTTTTAATGATGACCAATTGGGGAGATTTTTGTTTTAGACATCTCATGACATACATATGATATTTTGACAAAAAAGCAAGAATGAGGGAAAGACCTGTATTTACATTTCAATGGCTCGCTTAAGTCCTTATATTCCTATACAAAATAAAAAGTATATTCTATCATTTCTTATCATCAGTCTTATGATACCCTGTATACAAATATGAATAGTACCTAGTACGAAATATATGTATGCAGTTTAATCACTTCAGCGTAATTCGAGAAAATTTCCTATGGATAGAAAGGGGTCCCCAGGAATAATGCTTGCCCCTGGGCCCGCCCTTACACTGCAAAAAATAATTGTTGATTTTACAGTATAAAACTGGCATCCCAGCTGCCAGTATTATACCGTAAAATTAACAGTATTAAACAGTAAAATAAGCAGTAATACGCTGCCGTGCAAGCAGTAATACGCTACCGCGCATGCGCGGTAGCGTAGTTACTGCTTATTTTACTGTTTAATACTGTTAATTTTACGGTATAATACTGGCAGCTGGGATGCCAGTTTTATACTGTAAAATCAACAATTATTTTTTGCAGTGTAGATACTCTAAGTCGGGCCGTGGTCGTCACGTTACACAAATCACTTGTAACTCGAAAAGCAATTTATTTATCAAA
This sequence comes from Maratus michaelseni, assembly GCA_963931845.1. Lineage (NCBI taxonomy): Eukaryota > Metazoa > Arthropoda > Arachnida > Araneae > Salticidae > Maratus > Maratus michaelseni. Next base: position 68,078,274 of record OZ007591.1, on the reverse strand, counting down.
AAACTGAAAACTCATTTCGATTCTAGATCGGTTCAATAGTCAGGCCTGCGCATTTTATGCCTTTGCGTTTAAAAATGAATCAGAAAATGTGTCAGAAAGTTTCGCATTGTTGAACAGGTCATTTGAGATCCACCTTGACTGATTGCTTATCTAATTTAACACATTCTTAGTTTAAACTTTTATTATCTTGAGGTTTTATATAAGCTAAGGGCATTTAATAAAATTCCGAGATAAAAAAAAAAAATAAAAAAAAAAAAAAAAAAACTGATCCGTTGAAAGACCTGTTACTAACCACAAATTAAAAAGGTTTTAAGTCGATTATTACTATAAAAATAAATAACTGAAAAAAAAAATCCTACTAAGTTATCAAACGATGTTCGAACATCTTCATCAAAGAGCCGATGGCTTGTTATTATTTGGCAAGATTAGTGAGTAATTGATTTCACGAAATCATCGAATCCTTCCTAGAAGGTGGTCTGAATAGAGTAATATTCGCTAATCTTGTGCTCCACCCAATGTCCCATTCTCTGATTCTATCTGAACGTCAAGAACTTCCAATCACGAACAACTTGTTGCTGTGTGTGAGGTCTTTTCGTCACATAGAAACTAGATTATACATTGTGTGGGATTTGAGACCTAAAAATTGCAACAGGCAAGTCTTTTTTCCAGTGAAAAATAAATAAATTTATAAAATGAAAACATCATAAGCTTTTGTTAATTTAATTACATAGGCAGGTACAATTTTTTAAGAGTCTTAATTATTGGCAACAAATTTCAGCACATGATTCATATCTACAAGAAAAATGAATGAATACTCATTTTTATTGCAATTAAAACATCATATTTTACTAGTGCCAAGTGGTGATTATCAGTTTTCATATTTTTTTTTATTAAAACTTTGTGTTTTTTATAATATAATATTTAGAAGATAATTATATATTTTACATTTAGTAAAATTCTTTAATAACTATCATACTAAAATTTATTCATTACAAATAAATTTATTAAAAAAATAGTAATTAGCCAATTTAAAAATATGTATTTAATACACATTTGTATTTATTATTATATATGTATTTATTGCGAATTTACAAAAAAATAGTAATTACCAAATTTAAAAATATGTATTTATTATCAAAAATTACCATTTATAACAAAACATATATATATTGCGTTATACAGAAAGTGATAAATTTTAAATTAATTAATTAATATATAATGAGTAGTTAGAGTATAGCATAAATGAATAAAATGAAAGCATCATAAGCTTTTATTAATTTAATTACAGGCAGGTAAACAATTGGTAATAGTGCGTAGCTACTCTCTTATGAAGGCAGTCTAGGTTCAAATGGATTTTTAAGTTTGGCGTGTGAACGTATTCTCTTGATTCTAACATTTGTGTGTGAACTTGCCACTATTCTGTCGTCCCTTTAATTTTCAAAATGTGTGCCTAAATCTCCGGGAATCTGATTTTTTACGGTTATTTTGTACAACGATATTCTAATTAGATTTCTGTGATAATCTAGTTGATATAAATACGGCGGTGGAAGTTAGTTACAGCGGATTTAATCGCATCCTGTTCTTAGTAAAGTACCAGATTGGAGTTTCATTGCTTCCGGATACTGAAGTTTGCCATTTTAAGCGGCTTTTTTGGGAGCTAAATCTTCGACTGAGAGCTTCGATAGCGTGGTAAGGTATTGAAAGTTGGTATTCAAATAACGAAAATTGGAATCCACGGCATTCCCTTGTTAATGTCAATGCAGTATCGTACAGTGACATTTTTAGTGTTTTCAGTACCAGTTTATAGTGCTATCTAAAGTATTCCTAGAGATCTTTACTCATGTTTTTGTGAACGATCAGAGTAGCCATTTTGATGCAAGTTAGTGTTTGAATTTAGTGAATTTCTTGGCAGTACTTCCCCACTCAATTTTTAGTGTTTCAAGATTAATTTCAGTCATAGTTAGTCTAAAAGTCTTGCTTCACTGCCACTATCCTTATTTATTGCTTTAAATAAATCATTGTTATTATTAATTTCTGTGTTATGGCCACTTTCTTAGCTGAAGGGCACAAAAGGCGACAAGAGGCGAATCCTAACTGACCACTTGATAGTCATGCCCGTTAAGCTCAGTGCTGTTTCCCGTTGGCAATTCAAATCATTTAATTTTGAGCTGGATTATTTCTGAAACTTAGAAGCTATCGCGTAACATCCTAGCCACTTAGGTAAACAAAACCTACAGCATGTAATAAAAAGTCCGTCCGGCGTGTACCTGGAGGAAAAGATAGCTTCCCTATTTCTTGGTTTTAAGACTTTAGCTAATTTTACTCCAAAGAACAAAATTAAAGAAAATTCGTTAAAACTGCAAAAAAAAAAAAAAAAAAAAAAAAAAAAAATCGGAAAAGTTTCCTGTAGGAAACGGAATTCCAGTTGCCCTTATCGGTAAGGAAACTTTTCCGAACCAACACGGAATAAAATACGAAAAAACCAGAAAGTTTTTTCTTTCCATCAGGAAACTTTTCCTGTTTGATTCAGTAACTAATCTTTAGACACAGAATGAATTCCTGGGTCTTACGGAAATTTTTCCTTATGTGCAAAGAAAAGTTTCTGAAGAGTAAGAAAACTATCCTTTTTAAAAAGAAAACTTTTATGTATCAGTAAGTAAACTAATCTTTAATGACAGAATAAATTCCTATAAAATAAGGAAAACTCTCCATTCACATAAAGAAACCTTTTGAAGAATGGAAGAATAGATAGAAAGTAATCCGTTTTAAAAAGGAAACTTTTCCGAAACAGTCAGTAAGCTAATCTTGAAAAAAGCAAAAATTCCTGTGTAGAATAGAATTTTTTTCTTTTCTTTATGGAATTTTTTTTTCTTATAATCGGAAAATTTTCTGTATTGTAAAGAAACTTTTCTTATAAGGAGTAGGAACAATAACAGATGAAAATATTGCTTTTGGACACTGTTTTAATTTCCTTTTATCTCAATCAAATATTATTAAGAACTTTTTTGAATACATACACACATTTTAAGTATTTTGTTATCATAAAATGCATTACATCGGTAATGCATTTTATGATAATATGGTTTTATGATATATGGTTTGTGAAGGATAAGTTAAAAACTATTTAATACAAAAAATAAGTTTTCATTAAGACAATATCTAAGTTAGAAATTTCTGGCACATCAAAATATGTTTTAGTTTGGGGATATTTTTCTCATAAAAAACAAACTGATCAAGAAATAAGATATATGCATTTTATTTCTCAGGCCACGCGGCTCCTTAAAAATGCTATTCGATTTGATAATCCTGCACTATTCCGTATCGTAAAGGAAATTTATCTTTTTTCGAAACGGAAAAGGGTTGGAAAATTTTTACAGTGAATACTGAATTTGAATGAGAATTTCGTGAAATTTGTCATAGCTATAGTCAAATTGACTTCATTTATGGCGACTTGTTTTTTAATCGACAAAGTTGACTATATTTTGCCAAGTGTCGCCAAGCATGGTGAGAATTCGACGCTAACGGATAGGAAAATATAGTTTTATGCGTATTATGATTGGGAAAATGGTTACAACAATGAAAGATACTTTGCGAGAACTAAAACCCAAAAATTAATGCCTGATTTTTTTTTAATCTGTTGTCTTGTTTCAAAATGTCAGCCCCCCTAGAATTTCAAACTGCTATATCGAACCATTTTTTAAGGTAGAAGCAAAAAAAAAAAAACAAGAACGAAAAATCATGCGTCCAGCATAGATTATGTAACACTTTCCAACGCTTCCAAAGGAATTTTACAAATCACACCGTTTAATCAGCTGAAAGATAACATCTAAGTAAAAAATTTGGAAAACGCATAACATATTTAAAAACATAATTTCAGGAATTTCCAACGTATGCAATATTTGGAAAAATATCCGAATACTTTTATTCAGCCCTGTATATGATCTATAGATTTGTATATATACTACATAGGATGCTAAATTTTAGTTCAGTTAAGAAACGTGTAGCACAGTTTAAAATTCTCCTTCTGGAGTTTCTGTCAATAAACGGAAATGTGTTCGCGAGCTTTTGTGCTTCCCTGTATAGGATCTACAGAATTTATACACACCACGTAATAAACAAAAAGTGAGTTAATTTTAAAATCGCGTTCAGTAACTTAAAACGCACTTCCAGGAATTATTGTTAACAGACAGTAGAGAATTATTTTGTGTGTCCCTGTAAATGAACGATGACTACTATACACACAATATTCTGCAGTAAGCCTCTTGTAATGAACCTTAGTGATATATATAAATTTCAACGCGTTTAAAGTAGTGAAACATTATTTAAATAAACCGCAGACGATTTTTCTCCAAAGACGTAATGTAACGGAATTCTTTTGACTGTCCCTGTAAAGTAACTATAAGTGCTATGCACAACCTATTCCATATTAAGCTTCTTGTAATACACCTTAGTGATATATATCAATTGCAATGTGTTTGCAATTGTGTAACATCATTAAAATAAACCGCAAATGATTTTTCCCCATAAACCGTAAGGCAACGGAATTCTTTTGAGTGTCCCTGTAAAAAAACTATAAGTGCTACACACTTCAGTTGAAATAGGGAACGTACTATAGATAACGACAATAACATATAAAAATTGCAAGGCAATCCGAGCATATTTACGGGAGTTAGAGCACGGACAGACGGCAGACCGCCATACGGCCAGACAAACCGAAGTCATAAACACTTTTCAACTAGGTTGGAAAGTGTTAAAAAAATGCTCTAGAATTCTTGTATCAAGGCCTAACACTTATGAAAGATTAAATTTTGATTTCTAATTTTTTTGTATATTAACTATAAATATTTAAAAATATTAATTTAAGTTAAAAATTTTAATTTAATTTAAATTATTACTTTAAATTATAAATATTTAATAAATTAAATATTTTGTATATTATAACAACAGAGTTGTTACACATACTGTTGAACATACTGTTGAATATACAACACATACTGTTGAACATCCAACAGAGTTGTATATTCCTTCGTAGGTCATAGGAACAATGAGTTTTCTCTAATCAACACTTTTTTGCATGTTAAAGGCATTGTTAAAGGCAGTTTGACAAGACTTTATTTCTTTGGCATTTGCACACCGTTTCACTTCTTTAATTTCTCGTATCATCATAAGTGACTGTGCAAAATTATATTGCGACCTCGTAATATGTTCTAGCAATTCCATTAAATTACATCTGATTGCATGGTTGAGTAAATTTGTTTCTGACTACAGTGCGGCCATTTGACGTAGGTCTCCCTCAGATTTTTCCATTGTTTCCTCTCTAGTGCTTTGGTCATCCAATTAATTCTAGACATTTTTCAGATTTAGTCGCTCCATCTTACCTGAAGTCGTCTTCTTGGCCGTTTTACATCTCTTGGATTTCACTATAGAGTACTTGTACTCCATCTATTGCCTTGTCTTTTTGCAGAGTGTGCCCAGCCCATTTCCATTATAACCGTTTAATTGTCTCGATGATGTCAAAAACTTTCGTGTGACTTCTTATCCAGGTTGTTCTTTTTCTGTCTCTTCTAGTTATGCCTAGAATACATCTTTCCATGCTTCGCTGTGTTCTTTGTAATCTTTGTACACTGCAAAAAATAACTGTTGATTTTACAGTATAAAACTGGCGCCCCAGCTGCCAGTATTATACCGTAAAATTAACAGTATTAAACCGTAAAATAAGCAGTAATACGCTGCCGCGCAAGCAGTAATACGCTACCGCGCATGCGCGGTAGCGTATTACTGCTTGCGCGGCAGCGTATTACTGCTTATTTTACGGCTTAATACTGTTAATTTTACGGTATAATACTGGCAGCTGGGGCGCCAGTTTTATACTGTAAAATCAACAGTTATTTTTTGCAGTGTACCATCCGTTTTGTTAATGTCCATGTTTCCGCTCCACAAATTTGTGCGGGCAAAACGGCAAAGCACATTGGATAAACATTTTTCTTTTCAAGCAAAAGGCATGTCACACTTTATAATAATAATGTTCTTCCCAAAAGCTCTCCATCCAATTCTTATTCTTCTGTTGATTTCATTCACGATGCTGTTGTTCCATGTTATTTCCTGTCGAAGGTGCACATAATTATGCACTTCCTAAATCTCAGTGTTGTTGTAGACGATCTTCTTTTTGATGCAAATGAATTGAAAATCACCTTAGTCATTTCCAAATTTATTTTAAAATCCATGTTAATACTAGTTACTGCCAAATTTTTTAAGGCAGTTCTTAAAAAAATATTTTCCTGCCCTCAACAACACAAAACTTTCTGACTCGTTTTTAAACATAAAAGTATGACACTTGAAGGCTGATTGTTAAGTGATTTGTAATCGATTTTTTCTTTAATTTTTTTATAAATGAATTACAACTTGAGTAGTAAGCAATGTATTCAATAGTTTTTTAAATCGAACTTAGACCCTCGGAATGCGATATTTCTTCGACGGACAACGTTTAATCATCATTGATTTCTTCTTCACTCATATCATTTTTAATTTCTTGCTGCTCTTCTGCGTTCATCTACTCAGCAATATCTTCTTCAGTAAACGTTTCAGAAACAGGAATATTTGTGCCAGGCTTAACAAAGATTCTTCATCCAAGCTTTATATTCATCATTTGATTGCTCTGGTGCCATAATCTTCCGCAATGGTTTCTGTTGAGTTTTTGAATGAGTTTTGAGTTGCTGTTGAGTTTTGAGATTGAGTTGTTGAGTTTTAATTTAACTCCTTCGGCAAACCAATACGCATCATCCTTCAGTGTAATCTGTTTCATACATTCTATAACATCAGACTTCAAGATCTTCAATCAGCTTTCCTAACAGATACTTTGATCTAATGGCTATTATTAGTAAAGTCAAATCTGGAAGCAAAAAATATGCTTTGATCTAATCTTTGATTACAAATACTAAAGTGTAAATACTCCAACCTATGATTAAGAAACCGTCATTGTCAATTACTAATGACTTGCTAGATGAAGATGAAAGGAAAGTCGCAAAAATTTTGAATTCTGATTTTTCCATTACAATAGGTAAAAAAAATGGCCTATTATTTTTCGGTAACTCTGTTAGGCGGATCTCGGATAATCGGGACTCTATACTGTACATACTTTTTTGTTTTTTAAATTTATAAAAGAGCACTGACACTTTTTAAAATTTAAGTTGATATTTTGAAAAAAATGATTACTAAGTTTTTAGAAATCATTTAAATACTAAATCACATAAAAAAATAATTAGCATGTAACATGTATATTTTTTCAGAAAAACAAGAACATTATTCTTTCGATTCTCCTTCAATGTATCATAATTTCATTCGTCCTTCATTTATATTTATTATAAATAAATCAAGTCGAATTGTATCAATTATCGCCCACACATTCAATTACTCGAATTTAATTTTACATCGTTGAGAACAGCATTTATGATTTATTTTATTACTTTTTAATGCTTATTAGAAAAAGAAATGATTTTATCGGCACCAATTCTGATCGGAAACATTGAAGAGGGAGAAGGGAATGGCGCGATAATCTCAAAACACGATATTGTGGATCATATCTGTACATATATAGTGAAGACCTCACGCATTGTACAGTACGTGCACTCAATGGAAACTAAACTAATCGTCCGATTTCAGATCTGAAGATGTTGTTTTCATGGGTGGAGTTCGAATCATTGATTCTTTCTGCCTGTGGGGTACCTGGGGTGGTCTTTAATATAATCCCACTTACAGATTTCTTGAAGCATGCTGATGTTCTTCTAATGTATGATTTAAATAAGAAGAGCTGCAAATACACTAAGATTTTCGAATTTCAAATAAATTGACTTCGTTAGAATTATTTTTTTTTAAACACTTCGACGACTTCGACACACACTAAAGTAATAAACGCCATCGATTTACCTCTCAAAGGTGAAAAATTAGCTCAAATCTTAGTTTAAAACATGTCGTGATCGTGAACAGCTCGATATTTGCTAAAAAAAAAAAGAAAATCTGAAACTGAAACAACATTTTAAAGAACTCTGAAAAAAATTATATATATATGTAGGTGCCTCTGCTATAGCCATGCTAAAGTTTTAGAATTTACCCGGCAGTCATTTAGAAAAATTCCAAACCGTTTTATTTTTTTTCTTAATGTTCTGAGGTTAATGGACTTCTATAAAAAAAAAAATATTTGCATTCCCCATAAAAATAGTTTTACTAGTAAAAAAAAAGAAAAAAAAAGGAATTCCAAAAGTCTATCAAGCGGCCATATTAGGAACATGTGCATATGATATGGCCACCATTGTTCCATATTTTACAAATCGTGATTTTCTTCAATTTAAAAATGCTGTTCTGCTAAATTAAATAATTTTTGTGTAAAATAAATACACATGATACTCAAACAATTCTTTTTGTTATTTAAAAGTGGATTTGAAACATGATTTATCATCAAAAATGAAGCTGTTAACAAAATTTAACAACACAATTTAAGTTTTCATTAAAAAAAAAAAAAAAAAAAAAAAAAAAAAAATGTGAAATTCATTTAGAGTTTAAGAAATTTGTTAAAACAAATTACTTATCGCAATTGGAACAAATAAAAATGTATTTATCCTAGGCTTGCATAGTGCACTTGATATGGCCCATCCAAGGTAAAAATCAGGAATAGGTCAGCTTTCACGAAAATCGTTTGATTTTGACCAACTCGTAAAATATGCACCATCAACGACAGCATTAATTGATAAAGCATTAAAAACTGAACAGAGTATGATGGTATTCATAAGCAAAAAATTCTTTTAGAAACGTGCATAAAAAAGGGAGACTTACCAGATAAAAACAAGAAGAGATTACAACAAAAACGTAAAATAGGAAATTGGCATCAAATTCCCCAACCTAGCTAAATGGTGAGTGATCACATGATACACTAGGAGGCTCCTTCACGGTTTTGCTGATGCCATCTAGCGATTTTTTCGTTTAGGTAACGTAGGGAGATGGCCATATCAGGAACATGGCCATAACAGGGGGCACCTATACCTACTTCCCATAGACTCATTTTCCAATATGACTTTTACTGGTCTTAAATCATTCCGAATAGAAAAAAATAAACCTTTAGTGTTTTCTTCTAATAATTTTTGCAATACTATCTTTCAAAAACCTCGTGTGAAAATAAGTTTTATGTTTAGCTTAATAAGCAATTAGAAGAAGAGGACAAATTATACATATTTTGGCGGTCGTTGCTGTAATGTCATTTTTATTCGCTGCCTGAAACAACCTGGCAACCATTTATAACACCAGCAGCTTTCCCCATTTTCATTCTTCCTCATTAAAGGCTATTCAAATTAAATACAACATGGCGCAACAATGAATGATCGAAATTATGTCACTAAAATAATCAAATCATAACAAAAATCGGACGCTACAAGAAGCTGTTAGAGCAACCTTATATATATCCAACTAATTCTGATGTACCACCCATTTTTCTCTTAGCACATTGCAGACATTTAAATTAAGAACTGTCGAATAGCGGGTATATTGAAATTTGATTGGAAATATTTCTGATTTAATCTAAAAATTCTATCAAGAACGACAATTTATCGAAACTATTGCAAATACTATGCCTATCGAAATTAGATAAATATTATTGAGAAATATTTTCAAAATATAAAAATATTAATATTGCTCTTTATTTCACAAAATTGGTTTAGTGCTGCTTGAAAATAACAAGTTACTATGAGAAAGACCATAGTTTTTTAATAAATTAAACTTGGTGGTCGTTGCTGTATTGTACATTTATTCACAATCTGAAACACACTGTCAAACATTCCTAACACCAGCAATTTTCTTCATCTGGATTCTTCCGCATCAGATGCTATTCAAATTAAATACATGGTGCAACAATGTATGGTTTATCGAAATTTATGTCACTAAAATAATCAAAACAAACACAAGTCGGACAGTATACAAGAAGCTGTTAGTGCAGCATTATACATCCAACTAATTCTGACTCACCACCCATTGTTCTCTTAGAACTCCACTTTAATTCGAATTAGGAACTCTCGAATAGTGGGTGTATTTAAATTCGATTAAAATTATTTCTGATTTAATCAAAATATTTTATCAACATGGGGAATTCATTGAAGTCAATCATCAAGTGCTATGCCTATACAAATTGGATAAATATTATTAAGACATATTTTCAAAATAAAAAATCACTATTATTGCTTCTTTATTGCATAAAACTGCCTCAATACTCCATCAATCATGATTTGCTCTCGGGAAGACCATAGCTTATTTTAGTAAATTAAACCACTTGGCGGTCGTTAGTATAATGTTATTTGTATTCACAATTTGAAACACTTTGTGAACCATTCCTAACACCAAAACGTTTCTTCATCTGGATTATTCCGCATCAGATGGCATTCGAATTAAATACATGGTGCAACAATGAATGGTTTATGGAAATTTATGTCACTAAAATAATGAAAGCAAAACACAAGTCGGACAGTACAAGAAGCTGTTAGTGCAACCTTATATGTCCAACTAATTCTGACACCACACCCATTGTTCTCTGAGCACCCCACTGACATTCGAATTAGGAACTATCGAATAGTGGGTGTAACCCCTCCAGCAAAAAACAACCGAGATATTAATTATCCCATTATGGACGTTCCTTATCTGATCGAATTAGATTAATGGGTTTGGCAACACACCTTTCTTCCAGGGTCCGTCCCGGACTCTTGAACATAGGGTAGTCATTATGTCCGGCTTTTATTTCTCTCGAATCAGACGTTCTTTGTCTTAAAAGTGCATTGGTAGGAAAAGAAGATGGCTGTTAATTCCAGGAATAAATAATGGGTTTGGATGAGCTGGTTTGATTTATCATCAGATATTAGATCATTAAAACCCTGTTTCAATAGCATTTAGAAAGAAAGAAATTTTATCTACACGTTCCATTAGCAACAAAAATTGATATAAAGTTGGATTTATTTCACAAAATTGATGTATCGAAAAATTTCTATTTGATGTTAAATATGTACATCTTGTTAAGACTGTTCTCAAATCCAAATTTTATGATCCATTTTTCAGTTCATTTTTGTTCGGAAACGCATGAAATTGGCAGGTACTCTTATTCAGAAACTTTGTAATCTAAACACGTTTTCCACTTTTTGGTAAATACAAAAGCTCTTTCAGAAAATACTGTTAAAGTCTGCGTTTTGAACCGAATTCCCGAGGCGGCAGCCCAAGAAGCACAAAAAACGTGTCGTCACGTTTTTTTTTTACACGTCGAATCGCTTATAACTCGATAAGTAATTTTTATATTAAAAAATGGAAAACTCATTTCGATTCCAAATCGCTTCAATAGTCAGATCTGCCAATTTTATGCCTTTGCGTTTAAAAATGGATCAAAAAATGTGTCAGAAAGTTTAGCGTTGTTTTATTGCTCTCGGATCAGACGTACTTTGTCTTAAATATGCATTGGTAGGAAAAGAAAATGGTTGTTAATTCCAGGAATTAATAATGGGTTTGGGTGAGCTGGTTTCGATTCCAAATCGTTTCAATAGTCAGACCTGCTAATTTTATGAATGAGTCAAAAATGAGTCAGAAAGTTTCGCGTTGTTGAGCAGGTCACTTGAGAACCACTTTAATAGCCCTAAAATACTGGAATGTGATTGAGAAATTTTCCTAATTTAATCCAAATGCGTTATCAATATCGAAAATTCATTGAAATTACTACAGTGAACTCCCGATAGTGAGGACTTTGTAAGAAGGCGTCCGCACTAACCGCGATGCCCGCAATAAACGATGTAAACGTTTGCATGATGTAAAATAATGCCTTGCGTTGCATAGATTGATTTCACATTTCGACAAATATTAAACAGGGTATCAACTTTATGTTAAAATAAACGGCTTTTTGTTTAATTTAGTAATTTTAGTATTTTAAAGAAAAGTTAATGACAGTTTGTTACTACAAAAGTATAAATTACTCAGGATAGAATAAACAAAATATGCAAAGAAATTCCAGTGTTTGCATATTTAAACTTCAGTTACAGCACTCTCTGTTCTTTGCCGTATTAGAACAAATTGTTTTCTTACCACATCATTTTTACTTTCTTCTATCTTTACAAGAAGAAAGTATTGGATTCATGAAAAATTTCGACTTCCAGTTTTCGACGGATTTATACGTTTTAGAAGGTCCTGAACACGATTTGACTGTTTTTAGAAAATGTCTGTCTGTGACTCTGTCTGTCTGTCAGTATGTGACAAAAATTTTGTTTGCTCTATCTCAAGAACTAATTCACGAAATTTTATAAAACTTTATATTCAGTTAGTTCCTGATATAAATTGGTGCTGATTAGTTTTTGGTGAAAATCGCCCAATAATTGGCGCTGCAATGCTGTATTTTTTGAGATTTCCGCAATAGCTCTATCTCCAGAACTAAGGCACTTATTTTCATCAAACTTCAGATTCAGTTAGACCTTGATATAAATAGACACTGATTATGTTTTGGTGTAGATATCTCAACAGGTGGCGCTGCTATACCACTTTTTCATGATTATTACGATAGCTATCTCTCAAGAGCTAATGCACGGAATTTCATCAAATATCAGATTCTGTTAGACCTTGACTGACATAAATAGATGCTGATTACGTTTTGGTGTAAATAGCCCAACAGGTGGCGCTGCTATGCTACTTTTTCAGATTTTTACGATAACTATATTTCATGAACTAATGCACGGATTTTCATCAAACTTCAGATTCAGTTAGACGTTGACATTTGTTGTTGATTAGGTTTTGGTGTAAATCTCCTAACAGGGGGCGCTGCTATGCTGCATTTTAACAGGATTTACATGATTTTAGCGATAGTCATATCTGAAGAACTAATACACGGAATTTAATAAAACTTGAGTTTCAGTTAGACCTTGATATAAATTGGTGCTGATTCGTTTTTAGCGTATGCGAAACCTGTGTGAGATAGGAGAAAGTTTTGGGATCGGCACATCAGACTAGTTCAATTTTGCGACACACTCCAAAATTTGGTCTGTTACATCACATTACCCTGATTGGTATTATGGGCGAACAGCATTTATCAATTTTTGAAGCTATGCTGCTATGCTGCATTTTAACAGGATTTACATTATTTTAGCGATAGTCATATCTGAAGAACTAATGCACGGAATTTAATAAAACTTCAGATTCAGTTAGACCTTGATATATATTGGTGCTGATTCGTTTTTAGTGTATGCGAAACCTGTGTGAGATAGAAGAAAGTGTTGGGATCGGCACATCCGACTAGTTCAATTTTGCGACACACTCCAAAATTTGGTCTGTTACATCACATTACCCTGATTGGTATTATGGACGAACAGCATTTATCAATTTTTGAGCCTCTCATGTGGTTAGAATGTTTTCTTTAGATTCATTACTGTCTTCCCTGATCTCTCAATAACCAAAATTACTCTAAAGTTTTTTTTTTTTTTTTTAGAAATAAAGTATTAAACTAGTTTTGATTCTGTTCGGTTAGTTTGTGAAAAAATTGTCCGCATTATCAGATGTGAAAAAATTGTACGCATTAAGCGATATCTTGAAAATTTATTTGCAAATAGAATATGATGGGGAAAAACAAAATTGTCCTCATTAACAGAGCCTAATTATCCAAAAGGCACGTGAAGCACATGCTTTTCCTCTAAAATTTAAAAAGGTCCCCAAAATGACTGTGAAGAGAGCCCTCTAATTCCCATTTTTATTTTTTACATTGTATTTTTAATTGTTTTGGAAAAGAAAGTTGCCTTAATCCAAGAAGAAATCAACACTCTGCTTCACAAATTTTATTTAACAGGGAAATATGAATGTCATCAATAGAATGTTAATTAATCATATAGCATCCTGATGTGCCTGTTAGAAACCACCCGAGAAATTGAGCATACAGCTATACGTACTAAATACACTAGTGTGCAAAACTTAAGCAACAAGCACAAAATGCTAATTTCTGAACACGTGAGTACTCAAAAGGAAATTCTATAAACAGCAAGTGTAGAAAATAGGTACTACCCTAACAGCACAGACAGTCGATGTGAAGTTTTCTTGACATCACAAATGGTCACAGTCACTACAATGAACAGAAATGTGATATCTTTCATTCGTCTCATTTGGTCACTCCACTGAACAGTCACCATGACTGCTGCTTTTTGACGAGTCACCAGGTGATTTTACAATGAACTCATCTTGTGACTCTCATGTGGCTGTCATTTTGACACTCCATTGTAAAGTCACCATTATAGCTGTTCTGTGACGAGTTTCCAAGTGACAGAAACGGAAATCATCTGGTGACTTTTCACAAAGGAGTACAATGATGACTTCACAATAGAGTGTCGATCACCGGAAAGTCACCATGCGACTTCATGTGACATTATTTGGCGACTCATCACAATGCAATGCTCACAATTACTTAAAAGTTCAGTCTTCAACTGACAGTGACTTGAGAATCACAAGGTGACTTCATTGTAATGTCACCTGGTGACCCATCACAAAGCGACAGTCACAGTGACTTTTCAGTGTTAACAATCATTTGAGAGTAATAATGAGACAGTAAAATATCCGATATTTTGATTCACCGTAGCGACTGTGACACTTCTAAAAATATGTGACGTCAAGGGGACTTCACATCGACTGGCCGTGCTGTTAGGGTAGTACCTCTTTTCTACACTTGCTCTTTATAGAATTTCCTTTTGAGTACTCACGTGTTCAATAATTAACATTTTGTGTTTGTTGCTTAAGTTTTGCACACCAGTGTATATCAAAAGTATATATATGTAAGGTAACATAAAAAAGCTCTTTAATGAAATACGAGGGTGGTTCAATAATTATTGTCCCGAGTGTATATAACATATTTGTACTGAAATGATTGATGTGGAATATTAAAGCCTAATGTCTTAGATACCTATATGCTAAATTTCAGAATCGTAGCTGCTATATTAACGTATTTGTTTTCGTTTTAAGTGTGAGAGGTGACACCTAATTTGAAAAATGGAGAAAACTGAACAACGAGCTGTCATCAAGTACCACCAGAAAAAGGAGTTAAGCCCAAAGGAGATTCATGAGGACATGGTCAGTGTATTGGGTGATGAGGCCCCTTCCTACCAGGTGGTAAAGAACTGGTGCCGCGAATTCCGTTGCGGCAGGGAAAGCTGTCAACAAGCCTTGGTACTGGTCCCCCAACAACAGCATGCACCTCAGAAAACATTGATGCTGTGGGTGACACGATTATGGCAAACAGACAAATCATCATGCAACAGTTAGCAGACATCTTGCACATCTCTGTAGGCTCAGTGGAAACCATTGTGCATGAACACTTGGGATTCAGAGAAGTGTCGGCGCGTTGGGTACCCAAAATGTTATCCCTTTAATAACAGAAAGTGTTCGATGTTCAAGGGCTGGTTTGGAGCTTATGGAGCCAGTCCTGAAGCAGTTCTGTGATAGATTTGTGACAGCGGATGATACGTGGCTACATCACTATGATCCCGAGTACAAACGACAGAGTATGGAGTGGTGTCACAGAAGTTGACCTCCCCCGCAAGTTCAAGGTGCAAGCATCAACACCCAAGGTTATAGCCACAATGTTTTGGGATGCGAAGGGTGTGCTCCTTATTGACTACCTGGAAGCTGGACACACTATTACGGGGGCCTATTATGCAGTCCTAATCTCTAAGTTACGCGAAGTAATCAAGGACAAACGGCGCGGGATGTTGCAGCGAAAAGTGCTGTTCCACCAGGACAATGTTCCGGCCCACAGAAGCCATGTTACTGGTGCCGCCATATATGCAGCTAATTTTGATGTGTTGGAATATCTTCCCTACTCTCCAAACCTCGCCCCTAGTGACTTTCATTTGTTCTCTAAGTTGAAAGAGCACCCCAGGGGGACGAAATTTCACTCGAATGCAGCTGTTATGGAGGCTGTGGAGGAATTGCTCTCAGCTAAGCCAGAGACTTTCTTTGAAGCAGTCATAGTGGCTTTACAACATAGGTGGCTGAAGTGCATTTCTGTGAAAGGAGACTTTAATAAAAAATAATATTGCTTATAGGTCAGGGACAATAATTATTGAACCACCCTCGTATATAGGATCTCGGCTAAAGTAGCTCCGGGAATGATATTAGTATCATTGGTGATTTTTCATGAATAAAGATTTAAGAAAACTTTTGCTCAATGAAAGGGTTACCCTAAAATGATACCACGCTTCTCCTAGATTCAGAGATTAATCAGGCACTGCCTATTAACAGGAAAGATTACTATTAAACAAAACCATAATTTGCCGAACAAATTAAAAAAAAAAAAATTTATTTCCCACAATGTTTAGGCCCGAGAAGGGGCAGATATTAAGATATTTCATTCAGTTGGTTTTACATTTAGATGTTAAATTTCTGGTAATAAATTAGGTTAAACAAATTGAACTTTAAAAAATAAAAGAAAAATCAATCAATACATTTAATCCACCCGTAAAACTTAGATCTATCTGTTCGAATGAAATTGAAATAAATCTTTGACTGTTTTAAAGGCTGGTATTTTGCATGTACCTTGTAATTTTACATACACTAATCATAAACATGTTAAAGTTTAATCTGTAATACAATAGTTTGCAGCTTGTGAAGCTTAGAAATGAAAAAGTCAAAGATTTATTTCAATTTCATTCGAACAGATCTAAGTTTTACGGGTGGATTAAATATATTGATTGATTTTCCTTTTATTTTTTAAAGTTCAATTTGTTTAACCTTATTTATTACCAGAAATTTAACATCTAATGTAAAACCAACTGAATGAAATATCTTAATATCTGCCCCTTCTCGGGCCTAAACATTGTGGGAAATAAATTTTTTTTTTTTTAATTTGTTCGGCAAATTATGGTTTTGTTTAATATGCCACGTTTTTTAATAACTACTGCATTCAGACGAACTCATTTCAAAATTAATAGAGCGTACCATCATCAAGCTTTCGTTTATGCGGTATGGCATCACAATTTGTGATGTAAATTTAGCAATGGTTAATTCAAAATGTTTCACCAGTGCAGTAATGCAGGTTGTTGTAGTTTGGACAAAAACTTCCAATCTGAGGATAAAAAAATCAATAATAAAAACATGTAAAATCAATTTTACTTAAATTTAGTTATTCAGTTTCCCAACAAGGAAGCTATGGATGCATAAGTAAATTGGGTTGAATTTTTAGAGATTATACTTAACAACAATATAGCTTCCATGCAGTAAAACATTTAAAAAACAGTTTTACTTGAGTTTGGATACCCTATTTCTTCACAGGTGGCGATATAAACGCAAGAAAAAATTATTCCATAATTTTAACCTGGGATATAGTTCCCGTATTGGAAAACGTAAAAAAATCCATTGAGTTTTAGTTAAGCAATTTCCCACCAGGAGCGCTACGTAGAGTAAAAAAACGATTGTGAAAATTTTTATCAAAATGTAAACTTTACCGAGGCAGGAACTTTTTCTGAAAACATATTTAAAAAAGGAAAACATAAATAAATTTTATTAATATTTGGTTATCTTATTTCCTCTCAAGGGGGGCTTTAAACGCAAAAGAAAGCTTTGTTGAATGTATATAACATACTTTAACTTGGGATATGATTGTCATATAAGAAAACATAAAAAAGTGATTTTAAAGTGTTAGTTATGTAATTTCTCAACGCTGGTGCTTCAAGAATAAAAATAAAACATACCATGTGAAAATTTCTAACAAAACACCAATTTCAGCCTGTCGGAAGTTTATTATGAAGTTTATTATAAAATAAATAAATAAATATTCATTTACCCTATTTTCCTCCAGGGGGCAGTTTAAACGCGAAAGAAAATTATGTTGTATCTGTACTACGCATTTTTAACTTCAGTATAGCTGTCATACAATGAAACATAAAAATTCAATTTTGCAAACAAAAAATAAACCAGCTGGTGAGATCGGGCTGTATTTGGTTAAAATCAGCTTTGTGTTCAACTCGCCAAACTTCATTTTTTTCGTAGACTTCTAAGTCTTTTGCAAATCGCAAGATTTTCTGTCCAACTTCAGAGACTTTAGGCTTCGACCGAAGCACTTCCTTAAAGGTGTGGGATTAATTGCGAGAAAGATCTATATGTAACCTGATTGGTTAAATTTTGTTTTCGAGAACGTTCTATGGACTCTGATTGGTTGAATTATGTATCTCAGCTACTATTGGGAATTTCTAGAAAATTAATTCAGATTCTGAATGCCAATTCTTTCGCCAAGCTTCGCCAACATTCTTCGAAAACTCGCCATGTTGGCGACATTATTTCATTTAGCGCCAATAATGTGTTTTGGCATTGATAATCTGAAAAGTCATTTTCCGGCCAAAAATCGTCTATGTCGCCAAATTTGGAGAAATGTTGCCAACTTTACGAATTTGTTTACTGCCAACTGTTCAGCAGCTGTTCCAACCTTCCATTGAAATGCATTGACACGTAGAGATCACAACATGACCCACTAATCGAATTTTTCCGAACATGTCGAGTCCAATGTTTTCTCGTACACCAAAACGGTAGAATACAAAATTATCGTTAAAGACATTTTTTAGATAAAATTTCCATACACACACACACACACACACACACACACATACACACACGATTTGCTCGTATTATAATATATGAATTGGTTACGCTATTTCCACCCACGGGGCACTATACATGCAAGATTGGAGCATGGGTGGCATATGAGAAAACATAAGAAAAATCGATTTTAAAGTTTTAGTTAGGCAATGTTCCACCATGGGCGCTACCAGCGTAAAAAATCCTCTGAAATTTTTTATTAAAATAAATTTTATCATGGTAGAACATTATTCATATAATTTATACAAACCCGCAAAAAATCAATTTAAAAAAAAATAGTTACCTTATTTCTCACCAGGAGACGCTATAAACACAAAAGAAAATTGTGTTGAATCTGTGCCAACTACTTTAAATTTCAATATAGCTATTATACAATGAAACATAAAATAAATCAATTTTATTTAAAATTGAATATATTATTTCCTCACAGGGGCGCTATAAATAAATAAGTAAATTATGTTGAACAAGTACAACCTATTTCATAATAATCATCTACGCAATTAATTAATTAATCTCTATAATAAAACCGTAAGTCATGTGACTGTCATCAACAGTTCCGGAATGTCCGTTTCACTTTTTCATATGCCAGGCGGCCATTTTTATTAAAAATTATTTTTGCGAATAAAACTTCATAAATGTGACATTTTTAGAAAAATCGTTCAAAATAAATTAATATTTGAGAGATGACTTACGTTCAATTATGTATATATTCTCCAATAACTTCAGTTGAAATTAGCTTCGCAGTTCAAATTCTCTATCCATGAAAGTAAACAAAAAAAAAAAAAAAAAAAGATTCATTCGTCGTGAAGGTTTAAAATATTAAACCATTAAACCATGGAGATAATCGTTCGTAAAGTTAGTTTTCCAGGAAAGATTTTTTGGAGCGCTGCCTGGTGTCAAAAAAAATAATTCGTACCAGTGACACAATCAAAGTTTACCATAATTATGTGCTATACAACTCAACTTCATTCTTTATCTTTTCTTGATGTAAGCTGAATGTAAACAAATACAACTCATGTAATGATATTTAATGAATCAAATTTCGAAACAAATTGTCAGTTAATTTGGTATTTATGTATTATACGTGAAAGGAAGAGAGACCACAGAAAATGATTGTTAATCACCAATCATATTTACCATTATTAATGACCAATCGCTTTCAAAACAGTAATTTAATATACATTTACAAAATACATAACATCATTAAGTACGTTTGTGTTATTTGGGCGCAAATCTCGCCAATAGAATTTTTAAAATCGCCAATACCAGCTTTTATTTTTCGCGTGTGCAAATTAGAAACGTTACTTTTATTTTGAAATCTAATGTTCTGATGGAACAGCTGTCGTAGACGCACCGGGGCACTATATTAACTATAGAGTTGCAATATAGAGAGAAAAAACGGGTTGCTGTAATTAGAATTATAGGCGATAATGTTGGTGTGACATATTTACGTGATTATCAAAACTGGCTTCCAAAAGTTCAATGTTTCACCAAACCATACTCGAAAATTACGTGTTATAATATGCACTCCGATTATGTCACATTATTCAAGACGTTTTAAATGAGAATAATGATTCTTCTTGATTCTCCCGTAATCAAGTCTACAGCCAAAGTTAGCGAGAAACAAACAAACAAACAAAAAAATATTGGCAACAATATGGTTCAGTGTAAATGGTGGATATCATTATAGACTTTCACAAAATAGACTTCATTGCACCAAATCGTATTAACTAAAATACGCCATTTGGCAATGGATCCAATTACGGAAAACTACTTAATATGTTTAAGAATCTCCTCATTAGCAAGCATATTGCAACTGATAAGCAAACGGATATGAAGCATAAATGCTTAAGTTGGTTAAGCGGTTTTTGTCAAGAAAGATGAAATACATAACAACAAAAAATATGTGAAATGCTACCATGATCGAAAAAGTTTTTGATTTGTCTATTAGAATCTTCCGGTTTGGCGAAGGATTACGGAAAAAAAATAAATTATGAATAAAAGTAACGTGTTACAGTGCTTAACATACATTTAAGGGAGACCAAACTGGTCGCCAGTGGCGGCTAGTTAATGTATAATAAGACGTCAAATTTCTCCCCAGTGAAATCTCTTATAAACTGTTTGACAGAAAATTTTCTCCTGTATGTAACTGATATTCATCCTTATTAATCAGTATTATATTTCAATTTTTTGTTATAAATATGACATTATATACACCTGTTTCCTGTATTTATTCATACTGATGTTCCTTGTATTATTAACAAATGTATTACTGCTGCTGAACTAAGAAATGCTTTTTTTGTTACAAATATGGCGATATATTCGCCTGCTTTCTGCTTGAATTATAACCAAATATTAGAAAATGTCCGTTTATTTAGAGTACTAGCCGCCACTGGCGACCAGTTTGGTCTCCCTTAAATGTATGTTAAACATTGCAACACGTTACATTTATTCATAATTTAATTTTCCCTTAATCCTTCGCCAAATCGGAAGATTCTAATAGACAAATCATGAACTTTTGCGATCATGGTAGCATTTCGCATATTTTTTGGGCACAAATGTCACATACGCACGTTGGCGCGATCCCCCCCCCCTCCCCCGCCAATTTGGCGAAAACTTTGTTATGGAAATTGTTGTTTATTTACTTTTATTTTTTATTTTAATTCTATAAATTATTTTTGATATGTATATCAATATTTATTTACAACAAACTATCATTTATTTATTTTTATTCTTTTTTTTAATTATGAGTATTTTTGTTAGCCGGGAGCAGATGATAATTCGCCAAATATCGTTCCCATCACCGTCATTCATACTACAATTAATTTAATTTTAAATTATAAACCTGTCACTCATTTCATTTAAAATACTTAACTTTAATCTAAAATGCTTATATTACATAAATTTAAAATACTTCACACTTTTCATTTAAAAGAGAAAATAAATAAATAAATAAGAAATAATATCATAAATCAAAACATTTGATTTCAAAATCAAAGTATCATTTCTAATTTGTACACGCGATAAATAAAAGCTGTATTAGCGATTTTAAAAATGCTAAAAATCTGATTCATTAAATATTATTACATGAGTTCAATTTACGTCAAGAAAAGGTCCGAAAGTTGAGTTGTATAGCACATAATTATGGTAAACTTTGATTGTCTCACTGGTGCGAATTATTTTTTTGACGCGAGGCAGCGGTCCAAAAATTCATTCGCGGAGAACTTGCTTTGCGAATGATTACCTCCATGATTTATTATTTTAAATGTTCACGACGAATCAATCTTTTTTTTGTTTACTTTTATGAATAGAGAATTTGAACTGCGAATCTTTCGACTGAAGTTATTGCAGAATATATACATAATTGAACGCAAGTCATCTCTCAAATATTAATTTATTTTGGTACTTTTCGGTTAGCCGGGCGCCAGTGAAATTTATATATCTATGTATACATATATATACATATATATATACATACACACATTTATATATGCATGTATATATATATACATATATATACACATACATATATGTGTGTATGTATACATATATATGTATATATAGATATATAAATTTCACTGGCGCCCGGCTAACCGAAAAGTACCTTTATTTTGAACGATCTTTCTTAAAATGTAACTTTTATGCAGTTTATTCGAAAAAATAATTTTGAATAAAAATGGCCGCTTGGCATATGAAAAAGCGATGCGGCATCCCGGAACTGTTGAGGACAGTCACATGACTTACAGTTTTATTATAGAGATGACGTCGTGTTGATCCCCCCTTTTTTTTAAACTTAAAAAAAATAATTCAATTTTATTTTGAACGTGGAAATCTTTCAATTGAAAATTAGTTGCTTTGGGACAAATTATTATTACGGTTTTTGAATTATTGGCAACAATAAAGAAACATAGTTAAATTTTATAGGAAAATATCGATTGATTCCCAATAAAAATTATGAAATTTTGAATTATTAAGAAAAATATTTGAATAACGTAAATAAAACATAGCCTATGTTAATTCCTGGATTATAATCCACCTATATTCAATGACATTTAATCATCCGTTTTGATCCTGACGTCAGCCAAACAATTTCACTATTTCAAATGTCAAATTTTATTAGAATTAGCCAGAGTAAATATTTTGTGGCAACGCGTACAAAAAGTGGGAAAAACTCTAGTAAATTAACTTGTTCAATGGGATTTGCTGTGTTAAATTAACATTAAGATGTGACACTGGAAATAAATAAGTATTGCGCTGCCGCGCAATACTTAATTAAGCGGAAACGCATTAACGAGCGTCCACTGTTTCATATAGTATGCCTATCAAAATTTGGATAAATGTAAGAAAGAAATGTTTTCGAAATATAAACAATCCAGCATTTAGAAATGACAAATAGGAACGAGTATAACCGAGTGATGCTCAACATAACCACTCAGCCACGCAAGACCCATTTCCTTTTTATTATCGAAGTTTTGAAATTCGCATCATGATTTTTCATGATATAATGCACCGTTAATACATTGAGTGAGGATTAATACACTCAAGGATTACATTTATATATATATAATTAATTTTTTTATATAATTTTGGGATCATCATTTTTTTTTTTTACCATTTAAAATCAAATACAGAGAAAACAACAATTCAATTTTGCCCTTTTGCTGAACAGTCAGAGAGTTAAACGAAGGTACTCTTTTTAAAGATAGAATAGCATAGGTATGGACTAAAATATAGAAATTCCTCCCGGAGCAAAATGTCTGAATTCAACACTGAGGTGACAATGGCATCTTCGCTAAGTCTGTATTTATTCCAAAATCATTCCGACCAATTACATTTTACTTCCGTATGCCACTATTGTTAAACGAAGATACTCTATTTAAAGAGAGGATAGCATATGTATGGTCTAAAATATAGAAATTCCTCCCGGAGGAAAATGTCTGAATTCAACACTGATCTTCGTGACAATGGTAGATTCAGCAAGTCTGATTTTATTCCAAAATCCTCACGACCAGTTACATTTTACTTCCATGTGCCACTATTTTATTAAATAAAGGTACTCTATTTAAGATAGAATAGCATAGGTATGGACTAAAATATAGAAATTCCTCCCGGAGAAAAAGTCTGAATTCAACACTGATCTTGGTGACAATGCCAGATTCACCAAGTCTGTTTTTATTCCAAAATCCTCACAACCAATTACATTTTACTACCGTATGCCACTATTTTATTAAATGAAGGTACTCTATTTAAAGAGAAAATAGCATAGGTATAGACTAAAATATAGAAATTCCTCCCGGAGAAAAATATCTGAATTCAACACTGATCTTAGTGACAATGGCAGATTAAGCAAGTCCATTTTTATTCCAAAATCCTCACGACCAATTACATTTTACTTCCATATGCCACTATTTTATTAAATGAAGGTACTGTATTTAAAGAGAAAATAGCATAGGTATGGACTAAAATATAGAAATTCTTCCCGGAGAAAAAAGTCTGAATTCAACACTGATCTTGGTGACAATGGCAGATTCACCAAGTCTGTTTTTATTCCAAAATCCTCACAACCAATTATATTTTACTACCGTATGCCACTATTCTATAAAATGAAGGTACTCTGTTTAAAGAGAGAATAGCATATATAGGTATGAGCTAAAATATAGAAACAAATTTTCATATTCATAGTCTCATTCAGAAAAATGAAATAACATTAAAAACAAAATAAGTAGGCGGAAACTACAAAACTGCTACCATATAATTTCACTTGTATCGGATTATTTTTGGCAGTATAAAATATATATCTGCAATCAGCAATTCAAAACGACAAATGTCCTCTTATGGTATAAAGCGTGGACGCAATTCTATGTTTCTTTAGAATTAATCACAGTTCTGACTCACTATAGTCGATAGGTAATTTCTAACGAATTCTAATTGCTGTCTGACCTGACCATTAGCATAACACAGAATAAAATGAATATTTAAAGTCCAATAGGCATTTTCTAGAACTGTAGCATTTCCATATATGTCAGGGATTTTCGGCTCAGAACTAATTCTGATTGATTGTCCAAGCGATAAGCAATTTTGATTCGAAGATTAAAGAATTAATAAATACAGAGGAAATAAATTTCGAAGAAAAAAAATCAATGAAGAGTTAATGATTGATAATCTAATTAGAATCGCTTTGTGCTGCTTATGATGATTTAAAACAAGACGGCAGCTTATTTAGAATGAAATTGTCGTACTGTTTTCTGAATTATTAGTTATTACAATGTCATAGTGACAATAATTTATTGTTAAGTTACCGAACGATGTGAGAAAAAAAAAAGGATGCGTGAAGACTTTTTTTTTTTTTTTTTTTTTTTTTTTGAAGACTTGATATGCATAAAGATAAGGCCGAAATATGATAAAATTTATGCAATCGTATTTTTCATATTGTAATTACCATATTTTTTGTCTTATAAGATTATATCGGTGATTGAGTAACTAACTAGTTTAATAATCTGTGTTTATCAACGGATAATTTGTAACAATTAGTGCTTTTATACACAAGGTTTCTTTGTATCTTACTTTAGGAGTGTTCATTAATATTTTTAGACATAGTTATCAAATGTTTACGACTTCCATTTATTTATCTGTCTGTCCGTCCACATGACTGACTGTAATGTCTTGTGGCTTTTAACAATAAAGTGAATATCAAATCAACCCAATAGTAATTTAGTATTTACTTGCTTTACATCGGATATATTTACAGTGTAAAACAGATAATCGGAAATATTGTCATTACCAGGGCTTGACAAATGCGGTCGCCACTGGCTACCAAGTTTTTTTTTTTTTTTTATCTGGCGATCAAGTTATTTAATCTGGCGGAGATTTTTATTATTATTATTTTTGTATAAAAATTGACCTAAAAAATGAACACTAACGGCATTTTGTCTCTCTCCCCTATAAAAGAAATAACAAGTTGGAAATTGTACGTCAAACGTTACAAACGAGGTGCGTTCGTACGCACGTTTTAGAATTAAATTCATGATATCCCGTGCGTAGAACGGGCTAAACAGCTAGTTAAGTATATATTTTATGACACTGTTCATACAAATATCTTAACTAGTTATATAAATATTCAGATATATATGTATCAGCTAGTTATATAAATATTCAGATCTTGATGATTTTTAATTCTGTGAAATGAATTATATCGTCTGCAGATTAATTTCTGTAATAAAATAAGTATCTCGGTCGCTTGACGATTTAACATCCATCGGAAGCTCCTCTAACAAAAAAGCACCGATTTAAAAAAAAAAATCAAATTTCTTAATAAATATTTTTATTAATATCTCCTAAAGTTTTGATTCGATTTTAATAAAATTTGAAATGTCTCGACAAAATTCTGCAAAGATAATATATTTTAAATTGCAAACCATTTGGTTGGGTAGTTTTTGCGTTGTTATATGCGGACGGACAGACAGACGGACGGACAGACAGACAGACGGACGGACAGACGGACGGACCAAACGACGACTATAGGTGCTACGTATTTATATAATTACGAACGCACCTAAAAACTATATTCAAACAAAAATATTTTTTATTTTTATTTTTAATTTCTCAAAAATAAGTTCATCAACTGCAAATTTTAAAATAATAAAATTAGAATAATTTGAGGGACTTTGACCGGAAAATAAGTAAAAAATTGCTTTCCTGCTTCATTATTTTATCAATGCCCCTTACATCAGATAGAGATTTTGTAGTACTCAACCATATGGAAATTTGAAGCATTTTACATTCAGCCTTTTCGAACATGCCGATTAATTCAGCCTTAACAGTTTTTCTTTTCTTCCTCTTTTTTTTTTTTTTTTTTTTTTTTTTTTTTTTTCAGAGATATATATATAATTTTCATAAGTTTCATCATAAAACTTGGATATTATCATTCTAATATTTTTACTATTCCAAACTATGTAACTATTAATAGTAATAAAGTTATATTTTTTGCGGGCGACTAGAATTTTTTGTTGGCTACCAGATTTTATCATATTTCTAAAACACTGGTCACGACACTGACAGTATTTGCAATTCAGTATCAGTATTACATACATAAATGCATTTTATTGATTTTATTGAAAATGTTTATAATTTAGTCAAATATTTCATCAATAACGTTGTTTCAATAGAAGTATTTCTAATTCCACGTTATTATTTCTGCAATATTAAGTAAATATTGAAAGTAAATATCTGCAATGTATTTACAAAGTGCAAGCAACTAAGACAATTCTCTAATGTTACACGGAAATTGAACCATATAATGTTTTCTCATAGACCTTCTAATATATACCTTCTAGAATCTTTGCTCTGAGGGTTTTCTGCAACAGATCTTTTAAGGATGTAAATTATACAGAAAAAAGTAAATTGTTTCTTTATTCGTAATCATGGTGAGATAACGAACGTAACACCTTATACTCCCATGAACTTTTATATTTATCCTAACTTCTGGGACAATCCAGATTGACTCACCATCAATGTTGGATAATAAGGGTTCGACAAGCAAATACATTGAGATAATATAAACAATAGAGTAAGCCAAACCATAGCTTGCTTTAGTCGCTTATCACTCGTTTACACTATAATGTAACTTGTTAAAATATCTGGAGACGCATAAAATGTCATGAAATACGAGGAGAGATATTTGTAGTGTTATTCGCGTATAGGAATCCCTCAACTTTCTAATTTAACCAATCAATGTATGTATAGGGTGATCATGTTAACCAATCCCTGCTTGTCTTCAGGGCCGAGAATCTCTTTAAAGGGGCACAGATGCAAGAATATTTTTGAGTATATATATATTTTTTTATTTAAATTTCATTCAAATATAAAAATTTGACCAACCAAAACATGGAGATAATGTCATAGCTACCAACTTGTATGGATGTTTGTTACCACTAAAATTTAATAGAAATTTTTGCCTCATTTAATCGTTACATCGTTACATTTTGTGCGATTAAATTAGGCAAATTTTACTTTTAAATTTTAGTGGTAAGGAAAACCCGCACAAACTGGCAGCTATGTAATATAAACAATAGAGTAAACCTAACCATAGCTTTTGTCACTTATGACTCTTTTACACTATAATGTAACTTATTAAAATATCTGCAGACTCATAAAATGTCATTAAATCCGAAGAGATATATTTGTATTATTATTTTTTTCGTAGGAATCCCTCGATTTTCAAATTTAACCAATAAATGCCTGTATAGGGTATGATCATGTTAAAGAGATAACCGAGCCTTGGTTGCCTATACACTGCAAAAAATAATTGTTGATTTTACAGTATAATACTGGCAGCTGGGGTGCCAGTTTTATACTGTAAAATCAACAATTATTTTTTGCAGTGTATACAGAGTCAGACGTTTCTTTAAACGACACAGGTGCAATAATATTTTGGAGTATATTTTTATTTATTTAAATTTCTTTCAAATATAAAAATAAAGTCCTTCCGGCTAAGTCAAAAAGGTTGATTTCATTATTTCTTTTATTTTAACAGGTTTGTACGCCTCCTGGAATTTTGCGACCAGGAAATTCTTCGGTACCAGAATTTTCTTAAAGAAAATCTCTCCTTAAAAGAAGGTGAAGTTTCTTGAGTTTAACCTAGATTTCTTTTTCTATAAAAAAAAAATACTGGTAACACTCCTGGAAAATTCCCTGAACCGTACGAACCCTGTTTTAAGGTACATACATTAGATTTAATACAAATTAAACCAATTGGTCTCGCTCCTTCTAAGTTCGCGTTTTGGCGAGAAAGATAATTTGCAGGAAAATTTTTAATTAGACTTGCCAAATGTAATTGGGCGGATATTAAGAAATAATATCAAAAATGATTAAAAAAATGCTGAAATCATAAATTAAAAATTGCCCGTAGCCTATAATATAACTCAAATCATTCAATGAATGCCATCGAAAAGTTTTGTGTGGCCCTATAAACGAACTATAAAAGTAACATTACTTCATTAACGAATTCATATAAGATATTTTCAAGATCAATACACTGTCGCAATTAGGTTTGAACTGGTTCAGTATTTCGTACATTTTTGTGATGACAAATTTTGCATGTTTTGCTTTTGAATAAACGAACTGTAAGAGCTATACATACTAGATTAACTAACCCATCAAAGGTATGCAAGATCAATACACTGCTCCAGTTAGATTCAAATTGGTTCAGTATTTCGGATGTTATCATAATGTAGTAACTCCTCTATACCGACCTGATTAAGATGTTGAGTGGTAGCGAGATCAGATCATTGGTAAAGAGAATTATCTTGCATAAATTAAAAAATAGAATTTATTGCATACCAATATTACTTCTAATAAAATTATGTACAAGAAAGTTAATTACAGCATTTAATTATTTTTCGTGAGTCAATCGCTTATAAATTAATGACCTCTTGACTCCAAGTGTAACTCGATCAATCAAAAGTCTCAGGAAATTACTGTCAGTCGTAACTTCTAAAGAAAGTTCATTCGGAACAGGGCTCGTCCGTTCCTTCTCTTCGGAAAAATATACTAAATCACGATGCTTCAGAGTTAAAGAACTCTCACTATCGCACTTGTCGTGCTTTTTCACTTCGCTGGGATTTTCACCGGATACCTGCTGTATCTATAGAGGTCAGACCTCACTCTTTCCAGAGAGTCACCACTCTCGTTCAGATCTATCCGAAAAACTGTCCTCTCTCACTTTTTCATTCTCGCAGGAGAACTCCTTCTAGGGGCGGGGGCTTTGTCGAGGCGGGCCCCTCGAAACTCTCCAGCCTCTTAGCAGCCTTGAGATCCCTCTGTTTCGTTTTCACTAAGTCCGTCATTGGACGTTCTAAGACAAAGGGCAAAGTTTCGGGCGCAAACCTAAAAATCGTGTGCAGAGATCGCTTCTCTCGCAGATGAACTCTTTCCCACGAACTCGGCAAGGATCAAAGCATAAGACCCCTCTTTGGGTAACGCCTTACCACTACATCACTGTCCGAACTTTCCGCTCACAGTACAATAGAATTCGGCGTCTGCTAGTCTTCAAGGCAAAAATAGCGAGGGAAGGTATGCAGTTAAGTGTACTCACAGGAAATGCTAGAATGACACATCGCGCACCTGGATGAGGAGGCCCAATTCTTTACAATAATGATAAATTTTTCATATATATATATATATATATATTTCTCTTTTGTGAGTCCTTAATGTAAAATTAAAAAAAAATTCCGGTGTTTTAGTTATATTCCGTAAAATAAGTAGAGAATTCTCTACGTTTATTATTAATTAAATAATCGTTATTTGAAATGAAATAAAGTGCGGGTCAAGTCGAACTCATCCAAGATATTTCCAATATCACTACTGTCCCAATTAGATTCGAATTGGTTTAGTATTTTGGGCAAGTAGCGTGATGACAAGGTTTCATTATATATATATATATACGAGACATTGCATTATATACTAAAACACTGAAAACTTTAAGACAGGGGCAGACGATAACGCCAAAAATAAATAAATAAATAAATTGGTCGGACATTTAAATTTAAATTTTTTTTATGTCCGCAGCTGATAATTTGTTTCAACAATTGCAATTTAGTTATCGTAGAATTTTTGAAAGAAGAGAAAATGTAATTGACGCGATAACATTATCGAACTACGATTTTGTATTAATTTAATTTAAAATACGGCTAAATAAAAAAGGATGCCTTCAAAGTCATATGGAAATGAAGCTTCATGTCGTGCCATTGTATTCAGATGGTTTATAGAATTTAAAAGAGGTGGAAAATATCTTCTGGATGAAGAACATACCTTTGTCAGCTGTAGTACCAGAAAATTTGTCGACCGTACGACAAAAAAACGATAATAACCGCTATACCTACAAAATGATACAGAACTTAACATTGGATCCGCAACTGTATATAAAATGATTCATAAAGAACTGCTTATGAAAAAATTAGTTTTTCGTTGGGTCCCCCATAATTTAACAGAACGCCAGAAAACGGAGCGCGTCAGAATCAGTTAAGAAATCTAAAATTATTTAATGATGGTGGGCACCCATTATTTCTTGATAAGGAAACGTACATACTTTTTTATTTATTTATTTATTTATTTATTTATTTTTTTTTGACTTCCCAACACGTCAAAAAAGTAAAGTAGGGATTTTTGAAGATGACCGCAAACTGACAATATTTAAAGACAAATATTTAAAGACAACATGCAATGAAAAAAGTAACATATTCTGTGTTCTTCAGAAGTACAAACGTTGGTCAAAACTATAAAGCTAGAAGGACAGAAGACAGTACAGCTAACTGGTACATCACTAAGTTTCTTCCAGAAATCCTTCAAGAGGTGAATATTAGAGCTTCACCGTGGCAATGCATCTTCTCATTCAGCAAGGATTATAGTAGAATGTCTTGAACAAAAACATCAAAGTGGTAGAACAGCCATCCTATTGTACTAATCTTGCTATGCGTGACTTTTGGCTGTTTTTTAATCTAAAAAAAAATTACGTGGGCGTCTTTTCATTCAGAATAGGAATCTGAAGAGGCTATAAAATCATATTTTTCATCTATTTCAAGAAAAGGATGGCTTGCAGGATTTAATCACGGACAAAAGTGCATTGATATAGGAGGAAACTACTTTGAGCACGCCTAGGAGTTGATACGTTTAACTTTTACCATTTAACCGTATCTCAAAACTTTCAGTGTTACCCGCGTTTATATATATATATATATATAGGTCGATTTCTAAATAAATCAACCTAAAAGTAGGTATTTTAGATTCTTTAAATTTCCTTATAAATGTGATGGAACCTGGTGTTCGCAAAACTTTTGCAGCACTAAATTTTTTGTTTAAAGCGCTAAAACAAAGGATTTTTTTAGTCTCATCAAAGGAAATCTATAGTCGGGTGTATAAGAGTGGTGTCCAGATGCATTGCACCCGCCACACTTCCTTTATATCGCCAGCCTGACTGTTTTATATCTAATTGCGTAAAATGGTTGATGGGCAAAGGTTGGTTAAATGTAAAATCCCTGGTTTACCAACATTAGAAATTTCAATTTTGCCAACGATCCATTTGCCCAACTTCAGATTTTCAGAGGACAAACCACCCAACATTGGTCTAATGAATTTTTCTTTTATTAGTTGAATAACATTTCAAAACTGAACCAACAAAAAGCCTACTGAATCCCCTCAGTTTCGGAGCATTAATTAATCTCTATAATAAAACCGTAAGTCATGTGACTGTCATCAACAGTTCCGGAATGTCCGTTTCACTTTTTCATATGCCAGGCGGCCATTTTTATTAAAAATTATTTTTTCGAATAAAACTTCATAAATGTGACATTTTTAGAAAGATCGTTCAAAATAAATTAATATTTGAGAGATGACTTACGTTCAATTATGTATATATTCTCCAATAACTTCAGTTGAAATTAGCTTCGCAGTTCAAATTCTCTATCCATGAAAGTAAACAAAAAAAAAAGATTCATTCGTCGTGAAGGTTTAAAATATTAAACCATTAAACCATGGAGATAATCGCTCGTAAAGTTAGTTTTCCATGAAAGATTTTTTGGAGCGCTGCCTGGTGTCAAAAAAATAATTCGTACCAGTGACACAATCAAAGTTTACCATAATTATGTGCTATACAACTCAACTTCATTCTTTATCTTTTCTTGATGTAAGCTGAATGTAAACAAATACAACTCATGTAATGATATTTAATGAATCAAATTCGAAACAAATTGTCAGTTAATTTGGTATTTATATATTATACGTGAAAGGAAGAGAGACCACCGAAAATGATTGTTAATCACCAATCATATTTACCATTATTAATGACCAATCGCTTTCAAAACAGTAATTTAATATACATTTACAAAATACATAACATCATTAAGTACTTTTGTGTTATTTGGGCGCAAATCTCGCCAATAGAATTTTTAAAATCGCCAATACAAGCTTTTATTTTTCGCGTGTGCAAATTAGAAACGATACTTTTATTTTGAAATCAAATGTTCTGATGGAACAGCTGTCGTAGACGCACCGGGGCACTATATTAACTATAGAGTTGCAATATAGAGAGAAAAAACGGGTTGCTGTAATTAGAATTATAGGCGGTAATGTTGGTGTGACATATTTACGTGATTATCAAAACTGGCTTCCAAAAGTTCAATGTTTCACCAAACCATACTCGAAAATTACGTGTTATAATATGCACTCCGATTATGTCACATTATTCAAGACGTTTTAAATGAGAATAATGATAGATTTTCTTCTTGATTCTCCCGTAATCAAGTCTACAGCCAAAGTTAGCGAGAAACAAACAAACAAACAAAAAAATATTGGCAACAATATGGTTCAGTGTAAATGGTGGATATCATTAAAGACTTTCACAAAATAGACTTCATTGCACCAAATCGTATTAACTAAAATACGCCATTTGGCAATGGATCCAATTACGGAAAACTACTTAATATGTTTAAGAATCTCTTCATTAGCAAGCATATTGCAACTGATAAGCAAACGGATATGAAGCATAAATGCTTAAGTTGGTTAAGCGGTTTTTGTCAAGAAAGATGAAATACATAACAACAAAAAATATGCGAAATGCTACCATGATCGAAAAAGTTTTTGATTTGTCTATTAGAATCTTCCGGTTTGGCGAAGGATTACGGAAAAAAAATAAATTATGAATAAAAGTAACGTGTTACAGTGCTTAACATACATTTAAGGGAGACCAAACTGGTCGCCAGTGGCGGCTAGTAGTGAAATAAACTGGCAAATTATTATTCTAGAGCGTAAAATCGTCCATTGTAAACAATGGAAGAACGGAAGATTTTAAAAAAAGAGAGAGAGTTGGCATATTTCAGTACAGAAATTAAATCTTCAATGCATCTCAAATTCGAAAATTTCGAACTTTCCTCTCACTTTATCTCATTACGAATAACGATTATTTAATTACTTAGCAATATTTCTCTACTTATTTTACGGAATATTACTAAAACATCTGGATTTTTAAAAATTTTACATTAGTCTTTAAGCGATGATTTACAACTTTCCCTTCCGAATATTACTCATACATAAGCATCCATATCTGTCTACAGTATTTATGTTCGCGTTCAGTGTTTTAAATATATACTATTTTCATCAGCTGTCATCAGCAATCATGAAATGCATTGTTAATAAGAGGAAAAAAAAACACTCGACTGCTGATTTATTCTTGTTAATAAAGTACCAGGAAAATACGCTAACTTCCCAACTTCCACGCCTCAAACAGCTTGTTTAACATATAAATTATCGATCTATAATTCATACTTCTTCGACAATGGGCCTTGAAGAAGGATTAAAAATAGGTATTAACTTTAATTTGCAAGGAAGAATGATTGGCAGACAATATCAATAAATGCCATGATATAATATCATTTCCTCTGCGATGAAGAAATGGCATATTTCGATATCGAATCTCTTTGCATGCATTATTTTTTTTATCGCCCATGGATAAATATCAAGCATTATAGCTTAACCATACATATTAAGAGAAGAAAAAGTGACTTTAGTTTTGAATGATAATGTATAAATTATTCATAAATAAGCATCACCAGAATTATTTCATAGACCTATCAAAGTATCTCCACTGTCAGTTAATTCTAAAAGCAATTGTGAGATTTTGAACGATGTTTTCTTTGAATATGCTGATGACGTAAATTTGATCTCTTTATTGGCGTGCGTTGAGATGGGTAAATCATGCATGCCACACACGAAGCAAAATCCATCGACTTTTAATGGAATAGGTCACCTTATCCCTGGAACCTTGATATACTAGCTGTCATGATGATCGCCTGTGATTCTCCGAAAAAATTAATTATAATAAAGAAAGTATCTTGTGTTCCCTTAAATAACTTACAGAAATAAATTTCAGTAACTGAAGATGATGGATTAGTCTTTTTTTTTTCTTCGCTTTACAATCTGTGTTGAATTTAAACTTGATTTTATTAAACATAATTATTAAATATTTCTTTTATTTAAGGTGGTTCTCAAATGACCTGCTCAAAAACGCGATGCTTTCTGAGACATTTTCTGATTTATTTTTAAACGCAGAGGCATAAAATTGGCAGGCCTGACTATGGAAGTGATTTGGAATCGAAATGAGTTTTCCATTTTTTTAAAAATAAATAAAATGTTCTACAAATCTCCCGCTAACATATATTCGTTTAATCATTCGTTCATATGTTCGGATTCTTTTGTGCGGCCTATAAAATAACTGTAAATGCTACATACACCCTCTTCGAGGAAAAATATGCTGTAAGTGACTGTAACAACATACTAAAATTACACTAGGAAAATGTGCTAAAATCCCGAAATTAACATATATTCGTTTAATCATTCGTTTCATTCGTTTAATCAGTCATTTCATAAACTCGTTTCATAAAATCGTTTCATTAGGATTTTATATCTATAGGGTAGATTACTTATCGAGTTATAAGCGATTCGTGTCACGTGGCAACACGATTTTCTCTTTTATCGCTGAGTTTCTGAATAAGAACACTCGCCAATTTCATCTGTTTCCTAACAAAAATTAATTCAAAATTGTGTTAGAAAGTAACTTTTTTGGGTTTGGGAACAGCTTTAAGAACCTACGATAGTTACGCGAAGAAGCACTCAAGCTAATGTTAAGTCTATGGGAAGGCTCTTGGCAGATTTCTCACTCGCATTTTAACATTTTTAAATGAGTTTTTTTGCATAGGATAGCTGAGGTCAATCTCTAACGTTGTCAGTTTTTACTTTTTTGATTTTAGTTACAGTATTTTTATAAGTGGACATTTTAAATTTTGGAACCGGTTGGAACCGGTTCTGAAAGTGAATGTACCTTATATAAAAAAAAAAAAACTGGAA
The DNA here is from genome assembly GCA_963931845.1 of Maratus michaelseni. NCBI lineage: Eukaryota > Metazoa > Arthropoda > Arachnida > Araneae > Salticidae > Maratus > Maratus michaelseni. Next base: position 68,042,757 of record OZ007591.1, on the reverse strand, counting down.
CCGAAATCGAAAAAGTAAAAACTAACAACGTTAAAGATCGACCTCAACTATCCTATGCAAAAAACGTCATTTAAAAATATTAAAATGCGAGCGAGAAATCTGCCAAGATCTTCCCATAGACTTAACATTAGCTTGCGCGTTTTTTCGCATGGCTGATGTAGGCTCTTAAGGATGTTTACATCCAAAGTAGCTGCTTTCTGACACATTCGCGAAGTCATTTTTAATATTCGATCCATCAAATTGTCTCATGCTCTTATAAAGAAACTATGAAATCGAATAGCCTTTTCCCTTTTTCAATAAAATCAAAGCATCTTTCAGAAAATGCTTACCAAATTTGGCGTTTTGAACTGAATTTCCGGGTGCGATAGATCAAGAAATGCTGTCTTGAAAGAGCAATCGTTTGTAACTCGCGATGTAATACAGTTATCAAAAAATGAAAAAACTATTCGATTCTAAATGACTTCAGTAGACATGCCTGTCATGTTCATGCTTTTTGTATAAACATGAGTCGTATACGTATCAGAAAGTACCCCGTTGGTAAACGGGGGAAAATGTTATTTCGAAAACCACTCGAACTCACAACATCAAACTAACGTCTTTGCTTTTTAGAATCGCACATCATAAATTTCGAAAAAATAATTAGAATAGCTATAGTAAAGAAACAGACAGTTAATTTTTTTTAATGATTACGCTGAAAAAAAAAAAAAGAAAGGTTGATTTTACGGTATAATACTGGCACCCCAGCTGCTAGTATTATACCATAAAATCAACTTTTTTTTCTTTTTTTTACAGTGTAAAGTGTAATGAAGTCTAGTGAGAAAAAAATAAAAATCATATATTGAGCATTATTTACGATACGTTTTACGGCTTAATTTGCATAAAATCAATCTATTGCTTTTAATGGAATAGGTCACACCTTATCCATACTGAACTTCGATATATACTAGCTGTCATGAAAAGCATCTGTGATTCTCTTAATAAGATTAATTATAATACCAAGAGCACCTTCTGTTCCTTCGTATAATTTATAGAAATTAATTTTAGTAACTGAAGATGATGGATTGACTTTTATTTATGCTTAACAATCTTTATTGAATCTAAATTTGATTTTATGAAATTCAATTATAAAACTTACTATTAATTATATTATTCAAGGAAAGTGTGAAACTGCTACACCTCTCAATCAAAGAGGAATCGCATTTGCGTTTTAAAAACCCTCGTAAATTTAAGAAATGCTTAATTTTAAGACTTTAAAATGAGCAAAAATTTACCAAAAATATTAATTTTGGTTTTCGGGTTAAAATTTCTTGTTGAAAGTTTTAAAATGTCAATATATTTGCCATAAACTTGGAAGAAAGTTCGTTTTTCCTCTTCTTAAAGGTAAGTAATGAAAATGACATATAATGTATTTCAAATGCATTTTTCCCAAAACAAATATTTCGCAGTCTATACATCTTTAAAATGCTCGATATGTTTTAATATTTGTTCAAACTTGATATGCCTAAGTTCAAATAGCACAGATTGTTAGCCCATAGTTGGCACTTTGTGAAAACCGTTGGGAAATGATAAAGTACAGAAGCCCCTTTTAAATTACTGCTTACCTGGAGCAGGATTTTGAGCAACTATCGCGGATGAACCATTTCTTCACAAATGGCTCATTGGCCAATGGTACAGCAAGGTGGACATATCTTACTACTGTGGCCAAAGTTTCGACAACCATTTTCTGCTATTTGAGAAGAGACAATCCGGACATTACAACAAATATATATGTTTCCGTATATTGAAATGGTGGTTTATTCTCAAATTAGTACACCCCTCACCCCGTCCGGTTAAATTACAGTTCAGTCAAATATATATATAATATGTTAAGTACGAGCGGGTTGTCGTACTTTGGTGTTTGGAGGTACAAGGACTACAAATTATTAACATTTTAAGGTTATAATAACTATTCTAAATTATATACAATTATTTACAAAGGGAATTATAAAGATAGGGGAATTCGTGGGCTTATAACAAGGCGTCGGAGCAATTCTCCGTCAAATATCACCCGTCAATTGAATTTAAGTCTCACAGACTTATTCTCATATCATCTCTACTCAACTCTGCGTGATTCTGCTCCACACAATACTTTCACACCACTATTTATAGTTTTAAGAACAGCTGACTTCGCTGTTTTACACAAGGAGAAGTTAGTTCAATTGGATTAGTCCGAGTTAAGGAAATTAGCTTAGCTGGCTCCATTAACTGCCGTCTCAGTGCCATTTTTGTGTCCTGTCAGCGCCATTTCTAACGAAAGGGTTTGACGTCACAGTGTAGCTGCTGACTAGGTCTGTTGCTATGGTTTTAAATCTCTACGTATGTATCACTGTTGCTATGGACTGTGGTGTCATTCAGCGATACTCATATATATATATATATATATACTGGTGTCCAGAAATTAAGGGGCAGTAACCAATTTCAGACGTTTCGTCGAATATCGTACTGAAACTCGTGAGGAAATGCCCGGAATGCCCTTGAACTTTGAAGATGTAAAGAACATATTTGACTTCATGTTTTTCAGTGAAGATTTTGTCGCGAGGACAATTAGGGGGGGGGGAGGATAATAATTTTAATAATAAAATAATATTTTCGATCACCCAAGTAACAGAAAATGTTAAAATTGATCTGTCACTGTAGCAAATGATTATGTAGGTGCTGTTCAACATTTAGGTGCATTTGTGTAAGCATAGCACGTATATTTGTGAAGATGTTAACATTTCTGTGAAAAATTCAAAAAGTTTTTTTTTTTTTTATAGCATACAGAGTTTTCAGCCGAATTTAACTCCGCGTTCCAAAAAATTGTAGAAATTGTGTACTATGATTAAAATATTAATATATTGAATATTTGATGAGATATAGGTATTTTTATGAAATAAATTTTAACTGCGCATGCACGAACTACAGCAAAGATTTTTTGTCATGATTTAACAGTCAATACTATAGGACAACTCATAAAAAAGACCAGTGAAATATCGTAAAAACTCAAAAAGTTACAGCATTAATTGATAACTTGAGGAGGAAATCCCATATAATACTATGAGACTTATTTTACAATTATTCTCATATTCCTTCTTGTGTTAATTGCAAATCATACAATACTAGACAAAATACTGAATTTCAAATAGATCATAAAATCTTCAGATTCTACTTGGCGCAGTCTACAAACTCTATTATGATGGAGAGAGAGCAAGGCTCGATTCACTTTCCCCTATAAATCTCAAGTCTGCATCTTATCCAATAAATCCTACTCATCATTTTCAAATTTATCCTTCAATATTTACCAGTAGCTCACTTCCTCCTATAAACTTCAACTCATCAATATATTCTATACCGCAGCAATTCTTTCCAAATTATGATCAGCAAGTTTCATTGTCTAATGATTACAACTACAGTTCCTATCTGGTCGCACCCCGGGATCTCTCATGACCCAAAATGGGTTTTAAACCTGCGTATTGCTTTAACTTTACATAGTTACGTATATATTTCTTTTTTAATAGTCTTTGTTTTTCTCACCAATCTGTATGTGTACACAATGAAAAGTAATTGTATCAAAATTTGTAAAGAGTATGCGTATTATCACCATCTAGTGTAAAATTTCATAGATCAATTCATTGTATCAAGATCGCCATTGATCTAATGCATTACATAATATTTTCATCTGGTGATGATATTCCATGCATCTCATTTTTATTTCCTCATTGTGCTTTAAATCATCATATTTATCATTGTGTTCTCCTGTGTATTATTCAATTTACAAATATTGTTTTCATTGTAATACATCACCACACCGCCATGTGTCGCGCTTACCGACGGGATAAGCTTCGGCTGAATTGCGTAATTTTTTTTTATACCTCAATAAAGATGACCGGGAGGGACATCTATGCTTTACAGTCTTGGTTTCCTAGTCTGAGCAGTCCTTCTCGGTAGTAAAAGTAAAAATTATCGTCATATGTGACGTATCTATAATGGCATTGGTTATAAAACGTATATGTGATACATAGAAAGTACATATTACGTATATATTGATGTATATGACGCATATATGAAAGTTAGGAGTACATATATTCGTAAATATGATGCATATATAAACTTGGCGATGACTTTGTCAAAATAGTAACTGGCTATCTTGGCGCAATCGTAAATGTGAAACCGCTGTAACAAAAAAGCGCCAATTATTTAAATTCACTATAAAAGATAATAAGCCTTTCAACACACACTTCAATTCAATTACTTAAAAACGACTCTAAAATAAAATAAGAGTAGTAAGACTGTTCTAAAATCCAAAGAAGCTACTCTCTGACACAATTTTAAATTCACTTTTATTTGGAAACGGATGAAATTGGCAGCTGTTTACTGCAGCTTCAGAAACTTTGTAATCGTAATGACGCAGTGCTTTACAAATTTGATAAAATCTGGTAACCCGCAAAAAATTCTAGTCGCCAGTAAAAAATATTACTTCCGCCCCTTCCTCCGTCATTGATTTTCAAAAAGCACAAACGTTTATGAATTAGTAATTGAGAAAAAATAATAACAAACATAGTTCAGAATTATTACTTACATAGTTTAGAATAGTATAACATAATTTAGAATGATAATATAAACTAAGTTTTCAAATTAAACTTTTTAAAATTATATATCTCTGAAAAAAGAATATTTTAAAGGCTAACTTAACCGGATGTTCGGCGAATGATGATTGACTAATGCTTCAGATGTTCAGATAGGGGGTTCATCGATGAAATAGTGAAGCAGGAAAACAATATTTTGTCTATTTTCCTGTCGAAGTCAGTCAAATAATTCTGATTTCGTTATTTTAAAATTTGCAGATTAAATAGCTTGGTCGCCAATGGCGACCGCATTTGTCAATCCCTGAAAATGAGTTTTTCATTTTTTGGTAAAGGCAGAAAATCTTTCAGCAAATACTGTCAAAGTCAGTGTTTTACACCGAATTTCCGAGGCATCAAATCCCGAAAGGGGAAAATCGTGTCGTCGTGTGACACGAATCGCTTATACCTCGACAAGAAATCTATTTATCAAAAAATGTAAATTCATTTCGATTCCAAATCGTTTCAATAGTCAGGCCTGCCAATTTTATGCCTTTGCGTTTAAAAATGAGTCAGAAAATGTATCAGAAAGTTTCACGTTGTTGAGCAGGTCGTTTGAGAACTACAGTAAACTCCCGATTATCCACGAGTCTAAATTCTTTTTTTTTTTTTTTTAGGGTTTTGTTCATATGACGAAACCCTATTACTCCCGCTCCGTTGTCTGTCCGTCACAGAGTCATTCTCAAAAACTATATAACTTATACAGAGTGGAAACTTCGTTTATATAGATGAATACCGGCTGTGAAAAGCTCAAAATATTGAAATTTGAAAAATTCGTATTATTTTAATAAATAGAGATAAAAAACCAAAATTCTAACAGCATTTTGCTGTTAAATTTAAAAAAATTGCGCTATAGCAGAGGCCAAAGATTTAAAATCCACAATGAAATTCTTTCTACAATAATTAATTTTCTATCAGACGATTTCCACGTGAAAAATGAAAACGAAATAAAAAGTTTCACCAATTGAAAAAAAGATAAATATGAAATAAAATTGATTGACGTCATAGTCGTAATAAAACGGAAAATGTCTAAGATTTCTCAATAATACAAGGAGTATGTGTAAGTATACAAAGCAGATTAATATCACGTCATTAGAGAATTAAAAAGAAAATCTGACGTCATATGGGAAGTTTAACTAATTTTTCAAATGTTTGAGAATAATACGAAGCGAGTATCAATATAAATGATAGAGAATAGTAAATATATGAGTTTGAGAAACATATTGAATCGTGATAAAAATCCGATTATGGAAATATTCGCATATTTTAACATTTTGAAAGTGTACAATTTGTTTAATTTTGAAATTATTTTTTAAATATTGCATTTAGTCCGTATGACGGATATTATTATGACAGAATATAATAGCGGGATTGGCCCGCTATCCGGCTGGTTTAGATATTCGAAAAAACGAAAAAAATAGACTGGTAAATTTTTACTTTATAAAAAACATGACTTTTTTTTGTTGTTGTTGCTAAATGAAATTTGTTTGAATTTATTAAAGAAAGGATAAAGTGTTTGGATAGGAATATTAAACGAAACACTTTGAGCGATCTTCGATCACACTTACCCACTTGGTTTTTTTTCCATTCTCATCCTTGAGATGGACTTTATTTCCGCGATGTAAAGATGTGTTTTCGACCCTTTTCACTAAACATAAATTCTATTTGAACACGTGAAAAGCACAAAGCACGTGCAGAGCTAACCCGATCGCAGGGCCGCACATCTGTTGTTAAACAATGTTACGGGTATCCAAGATTTTGCCAAGTGTGGAAAAATCTTTGTAGAATCTCAATTTTGATCAAAATTTGTAGAATATTGGTAGAATCTCAAAAGAAAGAGGAAGAAATTTCCGTTCATGATTTAGCGAAATCTGTTGCTGGTGGAGAAAATGTCGATGAAGATAATATCATTGAGAGGATTGGTTGTGACACTAATGATCCAGGCTTCAAACATGGAATAACTGGTGAATAAATTGTAGAAGAAGCGTTAGGTATGAATTTGGAACGGGGCGATGAAGAAGACGGTAAAGTACAAAAGAAGGTGAGCCACGACGCAGCTTTAGCTTACGTTGAAGGCCTTCTTCAGTATTTAGAGAAAGAAGATGACGCATCACTTTGTGATAATTTAGTGCTAAAAAAATTTCAATCCCAAATAAAGAAGTATTTCACTACAAAAAAACAGAAACTTTTGACTGATTTTCTAAAGAAGTAAATGTACAAATTTGTAAGTAGTGAATAATTTTATTATTCCTCAAGTATCAAATATGTTTATGTTACCTATTGTGTGTATAAATTGTTCAAATGTATGTTTATGTTATCTATTGTGTGTATAAATTGTTCAAATGTATGTTTATGTCACCTATTGTGCATAAAAATTGTTAATTCGTGGGCTTATAACAAGGCGTCGGAGCAATTCTCCGTCAAATATCACCCGTCAATTGAATTTAAGTCTCACAGACTTATTCTCATCTCATCTCTACTCAACTCTGCGTGATTCTGCTCCACACAATACTTTCACACCACTATTTATAGTTTTAAGAACCGCTGACTTCGCTGTTTTACACAAGGAGAAGTTAGTTCAATTGGATTAGTCCGAGTTAAGGAAATTAGCTTAGCTGGCTCCATTAACTGCCGTCTCAGCGCCATTTTTGTGACCTGTCAGCGCCATTTCTAACGAAAGGGTTTGACGTCACAGTGTAACTGCTGACTAGATCTGTTGCTATGGTTTTAAATCTCTACGTATGTATCACTGTTGCTATGGACTGTGGTGTCATTCAGCGATACTCATATATATATATATATATATATATATATATATATATATATATATATATATATATATATATATATATATATATATATATATACTGGTGTCCAGAAATTAAGGGGCAGTAACCAATTTCAGACGTTTCGTCGAATATCGTACTGAAACTCGTGAGGAAATGCCCGGAATGCCCTTGAACTTTGAAGATGTAAAGAACATATTTGAGTTCATGTTTTTCAGTGAAGATTTTGTCGCGAGGACAATTAGGGGGGGGGGGGGGAGGATAATAATTTTAATAATAAAATAATATTTTCGATCACCCAAGTAACAGAAAATGTTAAAATTGATCTGTCACTGTAGCAAATGATTATGTAGGTGCTGTTCAACATTTAGGTGCATTTGTGTAAGCATAGCACGTATATTTGTGAAGATGTTAACATTTCTGTGAAAAATTCAAAAAGTTTTTTTTTTTATAGCATACAGAGTTTTCAGCCGAATTTAACTCCGCGTTCCAAAAAATTGTAGAAATTGTGTACTATGATTAAAATATTAATATATTGAATATTTGATGAGATATAGGTATTTTTATGAAATAAATTTTAACTGCGCATGCACGAACTACAGCAAAGATTTTTTGTCATGATTTAACAGTCAATACTATAGGACAACTCATAAAAAAGACCAGTGAAATATCGTAAAAACTCAAAAAGTTACAGCATTAATTGATAACTTGAGGAGGAAATCCCATATAATACTATGAGACTTATTTTACAATTATTCTCATATTCCTTCTTGTGTTAATTGCAAATCATACAATACTAGACAAAATACTGAATTTCAAATAGATCATAAAATCTTCAGATTCTACTTGGCGCAGTCTACAAACTCTATTATGATGGAGAGAGAGCAAGGCTCGATTCACTTTCCCCTATAAATCTCAAGTCTGCATCTTATCCAATAAATCCTACTCATCATTTTCAAATTTATCCTTCAATATTTACCAGTAGCTCACTTCCTCCTATAAACTTCAACTCATCAATATATTCTATACCGCAGCAATTCTTTCCAAATTATGATCAGCAAGTTTCATTGTCTAATGATTACAACTACAGTTCCTATCTGGTCGCACCCCGGGATCTCTCATGACCCAAAATGGGTTTTAAACCTGCGTATTGCTTTAACTTTACATAGTTACGTATATATTTCTTTTTTAATAGTCTTTGTTTTTCTCACCAATCTGTATGTGTACACAATGAAAAGTAATTGTATCAAAATTTGTAAAGAGTATGCGTATTATCACCATCTAGTGTCAAATTTCATAGATCAATTCATTGTATCAAGATCGCCATTGATCTAATGCATTACATAATATTTTCATCTGGTGATGATATTCCATGCATCTCATTTTTATTTCCTCATTGTGCTTTAAATCATCATATTTATCATTGTGTTCTCCTGTGTATTATTCAATTTACAAATATTGTTTTCATTGTAATACATCACCACACCGCCATGTGTCGCGCTTACCGACGGGATCAGCTTCGGCTGAATTGTGTAATTTTTTTTTATACCTCAATAAAGATGACCGGGAGGGACATCTATGCTTTACAGTCTTGGTTTCCTAGTCTGAGCAGTCCTTCTCGGTAGTAAAAGTAAAAATTATCGTCATATGTGACGTATCTATAATGGCATTGGTTATAAAACGTATATGTGATACATAGAAAGTACATATTACGTATATATTGATGTATATGACGCATATATGAAAGTTAGGAGTACATATATTCGTAAATATGATGCATATATAAACTTGGCGATGACTTTGTCAAAATAGTAACTGGCTATCTTGGCGCAATCGTAAATGTGAAACCGCTGTAACAAAAAAGCGCCAATTATTTAAATTCACTATAAAAGATAATAAGCCTTTCAACACACACTTCAATTCAATTACTTAAAAACGACTCTAAAATAAAATAAGAGTAGTAAGACTGTTCTAAAATCCAAAGAAGCTACTCTCTGACACAATTTTAAATTCACTTTTATTTGGAAACGGATGAAATTGGCAGCTGTTTACTGCAGCTTCAGAAACTTTGTAATCGTAATGACGCAGTGCTTTACAAATTTGATAAAATCTGGTAACCCGCAAAAAATTCTAGTCGCCAGTAAAAAATATTACTTCCGCCCCTTCCTCCGTCATTGATTTTCAAAAAGCACAAACGTTTATGAATTAGTAATTGAGAAAAAATAATAACAAACATAGTTCAGAATTATTACTTACATAGTTTAGAATAGTATAACATAATTTAGAATGATAATATAAACTAAGTTTTCAAATTAAACTTTTTAAAATTATATATCTCTGAAAAAAGAATATTTTAAAGGCTAACTTAACCGGATGTTCGGCGAATGATGATTGACTAATGCTTCAGATGTTCAGATAGGGGGTTCATCGATGAAATAGTGAAGCAGGAAAACAATATTTTGTCTATTTTCCTGTCGAAGTCAGTCAAATAATTCTGATTTCGTTATTTTAAAATTTGCAGATTAAATAGCTTGGTCGCCAATGGCGACCGCATTTGTCAATCCCTGAAAATGAGTTTTTCATTTTTTGGTAAAGGCAGAAAATCTTTCAGCAAATACTGTCAAAGTCAGTGTTTTACACCGAATTTCCGAGGCATCAAATCCCGAAAGGGGAAAATCGTGTCGTCGTGTGACACGAATCGCTTATACCTCGACAAGAAATCTATTTATCAAAAAATGTAAATTCATTTCGATTCCAAATCGTTTCAATAGTCAGGCCTGCCAATTTTATGCCTTTGCGTTTAAAAATGAGTCAGAAAATGTATCAGAAAGTTTCACGTTGTTGAGCAGGTCGTTTGAGAACTACAGTAAACTCCCGATTATCCGCGAGTCTAAATTCTTTTATTTTTTTTTTTAGGGTTTTGTTCATATGACGAAACCCTATTACTCCCGCTCCGTTGTCTGTCCGTCACAGAGTCATTCTCAAAAACTATATAACGTATACAGAGTGGAAACTTCGTTTATATAGATGAATACCGGCTGTGAAAAGCTCAAAATATTAAAATTTGAAAAATTCGTATTATTTTAATAAATAGAGATAAAAAACCAAAATTCTAACAGCATTTTGCTATTAAATTTAAAAAATTTGCGCTATAGCAGAGGCCAAAGATTTAAAGTCCACAATGAAATTCTTTCTACAATAATTAATTTTCTATCAGACGATTTCCACGTGAAAAATGAAAACGAAATAAAAAGTTTCACCAATTGAAAAAAAGATAAATATGAAATAAAATTGATTGACGTCATAGTCGTAATAAAACGGAAAATGTCTAAGATTTCTCAATAATACAAGGAGTATGTGTAAGTATACAAAGCAGATTAATATCACGTCATTAGAGAATTAAAAAGAAAATCTGACGTCATATGGGAAGTTTAACTAATTTTTCAAATGTTTGAGAATAATACGAAGCGAGTATCAATATAAATGATAGAGAATAGTAAATATATGAGTTTGAGAAACATATTGAATCGTGATAAAAATCCGATTATGGAAATATTCGCATATTTTAACATTTTGAAAGTGTACAATTTGTTTAATTTTGAAATTATTTTTTAAATATTGCATTTAGTCCGTATGACGGATATTATTATGACAGAATATAATAGCGGGATTGGCCCGCTATCCGGCTGGTTTAGATATTCGAAAAAACGAAAAAATAGACTGGTAAATTTTTACTTTATAAAAAACATGACTTTTTTTTTGTTGTTGTTGCTAAATGAAATTTGTTTGAATTTATTAAAGAAAGGATAAAGTGTTTTGATAGGAATATTAAACGAAACACTTTGAGCGATCTTCGATCACACTTACCCACTTGGTTTTTTTTCCATTCTCATCCTTGAGATGGACTTTATTTCCGCGATGTAAAGATGTGTTTTCGACCCTTTTCACTAAACATAAATTCTATTTGAACACGTGAAAAGCACAAAGCACGTGCAGAGCTAACCCGATCGCAGGGCCGCACATCTGTTGTTAAACAATGTTACGGGTATCCAAGATTTTGCCAAGTGTGGTAAAATCTTTGTAGAATCCCAATTTTGATCAAAATTTGTAGAATATTGGTAGAATCTCAAAAGAAAGAGGAAGAAATTTCCGTTCATGATTTAGCGAAATCTGTTGCTGGTGGAGAAAATGTCGATGAAGATAATATCATTGAGAGGATTGGTTGTGACACTAATGATCCAGGCTTCAAACATGGAATAACTGGTGAATAAATTGTAGAAGAAGCGTTAGGTATGAATTTGGAACGGGGCGATGAAGAAGACGGTAAAGTACAAAAGAAGGTGAGCCACGACGCAGCTTTAGCTTACGTTGAAGGCCTTCTTCAGTATTTAGAGAAAGAAGATGACGCATCACTTTGTGATAATTTAGTGCTAAAAAAATTTCAATCCCAAATAAAGAAGTATTTCACTACAAAAAAACAGAAACTTTTGACTGATTTTCTAAAGAAGTAAATGTACAAATTTGTAAGTAGTGAATAATTTTATTATTCCTCAAGTATCAAATATGTTTATGTTACCTATTGTGTGTATAAATTGTTCAAATGTATGTTTATGTTATCTATTGTGTGTATAAATTGTTCAAATGTATGTTTATGTCACCTATTGTGCATAAAAATTGTTAATTCGTGGGCTTATAACAAGGCGTCGGAGCAATTCTCCGTCAAATATCACCCGTCAATTGAATTTAAGTCTCACAGACTTATTCTCATCTCATCTCTACTCAACTCTGCGTGATTCTGCTCCACACAATACTTTCACACCACTATTTATAGTTTTAAGAACAGCTGACTTCGCTGTTTTACACAAGGAGAAGTTAGTTCAATTGGATTAGTCCGAGTTAAGGAAATTAGCTTAGCTGGCTCCATTAACTGCCGTCTCAGCGCCATTTTTGTGTCCTGTCAGCGCCATTTCTAACGAAAGGGTTTGACGTCACAGTGTAACTGCTGACTAGATCTGTTGCTATGGTTTTAAATCTCTACGTATGTATCACTGTTGCTATGGACTGTGGTGTCATTCAGCGATACTCATATATATATATATATATATATATATACTGGTGTCCAGAAATTAAGGGGCAGTAACCAATTTCAGACGTTTCGTCGAATATCGTACTGAAACTCGTGAGGAAATGCCCGGAATGCCCTTGAACTTTGAAGATGTAAAGAACATATTTGAGTTCATGTTTTTCAGTGAAGATTTTGTCGCGAGGACAATTAGGGGGGGGGGGATAATAATTTTAATAATAAAATAATATTTTCGATCACCCAAGTAACAGAAAATGTTAAAATTGATCTGTCACTGTAGCAAATGATTATGTAGGTGCTGTTCAACATTTAGGTGCATTTGTGTAAGCATAGCACGTATATTTGTGAAGATGTTAACATTTCTGTGAAAAATTCAAAAAGTTTTTTTTTTATAGCATACAGAGTTTTCAGCCGAATTTAACTCCGCGTTCCAAAAAATTGTAGAAATTGTGTACTATGATTAAAATATTAATATATTGAATATTTGATGAGATATAGGTATTTTTATGAAATAAATTTTAACTGCGCATGCACGAACTACAGCAAAGATTTTTTGTCATGATTTAACAGTCAATACTATAGGACAACTCATAAAAAAGACCAGTGAAATATCGTAAAAACTCAAAAAGTTACAGCATTAATTGATAACTTGAGGAGGAAATCCCATATAATACTATGAGACTTATTTTACAATTATTCTCATATTCCTTCTTGTGTTAATTGCAAATCATACAATACTAGACAAAATACTGAATTTCAAATAGATCATAAAATCTTCAGATTCTACTTGGCGCAGTCTACAAACTCTATTATGATGGAGAGAGAGCAAGGCTCGATTCACTTTCCCCTATAAATCTCAAGTCTGCATCTTATCCAATAAATCCTACTCATCATTTTCAAATTTATCCTTCAATATTTACCAGTAGCTCACTTCCTCCTATAAACTTCAACTCATCAATATATTCTATACCGCAGCAATTCTTTCCAAATTATGATCAGCAAGTTTCATTGTCTAATGATTACAACTACAGTTCCTATCTGGTCGCACCCCGGGATCTCTCATGACCCAAAATGGGTTTTAAACCTGCGTATTGCTTTAACTTTACATAGTTACGTATATATTTCTTTTTTAATAGTCTTTGTTTTTCTCACCAATCTGTATGTGTACACAATGAAAAGTAATTGTATCAAAATTTGTAAAGAGTATGCGTATTATCACCATCTAGTGTAAAATTTCATAGATCAATTCATTGTATCAAGATCGCCATTGATCTAATGCATTACATAATATTTTCATCTGGTGATGATATTCCATGCATCTCATTTTTATTTCCTCATTGTGCTTTAAATCATCATATTTATCATTGTGTTCTCCTGTGTATTATTCAATTTACAAATATTGTTTTCATTGTAATACATCACCACACCGCCATGTGTCGCGCTTACCGACGGGATCAGCTTCGGCTGAATTGCGTAATTTTTTTTTATACCTCAATAAAGATGACCGGGAGGGACATCTATGCTTTACAGTCTTGGTTTCCTAGTCTGAGCAGTCCTTCTCGGTAGTAAAAGTAAAAATTATCGTCATATGTGACGTATCTATAATGGCATTGGTTATAAAACGTATATGTGATACATAGAAAGTACATATTACGTATATATTGATGTATATGACGCATATATGAAAGTTAGGAGTACATATATTCGTAAATATGATGCATATATAAACTTGGCGATGACTTTGTCAAAATAGTAACTGGCTATCTTGGCGCAATCGTAAATGTGAAACCGCTGTAACAAAAAAGCGCCAATTATTTAAATTCACTATAAAAGATAATAAGCCTTTCAACACACACTTCAATTCAATTACTTAAAAACGACTCTAAAATAAAATAAGAGTAGTAAGACTGTTCTAAAATCCAAAGAAGCTACTCTCTGACACAATTTTAAATTCACTTTTATTTGGAAACGGATGAAATTGGCAGCTGTTTACTGCAGCTTCAGAAACTTTGTAATCGTAATGACGCAGTGCTTTACAAATTTGATAAAATCTGGTAACCCGCAAAAAATTCTAGTCGCCAGTAAAAAATATTACTTCCGCCCCTTCCTCCGTCATTGATTTTCAAAAAGCACAAACGTTTATGAATTAGTAATTGAGAAAAAATAATAACAAACATAGTTCAGAATTATTACTTACATAGTTTAGAATAGTATAACATAATTTAGAATGATAATATAAACTAAGTTTTCAAATTAAACTTTTTAAAGTTATATATCTCTGAAAAAAGAATATTTTAAAGGCTAACTTAACCGGATGTTCGGCGAATGATGATTGACTAATGCTTCAGATGTTCAGATAGGGGGTTCATCGATGAAATAGTGAAGCAGGAAAACAATATTTTGTCTATTTTCCTGTCGAAGTCAGTCAAATAATTCTGATTTCGTTATTTTAAAATTTGCAGATTAAATAGCTTGGTCGCCAATGGCGACCGCATTTGTCAATCCCTGAAAATGAGTTTTTCATTTTTTGGTAAAGGCAGAAAATCTTTCAGCAAATACTGTCAAAGTCAGTGTTTTACACCGAATTTCCGAGGCATCAAATCCCGAAAGGGGAAAATCGTGTCGTCGTGTGACACGAATCGCTTATACCTCGACAAGAAATCTATTTATCAAAAAATGTAAATTCATTTCGATTCCAAATCGTTTCAATAGTCAGGCCTGCCAATTTTATGCCTTTGCGTTTAAAAATGAGTCAGAAAATGTATCAGAAAGTTTCACGTTGTTGAGCAGGTCGTTTGAGAACTACAGTAAACTCCCGATTATCCACGAGTCTAAATTCTTTTTTTTTTTTTTAGGGTTTTGTTCATATGACGAAACCCTATTACTCCCGCTCCGTTGTCTGTCCGTCACAGAGTCATTCTCAAAAACTATATAACTTATACAGAGTGGAAACTTCGTTTATATAGATGAATACCGGCTGTGAAAAGCTATTAATTAACAGCATTTTGCTGTTAAATTAAAAAAATTTAGGCTATAGCAAAGGCCAAAGATTTAAAATCCACAATGAAATTCTTTCTACAATAATTAATTTTCTATCAGACGATTTCCACGTGAAAAATGAAAACGAAATAAAAAGTTTCACCAATTGAAAAAAAGATAAATATGAAATAAAATTGATTGACGTCATAGTCGTAATAAAACGGAAAATGTCTAAGATTTCTCAATAATACAAGGAGTATGTGTAAGTATACAAAGCAGATTAATATCACGTCATTAGAGAATTAAAAAGAAAATCTGACGTCATATGGGAAGTTTAACTAATTTTTCAAATGTTTGAGAATAATACGAAGCGAGTATCAATATAAATGATAGAGAATAGTAAATATATGAGTTTGAGAAACATATTGAATCGTGATAAAAATCCGATTATGGAAATATTCGCATATTTTAACATTTTGAAAGTGTACAATTTGTTTAATTTTGAAATTATTTTTTAAATATTGCATTTAGTCCGTATGACGGATATTATTATGACAGAATATAATAGCGGGATTGGCCCGCTATCCGGCTGGTTTAGATATTCGAAAAAACGAAAAAAATAGACTGGTAAATTTTTACTTTATAAAAAACATGACTTTTTTTTGTTGTTGTTGCTAAATGAAATTTGTTTGAATTTATTAAAGAAAGGATAAAGTGTTTGGATAGGAATATTAAACGAAACACTTTGAGCGATCTTCGATCACACTTACCCACTTGGTTTTTTTTCCATTCTCATCCTTGAGATGGACTTTATTTCCGCGATGTAAAGATGTGTTTTCGACCCTTTTCACTAAACATAAATTCTATTTGAACACGTGAAAAGCACAAAGCACGTGCAGAGCTAACCCGATCGCAGGGCCGCACATCTGTTGTTAAACAATGTTACGGGTATCCAAGATTTTGCCAAGTGTGGAAAAATCTTTGTAGAATCTCAATTTTGATCAAAATTTGTAGAATATTGGTAGAATCTCAAAAGAAAGAGGAAGAAATTTCCGTTCATGATTTAGCGAAATCTGTTGCTGGTGGAGAAAATGTCGATGAAGATAATATCATTGAGAGGATTGGTTGTGACACTAATGATCCAGGCTTCAAACATGGAATAACTGGTGAATAAATTGTAGAAGAAGCGTTAGGTATGAATTTGGAACGGGGCGATGAAGAAGACGGTAAAGTACAAAAGAAGGTGAGCCACGACGCAGCTTTAGCTTACGTTGAAGGCCTTCTTCAGTATTTAGAGAAAGAAGATGACGCATCACTTTGTGATAATTTAGTGCTAAAAAAATTTCAATCCCAAATAAAGAAGTATTTCACTACAAAAAAACAGAAACTTTTGACTGATTTTCTAAAGAAGTAAATGTACAAATTTGTAAGTAGTGAATAATTTTATTATTCCTCAAGTATCAAATATGTTTATGTTACCTATTGTGTGTATAAATTGTTCAAATGTATGTTTATGTTATCTATTGTGTGTATAAATTGTTCAAATGTATGTTTATGTCACCTATTGTGCATAAAAATTGTTAATTCGTGGGCTTATAACAAGGCGTCGGAGCAATTCTCCGTCAAATATCACCCGTCAATTGAATTTAAGTCTCACAGACTTATTCTCATCTCATCTCTACTCAACTCTGCGTGATTCTGCTCCACACAATACTTTCACACCACTATTTATAGTTTTAAGAACAGCTGACTTCGCTGTTTTACACAAGGAGAAGTTAGTTCAATTGGATTAGTCCGAGTTAAGGAAATTAGCTTAGCTGGCTCCATTAACTGCCGTCTCAGCGCCATTTTTGTGTCCTGTCAGCGCCATTTCTAACGAAAGGGTTTGACGTCACAGTGTAACTGCTGACTAGATCTGTTGCTATGGTTTTAAATCTCTACGTATGTATCACTGTTGCTATGGACTGTGGTGTCATTCAGCGATACTCATATATATATATATATATATATATATATATATACTGGTGTCCAGAAATTAAGGGCAGTAACCAATTTCAGACGTTTCGTCGAATATCGTACTGAAACTCGTGAGGAAATGCCCGGAATGCCCTTGAACTTTGAAGATGTAAAGAACATATTTGAGTTCATGTTTTTCAGTGAAGATTTTGTCGCGAGGACAATTAGGGGGGGGGGGGGGGAGGATAATAATTTTAATAATAAAATAATATTTTCGATCACCCAAGTAACAGAAAATGTTAAAATTGATCTGTCACTGTAGCAAATGATTATGTAGGTGCTGTTCAACATTTAGGTGCATTTGTGTAAGCATAGCACGTATATTTGTGAAGATGTTAACATTTCTGTGAAAAATTCAAAAAGTTTTTTTTTTTTATAGCATACAGAGTTTTCAGCCGAATTTAACTCCGCGTTCCAAAAAATTGTAGAAATTGTGTACTATGATTAAAATATTAATATATTGAATATTTGATGAGATATAGGTATTTTTATGAAATAAATTTTAACTGCGCATGCACGAACTGCAGCAAAGATTTTTTGTCATGATTTAACAGTCAATACTATAGGACAACTCATAAAAAAGACCAGTGAAATATCGTAAAAACTCAAAAAGTTACAGCATTAATTGATAACTTGAGGAGGAAATCCCATATAATACTATGAGACTTATTTTACAATTATTCTCATATTCCTTCTTGTGTTAATTGCAAATCATACAATACTAGACAAAATACTGAATTTCAAATAGATCATAAAATCTTCAGATTCTACTTGGCGCAGTCTACAAACTCTATTATGATGGAGAGAGAGCAAGGCTCGATTCACTTTCCCCTATAAATCTCAAGTCTGCATCTTATCCAATAAATCCTACTCATCATTTTCAAATTTATCCTTCAATATTTACCAGTAGCTCACTTCCTCCTATAAACTTCAACTCATCAATATATTCTATACCGCAGCAATTCTTTCCAAATTATGATCAGCAAGTTTCATTGTCTAATGATTACAACTACAGTTCCTATCTGGTCGCACCCCGGGATCTCTCATGACCCAAAATGGGTTTTAAACCTGCGTATTGCTTTAACTTTACATAGTTACGTATATATTTCTTTTTTAATAGTCTTTGTTTTTCTCACCAATCTGTATGTGTACACAATGAAAAGTAATTGTATCAAAATTTGTAAAGAGTATGCGTATTATCACCATCTAGTGTCAAATTTCATAGATCAATTCATTGTATCAAGATCGCCATTGATCTAATGCATTACATAATATTTTCATCTGGTGATGATATTCCATGCATCTCATTTTTATTTCCTCATTGTGCTTTAAATCATCATATTTATCATTGTGTTCTCCTGTGTATTATTCAATTTACAAATATTGTTTTCATTGTAATACATCACCACACCGCCATGTGTCGCGCTTACCGACGGGATCAGCTTCGGCTGAATTGTGTAATTTTTTTTTATACCTCAATAAAGATGACCGGGAGGGACATCTATGCTTTACAGTCTTGGTTTCCTAGTCTGAGCAGTCCTTCTCGGTAGTAAAAGTAAAAATTATCGTCATATGTGACGTATCTATAATGGCATTGGTTATAAAACGTATATGTGATACATAGAAAGTACATATTACGTATATATTGATGTATATGACGCATATATGAAAGTTAGGAGTACATATATTCGTAAATATGATGCATATATAAACTTGGCGATGACTTTGTCAAAATAGTAACTGGCTATCTTGGCGCAATCGTAAATGTGAAACCGCTGTAACAAAAAAGCGCCAATTATTTAAATTCACTATAAAAGATAATAAGCCTTTCAACACACACTTCAATTCAATTACTTAAAAACGACTCTAAAATAAAATAAGAGTAGTAAGACTGTTCTAAAATCCAAAGAAGCTACTCTCTGACACAATTTTAAATTCACTTTTATTTGGAAACGGATGAAATTGGCAGCTGTTTACTGCAGCTTCAGAAACTTTGTAATCGTAATGACGCAGTGCTTTACAAATTTGATAAAATCTGGTAACCCGCAAAAAATTCTAGTCGCCAGTAAAAAATATTACTTCCGCCCCTTCCTCCGTCATTGATTTTCAAAAAGCACAAACGTTTATGAATTAGTAATTGAGAAAAAATAATAACAAACATAGTTCAGAATTATTACTTACATAGTTTAGAATAGTATAACATAATTTAGAATGATAATATAAACTAAGTTTTCAAATTAAACTTTTTAAAATTATATATCTCTGAAAAAAGAATATTTTAAAGGCTAACTTAACCGGATGTTCGGCGAATGATGATTGACTAATGCTTCAGATGTTCAGATAGGGGGTTCATCGATGAAATAGTGAAGCAGGAAAACAATATTTTGTCTATTTTCCTGTCGAAGTCAGTCAAATAATTCTGATTTCGTTATTTTAAAATTTGCAGATTAAATAGCTTGGTCGCCAATGGCGACCGCATTTGTCAATCCCTGAAAATGAGTTTTTCATTTTTTGGTAAAGGCAGAAAATCTTTCAGCAAATACTGTCAAAGTCAGTGTTTTACACCGAATTTCCGAGGCATCAAATCCCGAAAGGGGAAAATCGTGTCGTCGTGTGACACGAATCGCTTATACCTCGACAAGAAATCTATTTATCAAAAAATGTAAATTCATTTCGATTCCAAATCGTTTCAATAGTCAGGCCTGCCAATTTTATGCCTTTGCGTTTAAAAATGAGTCAGAAAATGTATCAGAAAGTTTCACGTTGTTGAGCAGGTCGTTTGAGAACTACAGTAAACTCCCGATTATCCGCGAGTCTAAATTCTTTTATTTTTTTTTTTAGGGTTTTGTTCATATGACGAAACCCTATTACTCCCGCTCCGTTGTCTGTCCGTCACAGAGTCATTCTCAAAAACTATATAACGTATACAGAGTGGAAACTTCGTTTATATAGATGAATACCGGCTGTGAAAAGCTCAAAATATTAAAATTTGAAAAATTCGTATTATTTTAATAAATAGAGATAAAAAACCAAAATTCTAACAGCATTTTGCTATTAAATTTAAAAAATTTGCGCTATAGCAGAGGCCAAAGATTTAAAATCCACAATGAAATTCTTTCTACAATAATTAATTTTCTATCAGACGATTTCCACGTGAAAAATGAAAACGAAATAAAAAGTTTCACCAATTGAAAAAAAGATAAATATGAAATAAAATTGATTGACGTCATAGTCGTAATAAAACGGAAAATGTCTAAGATTTCTCAATAATACAAGGAGTATGTGTAAGTATACAAAGCAGATTAATATCACGTCATTAGAGAATTAAAAAGAAAATCTGACGTCATATGGGAAGTTTAACTAATTTTTCAAATGTTTGAGAATAATACGAAGCGAGTATCAATATAAATGATAGAGAATAGTAAATATATGAGTTTGAGAAACATATTGAATCGTGATAAAAATCCGATTATGGAAATATTCGCATATTTTAACATTTTGAAAGTGTACAATTTGTTTAATTTTGAAATTATTTTTTAAATATTGCATTTAGTCCGTATGACGGATATTATTATGACAGAATATAATAGCGGGATTGGCCCGCTATCCGGCTGGTTTAGATATTCGAAAAAACGAAAAAATAGACTGGTAAATTTTTACTTTATAAAAAACATGACTTTTTTTTTGTTGTTGTTGCTAAATGAAATTTGTTTGAATTTATTAAAGAAAGGATAAAGTGTTTTGATAGGAATATTAAACGAAACACTTTGAGCGATCTCCGATCACACTTACCCACTTGGTTTTTTTTCCATTCTCATCCTTGAGATGGACTTTATTTCCGCGATGTAAAGATGTGTTTTCGACCCTTTTCACTAAACATAAATTCTATTTGAACACGTGAAAAGCACAAAGCACGTGCAGAGCTAACCCGATCGCAGGGCCGCACATCTGTTGTTAAACAATGTTACGGGTATCCAAGATTTTGCCAAGTGTGGAAAAATCTTTGTAGAATCTCAATTTTGATCAAAATTTGTAGAATATTGGTAGAATCTCAAAAGAAAGAGGAAGAAATTTCCGTTCATGATTTAGCGAAATCTGTTGCTGGTGGAGAAAATGTCGATGAAGATAATATCATTGAGAGGATTGGTTGTGACACTAATGATCCAGGCTTCAAACATGGAATAACTGGTGAATAAATTGTAGAAGAAGCGTTAGGTATGAATTTGGAACGGGGCGATGAAGAAGACGGTAAAGTACAAAAGAAGGTGAGCCACGACGCAGCTTTAGCTTACGTTGAAGGCCTTCTTCAGTATTTAGAGAAAGAAGATGACGCATCACTTTGTGATAATTTAGTGCTAAAAAAATTTCAATCCCAAATAAAGAAGTATTTCACTACAAAAAAACAGAAACTTTTGACTGATTTTCTAAAGAAGTAAATGTACAAATTTGTAAGTAGTGAATAATTTTATTATTCCTCAAGTATCAAATATGTTTATGTTACCTATTGTGTGTATAAATTGTTCAAATGTATGTTTATGTTATCTATTGTGTGTATAAATTGTTCAAATGTATGTTTATGTCACCTATTGTGCATAAAAATTGTTAATTCGTGGGCTTATAACAAGGCGTCGGAGCAATTCTCCGTCAAATATCACCCGTCAATTGAATTTAAGTCTCACAGACTTATTCTCATCTCATCTCTACTCAACTCTGCGTGATTCTGCTCCACACAATACTTTCACACCACTATTTATAGTTTTAAGAACAGCTGACTTCGCTGTTTTACACAAGGAGAAGTTAGTTCAATTGGATTAGTCCGAGTTAAGGAAATTAGCTTAGCTGGCTCCATTAACTGCCGTCTCAGCGCCATTTTTGTGTCCTGTCAGCGCCATTTCTAACGAAAGGGTTTGACGTCACAGTGTAACTGCTGACTAGGTCTGTTGCTATGGTTTTAAATCTCTACGTATGTATCACTGTTGCTATGGACTGTGGTGTCATTCAGCGATACTCATATATATATATATATATATACTGGTGTCCAGAAATTAAGGGGCAGTAACCAATTTCAGACGTTTCGTCGAATATCGTACTGAAACTCGTGAGGAAATGCCCGGAATGCCCTTGAACTTTGAAGATGTAAAGAACATATTTGACTTCATGTTTTTCAGTGAAGATTTTGTCGCGAGGACAATTAGGGGGGGGGGAGGATAATAATTTTAATAATAAAATAATATTTTCGATCACCCAAGTAACAGAAAATGTTAAAATTGATCTGTCACTGTAGCAAATGATTATGTAGGTGCTGTTCAACATTTAGGTGCATTTGTGTAAGCATAGCACGTATATTTGTGAAGATGTTAACATTTCTGTGAAAAATTCAAAAAGTTTTTTTTTTTTTTATAGCATACAGAGTTTTCAGCCGAATTTAACTCCGCGTTCCAAAAAATTGTAGAAATTGTGTACTATGATTAAAATATTAATATATTGAATATTTGATGAGATATAGGTATTTTTATGAAATAAATTTTAACTGCGCATGCACGAACTACAGCAAAGATTTTTTGTCATGATTTAACAGTCAATACTATAGGACAACTCATAAAAAAGACCAGTGAAATATCGTAAAAACTCAAAAAGTTACAGCATTAATTGATAACTTGAGGAGGAAATCCCATATAATACTATGAGACTTATTTTACAATTATTCTCATATTCCTTCTTGTGTTAATTGCAAATCATACAATACTAGACAAAATACTGAATTTCAAATAGATCATAAAATCTTCAGATTCTACTTGGCGCAGTCTACAAACTCTATTATGATGGAGAGAGAGCAAGGCTCGATTCACTTTCCCCTATAAATCTCAAGTCTGCATCTTATCCAATAAATCCTACTCATCATTTTCAAATTTATCCTTCAATATTTACCAGTAGCTCACTTCCTCCTATAAACTTCAACTCATCAATATATTCTATACCGCAGCAATTCTTTCCAAATTATGATCAGCAAGTTTCATTGTCTAATGATTACAACTACAGTTCCTATCTGGTCGCACCCCGGGATCTCTCATGACCCAAAATGGGTTTTAAACCTGCGTATTGCTTTAACTTTACATAGTTACGTATATATTTCTTTTTTAATAGTCTTTGTTTTTCTCACCAATCTGTATGTGTACACAATGAAAAGTAATTGTATCAAAATTTGTAAAGAGTATGCGTATTATCACCATCTAGTGTAAAATTTCATAGATCAATTCATTGTATCAAGATCGCCATTGATCTAATGCATTACATAATATTTTCATCTGGTGATGATATTCCATGCATCTCATTTTTATTTCCTCATTGTGCTTTAAATCATCATATTTATCATTGTGTTCTCCTGTGTATTATTCAATTTACAAATATTGTTTTCATTGTAATACATCACCACACCGCCATGTGTCGCGCATACCGACGGGATCAGCTTCGGCTGAATTGTGTAATTTTTTTTTATACCTCAATAAAGATGACCGGGAGGGACATCTATGCTTTACAGTCTTGGTTTCCTAGTCTGAGCAGTCCTTCTCGGTAGTAAAAGTAAAAATTATCGTCATATGTGACGTATCTATAATGGCATTGGTTATAAAACGTATATGTGATACATAGAAAGTACATATTACGTATATATTGATGTATATGACGCATATATGAAAGTTAGGAGTACATATATTCGTAAATATGATGCATATATAAACTTGGCGATGACTTTGTCAAAATAGTAACTGGCTATCTTGGCGCAATCGTAAATGTGAAACCGCTGTAACAAAAAAGCGCCAATTATTTAAATTCACTATAAAAGATAATAAGCCTTTCAACACACACTTCAATTCAATTACTTAAAAACGACTCTAAAATAAAATAAGAGTAAGTAAGACTGTTCTAAAATCCAAAGAAGCTACTCTCTGACACAATTTTAAATTCACTTTTATTTGGAAACGGATGAAATTGGCAGCTGTTTACTGCAGCTTCAGAAACTTTGTAATCGTAATGACGCAGTGCTTTACAAATTTGATAAAATCTGGTAACCCGCAAAAAATTCTAGTCGCCAGTAAAAAATATTACTTCCGCCCCTTCCTCCGTCATTGATTTTCAAAAAGCACAAACGTTTATGAATTAGTAATTGAGAAAAATTAATAACAAACATAGTTCAGAATTATTACTTACATAGTTTAGAATAGTAATAACATAATTTAGAATGATAATATAAACTAAGTTTTCAAATTAAACTTTTTAAAATTATATATCTCTGAAAAAAGAATATTTTAAAGGCTAACTTAACCGGATGTTCGGCGAATGATGATTGACTAATGCTTCAGATGTTCAGATAGGGGGTTCATCGATGAAATAGTGAAGCAGGAAAACAATATTTTGTCTATTTTCCTGTCGAAGTCAGTCAAATAATTCTGATTTCGTTATTTTAAAATTTGCAGATTAAATAGCTTGGTCGCCAATGGCGACCGCATTTGTCAATCCCTGAAAATGAGTTTTTCATTTTTTGGTAAAGGCAGAAAATCTTTCAGCAAATACTGTCAAAGTCAGTGTTTTACACCGAATTTCCGAGGCATCAAATCCCGAAAGGGGAAAATCGTGTCGTCGTGTGACACGAATCGCTTATACCTCGACAAGAAATCTATTTATCAAAAAATGTAAATTCTTTTCGATTCCAAATCGTTTCAATAGTCAGGCCTGCCAATTTTATGCCTTTGCGTTTAAAAATGAGTCAGAAAATGTATCAGAAAGTTTCACGTTGTTGAGCAGGTCGTTTGAGAACTACAGTAAACTCCCGATTATCCGCGAGTCTAAATTCTTTTTTTTTTTTTTTTAGGGTTTTGTTCATATGACGAAACCCTATTACTCCCGCTCCGTTGTCTGTCCGTCACAGAGTCATTCTCAAAAACTATATAACTTATACAGAGTGGAAACTTCGTTTATATAGATGAATACCGGCTGTGAAAAGCTCAAAATATTAAAATTTGAAAAATTCGTATTATTTTAATAAATAGAGATAAAAAACCAAAATTCTAACAGCATTTTGCTATTAAATTTAAAAAATTTGCGCTATAGCAGAGGCCAAAGATTTAAAATCCACAATGAAATTCTTTCTACAATAATTAATTTTCTATCAGACGATTTCCACGTGAAAAATGAAAACGAAATAAAAAGTTTCACCAATTGAAAAAAAGATAAATATGAAATAAAATTGATTGACGTCATAGTCGTAATAAAACGGAAAATGTCTAAGATTTCTCAATAATACAAGGAGTATGTGTAAGTATACAAAGCAGATTAATATCACGTCATTAGAGAATTAAAAAGAAAATCTGACGTCATATGGGAAGTTTAACTAATTTTTCAAATGTTTGAGAATAATACGAAGCGAGTATCAATATAAATGATAGAGAATAGTAAATATATGAGTTTGAGAAACATATTGAATCGTGATAAAAATCCGATTATGGAAATATTGGCATATTTTAACATTTTGAAAGTGTACAATTTGTTTAATTTTGAAATTATTTTTTAAATATTGCATTTAGTCCGTATGACGGATATTATTATGACAGAATATAATAGCGGGATTGGCCCGCTATCCGGCTGGTTTAGATATTCGAAAAAACGAAAAAATAGACTGGTAAATTTTTACTTTATAAAAAACATGACTTTTTTTTTGTTGTTGTTGCTAAATGAAATTTGTTTGAATTTATTAAAGAAAGGATAAAGTGTTTTGATAGGAATATTAAACGAAACACTTTGAGCGATCTTCGATCACACTTACCCACTTGGTTTTTTTTCCATTCTCATCCTTGAGATGGACTTTATTTCCGCGATGTAAAGATGTGTTTTCGACCCTTTTCACTAAACATAAATTCTATTTGAACACGTGAAAAGCACAAAGCACGTGCAGAGCTAACCCGATCGCAGGGCCGCACATCTGTTGTTAAACAATGTTACGGGAGTAGTAGGATAATGAGAGTTCAACGGCCACAGGAGCGCTCAATTGAGGAATGAGGATTCCTCAATGAGGAATGAGAATTTAATAATGGGGAATAAGGGGGTAGGAGGTACTTTCTCAACTGGTATTGCAATGTTCAGAATCATTCTTCTCTTTACAACAATAATTTCTGTTCCATCTAGTTAACATATCTGATATTTTGTTAGAAAGGTTTGTGTGTAACAGTATGTTTTAAAAAGCATATATGTCTTATAGTTATTATAAATAGTTCTATGTGTGTATGTATGTGGGGGTGCGACAAATAGTTCTCTTCGTGTGTGTGTGTGTGTGTGTGTGTGTGTGTATATGTATGTGTGTGTGTGTGTATGTATGCGGGGCAAATAGTTCTCTTTGTGTGTGTGTGACTATCTGCTTGTTTATCAAAGTTTTAGAAATATTTTTCATGTTTTTATAACGAAAAAAAAATATGCGTTAGTTAGTTAAAAAGTTTCACAAATTAAAAAAAAAAAATTCTTTTAGAAAAAGTTTCACATTACTTAAAAAATTTAAAAAAAGTACTCAATAATAAAATCAACAATTTTTATTATAACAAAATAATTTACAGAAAGGTATTTACAGATCAAAATATACATCGCGACTTTGCGTTAGCAATACAAATCAACATTATCTTCTTTATTACAAACGGTATTAATGTCATAATGGCCATATGCTAAACTGCTTATTCCATCATCCAATAAGTAACGCTTGTCGTCAAAGGGACTTAAGCTAATTTTATTTTGAGTTAATGTATATAGGCGATGGTCATCTTGGGCAATCCTTACCTGTTTCTCCATACTTGTTTTTTGTTGTTGGAGGCACTCCAAGTAGTCTTCATGTTTAATTTTCTGCCGAACAATCTGCGTAGATACGCCTTTTGCACGCTTCTTTTCGTCTTTAACAGATTTTAGAGAATACATTTTTGATTTCAGTCCGACAAACTCAAGAGCTAATTCACCATTAAGTTCATCCTTAAACTTTCCGAGCGTCTTCTTATTATCCTCAGAGTATAGAAGATGAGATTTCGGGTATTCAGAAAAGTCAAACAACTCACGATGCTGCTCCAGATCCTTATAAATATTATTGGTTTGAATATGATACGTTAGGGAATCTGTATCCGTAAAGAGTAAAACTGCACGATATTTGTATGTTTTCTTTATAAAATTGTAATGGAAATCATACATACAAAGTTTAGATAGTTCGAGTATAGAAAATCCAACATAGATGGGTCGGTTCATATGTATGCTAGTTTTTAATCTCTCCACAGCAGTCAAGTCTTCATCATAAGTTTTAAACGATTTAAAAGTAGGCGATGCTACTAATTTTTTGGCTCTTTTTTCACCGTTACAAAGCACAATATTTCTTCTTTTTCGTAGATTTTCCATGGTTTTACCAAAAACAGAATTGTTCATTAACTTAAAAAAGTCTTTCTCAAAAGAAGATTTTGCTTCTTTCCTTTTTTCGGTGTTGAAATTAATATATCTCTGCAACCATGGTCCCTGTTTAAATTTTAAAGCTTTATGCACAGCTGTAATTTTTAAACCAAGTTCTAAATAAAATTTGAGATTACGATAATGGGTTATATAATTTCGTTTATTATTTAAATTTGGTATAAGTTTAGGAGTTCCGACGAATTTTCTATTGTTGAGTAAGCCTCTTGCATGAGAAGATAGCATCTGATCCTCTACAGTTACTCTCTCAGGGGCGACAGGGTATTCATTATGCAAAGGATGTAAATGTTTCGGGTATTCCAAGTCTACCTCGAAAAGATACCCAATTTCGGAACTATCAGATAAAGATAGAACCCACTCTTCTGTCATATGACTTGTTTCACACCATTCAAAACCGCCGTAGGGTAAAAATTGGCTCATAGCCCACCCGTATAAGTTATTGGCATCCCAATACATAATGTAGCTGGGTGCCTCATTTTTCTTATAATCGGGCGTACCAGGGATGTTTGCTCGGGCATATCTTTTACTTATCATGCTAATTCCGCCTCTTATTCCATTTTCAACCATAAGCAACATATCTATATCACTGAATAACTCTAAAGGTGTATCAGACATCTTCAAACAAGCCTGCCATGCGAGAGAAGGTGCTGTAAACAGGTGTGCAGGGTCAATTTCATAATACTGCTGACATAATTTCCTAAAGTTTTGAAACACGTCAGCAAGTAGTAGAACATCTGTCTTCACATAAAGGTTGTGATAATCACCAAGAGTCTTGATATCAAATGTTTTCCATACATTCTGGGCGTGTTGGTACTCCTTTTCATCTATAGGCTCATTGGGTAAATTATTAAAAAAGGCAGAAGGCGGGGGAAGCTGCTTCTCAGTAAATTTTTCAAAACAAGTAAAATAATCATAGGGGTAAACCCCTTTCCGTATAAGTAACGATAAATTATTATTTTGTGGGAAATTTTCTGCAAGTATAGAGAATTGATCAGGTTGAAGGTTTTTAACAAGTTTTTCCAATGACGTAGGCAAAAATTGGAAAGAATCTATAAACACCATCTGAATAGGAGATGTAGGCTTTCTGATTTTAAAGGTGATATAGTTTTCCATAGAAGTAGCAATAACATCGATTTCATGATCTTTGAATTTTCCAAGCTTTGTCATAATATGATGGCCATCGTAGTTTTTCAAGTTATGGAATATAACAGGAATTGTTTTACACTGCTTATAGTTCAAGTTGCATTCCACATGTGCAGCCCCTCTGTACGCACCTGACAGGTGATCATGGTCACGTGTGCGTTTCTCATCTAAAGTTTTCTTACAAATATGACAAAACTCTGCTTCTCGAAATGCCTTTTCTTCCTTGGGAGAAAGCTTCATAGGTTTAATATTATGTAACTTTTCTCCTAAAATTTCCTTTTCTTGCATCATTCGGTTTAAAAAATGCTCAACACAGTTTCTACCCCGATATACCTGTGCTTTTTTCACACACGTTCCATCGGGTCCAATAACCACATAGGCATAACCACATGGTAAGTGATAGGTTGTTTTCTCGGTATAGGATGCTTTAGAAGAGGGCGGAGCTGATGAAATAGGTATAAGAAGACTCTCAAAATCCGCATAAATCGTATAGGCAACAGGATGTTGTAAATGAATACCTGTAAACTTTAATATATTATCATTTTCACTAGGCATCTTTATAGCTTGCGCAACATGTTGAGAACAATATTCATTATGCTTATCCAATAGATCTTTTCTTGAAAATCGATGCAAACATCGATAACAATAGTGTTGTACACCATTATGCTTGGTAAGATCACCTAAAAGTCTTGAAAAACTTCTTATCAAACAATAGTGTTGTTTTTCACCGTCACCAACCAATAACAAATTAATCACGTCTTGATCTTTCTTTTCAGATATATACAGGGGACAAACTTCGTCCTCTTCATAACCAAACACATTAACCCGTAAATTGTTGAGTTGTTCAATAACAGGTATCTTCTGAAGAGGTACAGGGCATTCTACACTACCTAATTTAATATCATGCTCAAAAGGTCGATAATGTGAAACACGTTCAGGTTTTTTTGTATAATCTAAGTTCAGTTTAAAAGCCAAAAGACACCATACTAAACATTTGTTATCTTCGTTTTTTATATTCAGCACTGCTTTTTTATCATCGAGTTTTTTAGACAAAGGAATATAGGAACTCGCAGCGAGGGGGTGATATTTAGCAATCTTGAGTTCTAAATGAAGAATTTTTCTAAGTTTCCAGCCAGAACCTCTTTGTACAAATTCTTCAAAGGATTTAATAATCTTCGAAAATCCTTCCTCAATATGTTGTGAGATAGTATCTTCTATAAGTTCGGTCATACACGAACATCGAAAATAACATTGAATTTCTTCAAACTCCTCATTATCAGTTAAACGTTCAAGTGCTATTTTTTCTACCATATACCATTTAATTGCACCTTTTTCATGAAAATCACTTATTAAACGTTCTTGTATTTCAGTTTGTACATGTCTATGAAATACCTCTAAATCATTTTCCTCACGTTCATCTGGATGCAAAATCACTGTTTTAAACACATTAAGTGCATCAGAATGCTTTATGTTTTTCGACTTTGCATTAGATAAGCTCATTTTACGTTTTACACTCACAAGAGGTGTGCGAGAGTGTTGCGTGCGCACATGTTGTCTCAGTTCAAATTTTCTTCCAAACACTTTATCGCAATCAATACAAGGAAATGTTGAATTCCGATGTGATTGCAAATGATGCTTCAAATTATCCTTACGTGTAAAAACTTGATCACATTCATCACACTTTAATGTAGGCTGTCCACCAGTATTATGGGTTTCTGAATGTCTTAACAAGTTCGATCTCCTTCCAAAACACTTTCCACAGGTTTCACAGGTAAACGACTTTTCATTAAGATGAATCTTAACATGTTGTTTTAAATGAAAATATGTTGCAAAGACTTTGTCACAGGTAAGACAAACATGCTTCTTTTCCACATTCGTAGGAGTCACAGTCTTTAAAGAAACATCCTCTTCAACTTGCTGATTAAAATTGGAAGAACTTTGAGATATAGTATCTTTTTCTGTAAGAACTTCAGAGAATCCATCATGCTGTAACAATCCAACACGATCATGTGTTTTTAAATGTCTTTGTAGGTTTGATCTTCGATAAAAAGACTTCTGGCAGATATTACAAGTATATAATTTCTCACCAGAATGAATTTTCATATGTCGGTTCAGATTAGAAATGCTCGAAAAATCTTTATCACAGGTAAGACAGGTAAACATCTTCTTCACAGATACAGAATCTCCCACAATCGGGGTTTCATCAATAGGCATATCAACATCCATAATATAAAAATCAATAAAAAACTTTAACTCTTAAAAGCAAACAACAACGATTCGCACGGATAAAAAGCGGGAGCAATTTAAAACACGTTTAACCACTAGCGATAGGAATCCTCAAATGATGAAAATCCTAATTTTTCCCCGTCTATTTATACCGACCCGAAGGCAAAGTTGAGTTGTAGTATTGCTTGATATGATTGTTATCAAAACGCGTCATACGATTTCGGGGCCTGTAAGTTTCTTTCCCCTCTTTATAATATAGCATAATTAAACAGATAAACCCGAATGTATACAAATTTAAATTCGTAAATTATAATATATCACAAAATATAAAAAATCCTACAGAATAAAAATAGAATTTAGTACTTACCCCAAAAACACATCCACTTTAGTTGTTAGTCTGCACTTAACTAATCTTTCTTCCTTATCTTTAGTAGGGGGCGCTGCCATCGCCGCGAGAGGCACTGCCCGTCTTCCGGTTTGTGACGTCATTTCCGGTTTGAGATAAGAATAAACCTTAAATACACGCGCTTAGTCATTCTTCCTTCCCTCTTTCGCGCTAGTAGTTGTCAGTTTCTTGTTTAGACGTGTTGGGTGACATCATTACGTGTTTGCTATAAGAACAAAATTATCCCCTTATCAACAGGTAAAAAGCTGCGCTTCAGTGACGTCATAAGTGTTATGACATAGCTGATAACGGTAAGATTAGCTGATAAAAATTTGTACTAATCATCTATTTCTCTTCAAGTCATTGCATGAGACGGTTGAGCTCCAACAGCTGTATATAAGGTAAGAGTAATTTATATATTATAATAGGATTTTAAATTAATTTAGAAGATGTTACAATTTGATATTTAAAAAATTTCATGCTAAACGATATGATTATATGTTGTTCATCATATTAAATCCACAAATTTTAATTCGAAATAAATATTATTAAAACTATAATCTAAAATAAATTAGCGAAAATGCATAACAAATTTCAACAAAAAGAAGCTAATTATAAAAGGAAATGTACAAAGTTTATAAATTTACACATGTGTTAAACGCGTTTACAAACCTTATCATAGGCACAAGTCTAATTCGACTAGCCTATTTGTTATAAGTTTAACTATAAGTCAACATGTAAGATATTTGCGAAAAAGAATCTTATGATTTTTAAATTTCCTAGTTCAGTTTCAATCATATTGTAAAAGGATAATTCAAACTTTGAGATGAATCTATAGTAAAATACTTAAATTAAAATGTATTTTTGATAGTTTAAGAATTAGAAACTACAACTTTGACTACTTTTTAAAATGTTTGCCTGATAGAAAACTGTGATAACATGTCTATGTTTGAATTTTTCTGATAACATGCCAATGCCTGAATTTTTCTGACAACTTGTCTGTGTTTGAATTTTTCTGATAACATGTCTGTGCTTGAATTTTTCTGCTAACATGCCTGTGTTTAAATTTTTCTTATAACATGTCTATGTTTAATTTTTCTCTTCTTTTGAAATGTATAAACTTTTACTATACGTGTCTTTCGTTTTCATTGAAGAAAAAAGTGATCGATCAACTTTATCAAACCATTTTAATGTTAATATTTTTAAACGAACGCGATAATCAGATAAAAATATATGTAGCTAATTCATATTATCCCACTAAACATTGCAAAACAATAAAACTCTTACAAAAATTTTATACTTCAACATTCAAAAATTGACAATATTCACATCTTAATACTAAAAAACAATCCTTATCTTGAAGTATTTCCTGTAACAAAATCTAAAATTTTCATATCAACAAGACCCAAGTTAGAAACTTTACCTTTGAACTTAATACCAATCTTTAATCATAAAGTGATAAAACTGATAATTTTTTTTAAAAAGTTACTTCTAAAACATCTCATAGATGGCGCTGTTGAAAAAAATTAATTCAAAACTTGTTTAAAAGACTTAAAAAAATTAAATCTAACTTTAAACTAACAAAAACCTGTAGAACAATCACTTTCAGTTAGA
Organism: Maratus michaelseni; assembly: GCA_963931845.1. Classification (NCBI taxonomy): domain Eukaryota; kingdom Metazoa; phylum Arthropoda; class Arachnida; order Araneae; family Salticidae; genus Maratus; species Maratus michaelseni. Next base: position 68,009,403 of record OZ007591.1, on the reverse strand, counting down.
AATATTTAAAAAATAATTGTTAATTCTAAAACCGCTCACAGAGGGCGTTGCTGAAAAAAATAAACTCAAAGTTGTTTAAAATATATTAAAAAATAAATCTAACTTTAAACTATCATCAAACTCCAGAAAAATTACTTTTAATTAGAAATATTTTAAAATAATTAAAACTTCTAAAACCGTTCATAGGGGGCGCTGCTGTGAAAAAATCATTTCGAAACTTGTAAAAAATTAATCCAAAACTTATTTAAAACACTTTTACAAAAAAATTGACCAAAATACCGATAAACATCAAGTAGATAATAAATAAGGTGCGTCGCAAGTGGAATGAAGGTCACTGGAAGTGGCAGGTGTGGACACCGGATGTAGCAGGTGCTGATAACAGACATGTTGGAACAGGAAGTGGGGCATGTTTAGACAGGAAGTGATTCCGGAAGTAAGACCGGAAACGCGATGGAAGTGGAAGCCGGAAGTTCCAGCTTCGACTTCCAGTCGTATTCGTACATCAATTTTTGAATGTTGAAGTATAAAATTTTTGTAAGAGTTTTATTGTTTTGCAATGTTTAGTGGGATAATATGAATTAGCTACATATATTTTTATCTGATTATCGCGTTCGTTTAAAAATATTAACATTAAAATGGTTTGATAAAGTTGATCGATCACTTTTTTCTTCAATGAAAACGAAAGACACGTATAGTAAAAGTTTATACATTTCAAAAGAAGAGAAAAATTAAACATAGACATGTTATAAGAAAAATTTAAACACAGGCATGTTAGCAGAAAAATTCAAGCACAGACATGTTATCAGAAAAATTCAAACACAGACAAGTTGTCAGAAAAATTCAGGCATTGGCATGTTATCAGAAAAATTCAAACATAGACATGTTATCACAGTTTTCTATCAGGCAAACATTTTAAAAAGTAGTCAAAGTTGTAGTTTCTAATTCTTAAACTATCAAAAATACATTTTAATTTAAGTATTTTACTATAGATTCATCTCAAAGTTTGAATTATCCTTTTACAATATGATTGAAACTGAACTAGGAAATTTAAAAATCATAAGATTCTTTTTCGCAAATATCTTACATGTTGACTTATAGTTAAACTTATAACAAATAGGCTAGTCGAATTAGACTTGTGCCTATGATAAGGTTTGTAAACGCGTTTAACACATGTGTAAATTTATAAACTTTGTACATTTCCTTTTATAATTAGCTTCTTTTTGTTGAAATTTGCTATGCATTTTCGCTAATTTATTTTAGATTATAGTTTTAATAATATTTATTTCGAATTAAAATTTGTGGATTTAATATGATGAACAACATATAATCATATCGTTTAGCATGAAATTTTTTAAATATCAAATTGTAACATCTTCTAAATTAATTTAAAATCCTATTATAATATATAAATTACTCTTACCTTATATACAGCTGTTGGAGCTCAACCGTCTCATGCAATGACTTGAAGAGAAATAGATGATTAGTACAAATTTTTATCAGCTAATCTTACCGTTATCAGCTATGTCATAACACTTATGACGTCACTGAAGCGCAGCTTTTTACCTGTTGATAAGGGGATAATTTTGTTCTTATAGCAAACACGTAATGATGTCACCCAACACGTCTAAACAAGAAACTGACAACTACTAGCGCGAAAGAGGGAAGGAAGAATGACTAAGCGCGTGTATTTAAGGTTTATTCTTATCTCAAACCGGAAATGACGTCACAAACCGGAAGACGGGCAGTGCCTCTCGCGGCGATGGCAGCGCCCCCTACTAAAGATAAGGAAGAAAGATTAGTTAAGTGCAGACTAACAACTAAAGTGGATGTGTTTTTGGTGTAAGTACTAAATTCTATTTTTATTCTGTAGGATTTTTTATATTTTGTGATATATTATAATTTACGAATTTAAATTTGTATACATTCGGGTTTATCTGTTTAATTATGCTATATTATAAAGAGGGGAAAGAAACTTACAGGCCCCGAAATCGTATGACGCGTTTTGATAACAATCATATCAAGCAATACTACAACTCAACTTTGCCTTCGGGTCGGTATAAATAGACGGGGAAAAATTAGGATTTTCATCATTTGAGGATTCCTATCGCTAGTGGTTAAACGTGTTTTAAATTGCTCCCGCTTTTTATCCGTGCGAATCGTTGTTGTTTGCTTTTAAGAGTTAAAGTTTTTTATTGATTTTTATATTATGGATGTTGATATGCCTATTGATGAAACCCCGATTGTGGGAGATTCTGTATCTGTGAAGAAGATGTTTACCTGTCTTACCTGTGATAAAGATTTTTCGAGCATTTCTAATCTGAACCGACATATGAAAATTCATTCTGGTGAGAAATTATATACTTGTAATATCTGCCAGAAGTCTTTTTATCGAAGATCAAACCTACAAAGACATTTAAAAACACATGATCGTGTTGGATTGTTACAGCATGATGGATTCTCTGAAGTTCTTACAGAAAAAGATACTATATCTCAAAGTTCTTCCAATTTTAATCAGCAAGTTGAAGAGGATGTTTCTTTAAAGACTGTGACTCCTACGAATGTGGAAAAGAAGCATGTTTGTCTTACCTGTGACAAAGTCTTTGCAACATATTTTCATTTAAAACAACATGTTAAGATTCATCTTAATGAAAAGTCGTTTACCTGTGAAACCTGTGGAAAGTGTTTTGGAAGGAGATCGAACTTGTTAAGACATTCAGAAACCCATAATACTGGTGGACAGCCTACATTAAAGTGTGATGAATGTGATCAAGTTTTTACACGTAAGGATAATTTGAAGCATCATTTGCAATCACATCGGAATTCAACATTTCCTTGTATTGATTGCGATAAAGTGTTTGGAAGAAAATTTGAACTGAGACAACATGTGCGCACGCAACACTCTCGCACACCTCTTGTGAGTGTAAAACGTAAAATGAGCTTATCTAATGCAAAGTCGAAAAACATAAAGCATTCTGATGCACTTAATGTGTTTAAAACAGTGATTTTGCATCCAGATGAACGTGAGGAAAATGATTTAGAGGTATTTCATAGACATGTACAAACTGAAATACAAGAACGTTTAATAAGTGATTTTCATGAAAAAGGTGCAATTAAATGGTATATGGTAGAAAAAATAGCACTTGAACGTTTAACTGATAATGAGGAGTTTGAAGAAATTCAATGTTATTTTCGATGTTCGTGTATGACCGAACTTATAGAAGATACTATCTCACAACATATTGAGGAAGGATTTTCGAAGATTATTAAATCCTTTGAAGAATTTGTACAAAGAGGTTCTGGCTGGAAACTTAGAAAAATTCTTCATTTAGAACTCAAGATTGCTAAATATCACCCCCTCGCTGCGAGTTCCTATATTCCTTTGTCTAAAAAACTCGATGATAAAAAAGCAGTGCTGAATATAAAAAACGAAGATAACAAATGTTTAGTATGGTGTCTTTTGGCTTTTAAACTGAACTTAGATTATACAAAAAAACCTGAACGTGTTTCACATTATCGACCTTTTGAGCATGATATTAAATTAGGTAGTGTAGAATGCCCTGTACCTCTTCAGAAGATACCTGTTATTGAACAACTCAACAATTTACGGGTTAATGTGTTTGGTTATGAAGAGGACGAAGTTTGTCCCCTGTATATATCTGAAAAGAAAGATCAAGACGTGATTAATTTGTTATTGGTTGGTGACGGTGAAAAACAACACTATTGTTTGATAAGAAGTTTTTCAAGACTTTTAGGTGATCTTACCAAGCATAATGGTGTACAACACTATTGTTATCGATGTTTGCATCGATTTTCAAGAAAAGATCTATTGGATAAGCATAATGAATATTGTTCTCAACATGTTGCGCAAGCTATAAAGATGCCTAGTGAAAATGATAATATATTAAAGTTTACAGGTATTCATTTACAACATCCTGTTGCCTATACGATTTATGCGGATTTTGAGAGTCTTCTTATACCTATTTCATCAGCTCCGCCCTCTTCTAAAGCATCCTATACCGAGAAAACAACCTATCACTTACCATGTGGTTATGCCTATGTGGTTATTGGACCCGATGGAACGTGTGTGAAAAAAGCACAGGTATATCGGGGTAGAAACTGTGTTGAGCATTTTTTAAACCGAATGATGCAAGAAAAGGAAATTTTAGGAGAAAAGTTACATAATATTAAACCTATGAAGCTTTCTCCCAAGGAAGAAAAGGCATTTCGAGAAGCAGAGTTTTGTCATATTTGTAAGAAAACTTTAGATGAGAAACGCACACGTGACCATGATCACCTGTCAGGTGCGTACAGAGGGGCTGCACATGTGGAATGCAACTTGAACTATAAGCAGTGTAAAACAATTCCTGTTATATTCCATAACTTGAAAAACTACGATGGCCATCATATTATGACAAAGCTTGGAAAATTCAAAGATCATGAAATCGATGTTATTGCTACTTCTATGGAAAACTATATCACCTTTAAAATCAGAAAGCCTACATCTCCTATTCAGATGGTGTTTATAGATTCTTTCCAATTTTTGCCTACGTCATTGGAAAAACTTGTTAAAAACCTTCAACCTGATCAATTCTCTATACTTGCAGAAAATTTCCCACAAAATAATAATTTATCGTTACTTATACGGAAAGGGGTTTACCCCTATGATTATTTTACTTGTTTTGAAAAATTTACTGAGAAGCAGCTTCCCCCGCCTTCTGCCTTTTTTAATAATTTACCCAATGAGCCTATAGATGAAAAGGAGTACCAACACGCCCAGAATGTATGGAAAACATTTGATATCAAGACTCTTGGTGATTATCACAACCTTTATGTGAAGACAGATGTTCTACTACTTGCTGACGTGTTTCAAAACTTTAGGAAATTATGTCAGCAGTATTATGAAATTGACCCTGCACACCTGTTTACAGCACCTTCTCTCGCATGGCAGGCTTGTTTGAAGATGTCTGATACACCTTTAGAGTTATTCAGTGATATAGATATGTTGCTTATGGTTGAAAATGGAATAAGAGGCGGAATTAGCATGATAAGTAAAAGATATGCCCGAGCAAACATCCCTGGTACGCCCGATTATAAGAAAAATGAGGCACCCAGCTACATTATGTATTGGGATGCCAATAACTTATACGGGTGGGCTATGAGCCAATTTTTACCCTACGGCGGTTTTGAATGGTGTGAAACAAGTCATATGACAGAAGAGTGGGTTCTATCTTTATCTGATAGTTCCGAAATTGGGTATCTTTTCGAGGTAGACTTGGAATACCCGAAACATTTACATCCTTTGCATAATGAATACCCTGTCGCCCCTGAGAGAGTAACTGTAGAGGATCAGATGCTATCTTCTCATGCAAGAGGCTTACTCAACAATAGAAAATTCGTCGGAACTCCTAAACTTATACCAAATTTAAATAATAAACGAAATTATATAACCCATTATCGTAATCTCAAATTTTATTTAGAACTTGGTTTAAAAATTACAGCTGTGCATAAAGCTTTAAAATTTAAACAGGGACCATGGTTGCAGAGATATATTAATTTCAACACCGAAAAAAGGAAAGAAGCAAAATCTTCTTTTGAGAAAGACTTTTTTAAGTTAATGAACAATTCTGTTTTTGGTAAAACCATGGAAAATCTACGAAAAAGAAGAAATATTGTGCTTTGTAACGGTGAAAAAAGAGCCAAAAAATTAGTAGCATCGCCTACTTTTAAATCGTTTAAAACTTATGATGAAGACTTGACTGCTGTGGAGAGATTAAAAACTAGCATACATATGAACCGACCCATCTATGTTGGATTTTCTATACTCGAACTATCTAAACTTTGTATGTATGATTTCCATTACAATTTTATAAAGAAAACATACAAATATCGTGCAGTTTTACTCTTTACGGATACAGATTCCCTAACGTATCATATTCAAACCAATAATATTTATAAGGATCTGGAGCAGCATCGTGAGTTGTTTGACTTTTCTGAATACCCGAAATCTCATCTTCTATACTCTGAGGATAATAAGAAGACGCTCGGAAAGTTTAAGGATGAACTTAATGGTGAATTAGCTCTTGAGTTTGTCGGACTGAAATCAAAAATGTATTCTCTAAAATCTGTTAAAGACGAAAAGAAGCGTGCAAAAGGCGTATCTACGCAGATTGTTCGGCAGAAAATTAAACATGAAGACTACTTGGAGTGCCTCCAACAACAAAAAACAAGTATGGAGAAACAGGTAAGGATTGCCCAAGATGACCATCGCCTATATACATTAACTCAAAATAAAATTAGCTTAAGTCCCTTTGACGACAAGCGTTACTTATTGGATGATGGAATAAGCAGTTTAGCATATGGCCATTATGACATTAATACCGTTTGTAATAAAGAAGATAATGTTGATTTGTATTGCTAACGCAAAGTCGCGATGTATATTTTGATCTGTAAATACCTTTCTGTAAATTATTTTGTTATAATAAAAATTGTTGATTTTATTATTGAGTACTTTTTTTAAATTTTTTAAGTAATGTGAAACTTTTTCTAAAAGAATTTTTTTTTTTTAATTTGTGAAACTTTTTAACTAACTAACGCATATTTTTTTTTCGTTATAAAAACATGAAAAATATTTCTAAAACTTTGATAAACAAGCAGATAGTCACACACACACAAAGAGAACTATTTGCCCCGCATACATACACACACACACACATACATATACACACACACACACACACACACACACGAAGAGAACTATTTGTCGCACCCCCACATACATACACACATAGAACTATTTATAATAACTATAAGACATATATGCTTTTTAAAACATACTGTTACACACAAACCTTTCTAACAAAATATCAGATATGTTAACTAGATGGAACAGAAATTATTGTTGTAAAGAGAAGAATGATTCTGAACATTGCAATACCAGTTGAGAAAGTAGCTCCTACCCCCTTATTCCCCATTATTAAATTCTCATTCCTCATTGAGGAATCCTCATTCCTCAATTGAGCGCTCCTGTGGCCGTTGAACTCTCATTATCCTACTACTCCCGTAACATTGTTTAACAACAGATGTGCGGCCCTGCGATCGGGTTAGCTCTGCACGTGCTTTGTGCTTTTCACGTGTTCAAATAGAATTTATGTTTAGTGAAAAGGGTCGAAAACACATCTTTACATCGCGGAAATAAAGTCCATCTCAAGGATGAGAATGGAAAAAAAACCAAGTGGGTAAGTGTGATCGAAGATCGCTCAAAGTGTTTCGTTTAATATTCCTATCAAAACACTTTATCCTTTCTTTAATAAATTCAAACAAATTTCATTTAGCAACAACAACAAAAAAAAAGTCATGTTTTTTATAAAGTAAAAATTTACCAGTCTATTTTTTCGTTTTTTCGAATATCTAAACCAGCCGGATAGCGGGCCAATCCCGCTATTATATTCTGTCATAATAATATCCGTCATACGGACTAAATGCAATATTTAAAAAATAATTTCAAAATTAAACAAATTGTACACTTTCAAAATGTTAAAATATGCGAATATTTCCATAATCGGATTTTTATCACGATTCAATATGTTTCTCAAACTCATATATTTACTATTCTCTATCATTTATATTGATACTCGCTTCGTATTATTCTCAAACATTTGAAAAATTAGTTAAACTTCCCATATGACGTCAGATTTTCTTTTTAATTCTCTAATGACGTGATATTAATCTGCTTTGTATACTTACACATACTCCTTGTATTATTGAGAAATCTTAGACATTTTCCGTTTTATTACGACTATGACGTCAATCAATTTTATTTCATATTTATCTTTTTTTCAATTGGTGAAACTTTTTATTTCGTTTTCATTTTTCACGTGGAAATCGTCTGATAGAAAATTAATTATTGTAGAAAGAATTTCATTGTGGATTTTAAATCTTTGGCCTCTGCTATAGCGCAAATTTTTTAAATTTAATAGCAAAATGCTGTTACAAAAGAAGGTGAGCCACGACGCAGCTTTAGCTTACGTTGAAGGCCTTCTTCAGTATTTAGAGAAAGAAGATGACGCATCACTTTGTGATAATTTAGTGCTAAAAAAATTTCAATCCCAAATAAAGAAGTATTTCACTACAAAAAAACAGAAACTTTTGACTGATTTTCTAAAGAAGTAAATGTACAAATTTGTAAGTAGTGAATAATTTTATTATTCCTCAAGTATCAAATATGTTTATGTTACCTATTGTGTGTATAAATTGTTCAAATGTATGTTTATGTTATCTATTGTGTGTATAAATTGTTCAAATGTATGTTTATGTCACCTATTGTGCATAAAAATTGTTAATTCGTGGGCTTATAACAAGGCGTCGGAGCAATTCTCCGTCAAATATCACCCGTCAATTGAATTTAAGTCTCACAGACTTATTCTCATCTCATCTCTACTCAACTCTGCGTGATTCTGCTCCACACAATACTTTCACACCACTATTTATAGTTTTAAGAATAGCTGACTTCGCTGTTTTACACAAGGAGAAGTTAGTTCAATTGGATTAGTCCGAGTTAAGGAAATTAGCTTAGCTGGCTCCATTAACTGCCGTCTCAGCGCCATTTTTGTGTCCTGTCAGCGCCATTTCTAACGAAAGGGTTTGACGTCACAGTGTAACTGCTGACTAGGTATGTTGCTATGGTTTTAAATCTCTACGTATGTATCACTGTTGCTATGGACTGTGGTGTCATTCAGCGATACTCATATATATATATATATATATATATATATATATACTGGTGTCCAGAAATTAAGGGCAGTAACCAATTTCAGACGTTTCGTCGAATATCGTACTGAAACTCGTGAGGAAATGCCCGGAATGCCCTTGAACTTTGAAGATGTAAAGAACATATTTGACTTCATGTTTTTCAGTGAAGATTTTGTCGCGAGGATAATTAGGGGGGGGGGGGGGAGGATAATAATTTTAATAATAAAATAATATTTTCGATCACCCAAGTAACAGAAAATGTTAAAATTGATCTGTCACTGTAGCAAATGATTATGTAGGTGCTGTTCAACATTTAGGTGCATTTGTGTAAGCATAGCACGTATATTTGTGAAGATGTTAACATTTCTGTGAAAAATTCAAAAAGTTTTTTTTTTTATAGCATACAGAGTTTTCAGCCGAATTTAACTCCGCGTTCCAAAAAATTGTAGAAATTGTGTACTATGATTAAAATATTAATATATTGAATATTTGATGAGATATAGGTATTTTTATGAAATAAATTTTAACTGCGCATGCACGAACTACAGCAAAGATTTTTTGTCATGATTTAACAGTCAATACTATAGGACAACTCATAAAAAAGACCAATGAAATATCGTAAAAACTCAAAAAGTTACAGCATTAATTGATAACTTGAGGAGGAAATCCCATATAATACTATGAGACTTATTTTACAATTATTCTCATATTCCTTCTTGTGTTAATTGCAAATCATACAATACTAGACAAAATACTGAATTTCAAATAGATCATAAAATCTTCAGATTCTACTTGGCGCAGTTTACAAACTCTATTATGATGGAGAGAGAGCAAGGCTCGATTCACTTTCCCCTATAAATCTCAAGTCTGCATCTTATCCAATAAATCCTACTCATCATTTTCAAATTTATCCTTCAATATTTACCAGTAGCTCACTTCCTCCTATAAACTTCAACTCATCAATATATTCTATACCGCAGCAATTCTTTCCAAATTATGATCAGCAAGTTTCATTGTCTAATGATTACAACTACAGTTCCTATCTGGTCGCACCCCGGGATCTCTCATGACCCAAAATGGGTTTTAAACCTGCGTATTGCTTTAACTTTACATAGTTACGTATATATTTCTTTTTTAATAGTCTTTGTTTTTCTCACCAATCTGTATGTGTACACAAGGAAAAGTAATTGTATCAAAATTTGTAAAGAGTATGCGTATTATCACCATCTAGTGTAAAATTTCATAGATCAATTCATTGTATCAAGATCGCCATTGATCTAATGCATTACATAATATTTTCATCTGGTGATGATATTCCATGCATCTCATTTTTATTTCCTCATTGTGCTTTAAATCCTCATATTTATCATTGTGTTCTCCTGTGTATTATTCAATTTACAAATATTGTTTTCATTGTAATACATCACCACACCGCCATGTGTCGCGCTTACCGACGGTATCAGCTTCGGCTGAATTGTGTAATTTTTTTTTATACCTCAATAAAGATGACCGGGAGGGACATCTATGCTTTACAGTCTTGGTTTCCTAGTCTGAGCAGTGCTTCTCGGTAGTAAAAGTAAAAATTATCGTCATATGTGCTATAATGGCATATAATGTGTATCTATAATGGCATTGGTTATAAAACGTATATGTGATACATAGAAAGTACATATTACGTATATATTGATGTATATGACGCATATATGAAAGTTAGGAGTACATATATTCGTAAATATGATGCATATATAAACTTGGCGATGACTTTGTCAAAATAGTAACAGGCTATCTTGGCGCAATCGTAAATGTGAAATCGCTGTAACAAAAAAGCGCCAATTATTTAAATTCACTATAAAAGATAATAAGCCTTTCAACACACACTTCAATTCAATTACTTAAAAACGACTCTAAAATAAAATAAGAGTAGTAAGACTGTTCTAAAATCCAAAGAAGCTACTCTCTGACACAATTTTAAATTCACTTTTATTTGGAAACGGATGAAATTGGCAGCTGTTTACTGCAGCTTCAGAAACTTTGTAATCGTAATGACGCAGTGCTTTACAAATTTGATAAAATCTGGTAACCCGCAAAAAATTCTAGTCGCCAGTAAAAAATATTACTTCCGCCCCTTCCTCCGTCATTGATTTTCAAAAAGCACAAACGTTTATGAATTAGTAATTGAGAAAAAATAATAACAAACATAGTTCAGAATTATTACTTACATAGTTTAGAATAGTATAACATAATTTAGAATGATAATATAAACTAAGTTTTCAAATTAAACTTTTTAAAATTATATATCTCTGAAAAAAGAATATTTTAAAGGCTAACTTAACCGGATGTTCGGCGAATGATGATTGACTAATGCTTCAGATGTTCAGATAGGGGGTTCATTGATGAAATAGTGAAGCAGGAAAACAATATTTTGTCTATTTTCCTGTCGAAGTCAGTCAAATAATTCTGATTTCGTTATTTTAAAATTTGCAGATTAAATAGCTTGGTCGCCAATGGCGACCGCATTTGTCAATCCCTGAAAATGAGTTTTTCATTTTTTGGTAAAGGCAGAAAATCTTTCAGCAAATACTGTCAAAGTCAGTGTTTTACACCGAATTTCCGAGGCATCAAATCCCGAAAGGGGAAAATCGTGTCGTCGTGTGACACGAATCGCTTATACCTCGACAAGAAATCTATTTATCAAAAAATGTAAATTCATTTCGATTCCAAATCGTTTCAATAGTCAAGCCTGCCAATTTTATGCCTTTGCGTTTAAAAATGAGTCAGAAAATGTATCAGAAAGTTTCACGTTGTTGAGCAGGTCGTTTGAGAACTACAGTAAACTCCCGATTATCCGCGAGTCTAAATTCTTTTTTTTTTTTTTTTAGGGTTTCGTTCATATGACGAAACCCTATTACTCCCGCTCCGTTGTCTGTCCGTCACAGAGTCATTCTCAAAAACTAAATAACTTATACAGAGTGGAAACTTCGTTTATATAGATGAATACCGGCTGTGAAAAGCTCAAAATATTAAAATTTGAAAAATTCGTATTATTTTAATAAATAGAGATAAAAAACCAAAATTCTAACAGCATTTTGCTATTAAATTTAAAAAATTTGCGCTATAGCAGAGGCCAAAGATTTAAAATCCACAATGAAATTCTTTCTACAATAATTAATTTTCTATCAGACGATTTCCACGTGAAAAATGAAAACGAAATAAAAAGTTTCACCAATTGAAAAAAAGATAAATATGAAATAAAATTGATTGACGTCATAGTCGTAATTGTCGCGAATCCAATTGAATTAAACGTATTCTTGGCTCCTACTAACAGGCGATGTTTGCATAAATGTATCTTTCTAAGCTGTGTGAGAAATATGTTTTTGTTTTTGTAGATGTAAATTTCTAAGCTGTGTGAGCAAGATGTTTTTTGTTTTTGTAACTGTATTTTTCCAAGCTGTGTGAAAAAATGTTGTTGTTGTAGAAATGGTTTTGTAGAATGTTTTGTCGGCACGGAAGTGAGATAATAAAAAGATATTCGTTATGTTTTTTAAAAGGAATGTTTTTCACGTATTAAAGTATTATTTTCTATTGTTTTAAAAATGACGAAAGTATTAAAACGGGTAGTTTTAAGCTATCGAAAGTCGCTATGTATGTATTTGCGACAATTTGGCGCCCGAACAGAAGGACATAGGAAGTAATATTTTTTAAGTGGAAAACTGTTCAAGTATGGATGCGTTAAAAATAAAAAGAACACCCCTTAGAAGCGCATTTACGAAGACTTTAAATGCTTTAAACGAAGCTATTAACCAGTCAAGCCCAGATGTTAATCTAATAGAAGAGCTTTTAGATCAATTAGTAGACAAAGCATCAAGATTACGTTCCACAGATGACGAAATATTAAATTTTATGTTGGCGAATGGGTCTCCAGAAAAAGATTATGTAAAAGAGTTCGAGGCATGCGAGGAATACCATGAAAAATTAATAACAGTGAAGCAAAGTGTAAGACATTTTTTTGTTAAGCCTACCGTCGAACATCAGCCTCTTTTATCTAATTCGATAGAAAACGAAAGAATGGGCTCCCGCACCCTTAGATTACCTGAAATTAGTTTGCAGCCGTTTGATGGGGACTCAAGGTCGTGGCTAACGTTTTGGAATACCTTCAAGAAAATTCACGAAGACACTGTGTTAGACGATCACTCGAAGTTCGTATATCTGATGCAAGCAATTACTCCGAAATCGAAAGCGTCTCAAATTGTGAAAAGTTATCCTATATCGGCTGAAAATTATGCTAAAGTAATTCAACATCTTAAAGAAAGATTCGGAAGAGAAGACACTCTGATACAAATTTATGTTCGCGATCTGCTGCAGCTGGTATTGTGTAATAATAATACATCGAACAGAGAGTGTAATTTGTCGTCGTTATATGACAACCTAGAAACCAAACTTAGATCGTTGGAATCTCTTGGGGTCACAGAGGATAAATACGCTAGCATTTTATTCCCGTTGGTGGAATCGTGTTTACCTCATGATGTTCTCCGAATTTGGGAACGGGATCGTGAGAAGTCTGATCAAGGTAAGAGTGAATTAAATTCTATACTTAATTTCTTAAAAAATGAAGTGTTGTCTGAAGAACGTATTTTATTGGCGCGTACTAGTTTTGGTTTTGATAAATCTAAGAATTTTACTAGATTTAAAAATGTTGAATATAATTCTGTGCCAACTGCTACTGATTTATTTGTAAGTGATAAATCTAAGGATAAACATTTAATTACGAAATATGAGGAAACATGTATATTTTGTGACAAGTGTCACTTATCAGAAAAATGTTTTAAAGCTAATTCGCTTTCTTTTGAAGATAAACGAAGTATAATTTTGAAAAAGGGGGCTTGTTTTGTCTGTCTTAAGAAAAATCATATTTCACGTCACTGTAAATCGAAGATTAAATGTTTAAATTGTGGTAAAAGGCATTTTGCTGTAATGTGTCAAAATGTTTGTAATGAAGAGAGTAATACGGCATTAGAAAGTCGTAAACATGAGTCAGGGAGTAGTGATACTGTTTTGACTACTCAAGGTTCCGACCCATCAGTGTTATTACAAACTTTGCATGTACGTGTAAAGCACGATGGCAAAGAAAAAATTGTACGGGGAGTCATAGATACGGGCTCAGAGCGTTCATATTTATCAGAAGATGTAATTAAGTATTTGAATTATAAAAGTATTGATGAAGTTAAATTAATTCATAAATTATTTGGTGGTGTTGAAACAAGTGAGACAAACCACAACAAATATAGAATTCATTTAAGTAGTATTGATAATAGTTATAAATGTGATATGCATGTTTTAGATGTTCCTGTTATTTGTTCTAATATAAAAAAGGTGCCAAATGGACCTTGGTTAAAAGAATTAAATAAATATGGTATTAAGATTTCGGATGTTGAAAACAATGTATATAAAACCGAAAACGAAATTAAATTGTTAATTGGTTCCGATGTGGCGGGAAAATTACTCACCGGAAATATTAAAGTTTTAAAAAGTGGTCCGGTTGCTGTAAAGACCCATTTGGGGTGGACTCTCATGGGGAAAATTCCAGGCATTAAATCTGAAACAAATGATTCTCTTATGGTTATTTCGTCTCTTTGGAACGAAAGTTCCGTTGCTGACTTATGGAAGCTAGATATTCTTGGTATAACTGATCCGGTTGAATCTAAAACTAAAAATGAAATACATGAAGAAACTATGCAACATTTTAAAAGAAACATAAGAATAGATTCAGATGGGAGGTATGAAGTAGCATTGCCTTGGGTACTAGATAATGCCCGCTTACCTAGTAATAGAGAATTGGCCGAAAAACGGCTTGCTGCAACGAAGAAAAGGTTATCAAATTTGAATAAAACTGAAGTTTATAATGAAGTATTTGATACATGGTTAAATGCAGGAATAATTGAAAGGGTGGTCGATAATAAAAAATCCAAAATACATTATTTGCCACACAGGCCTGTATTTAAAGAATCGAGTGAAACTACTAAAGTAAGGCCGGTTTTTGATGCTTCGGCTCATGTGAAAGGTTTTCCTTCATTAAATGATTGTCTAGATAAAGGATTAAATATGATTGAAATGATTCCGACAATATTGCATCGTTTTCGGAAATTTCCTGTTGGTGCAGTATCTGATATAGAAAAGGCATTCTTACAGATAGGTATTACAGAAAGTGATAGAGACTATCTACGGTTTTTATGGAAGGATAATATAATTTACAGACATAAACGTGTGGTTTTCGGAATCAATTGCAGTCCTTTTTTACTAGCGGCTACTCTGAAACACCATCTGGAAAGTACACCTGACAATTTTGTTTCTACAGCAGAAACTTTGAATGAATCTTTGTATGTAGATAATTGTGTTTGTAGTTTCAACACAACTGAAGAGTTAAACAAGTTCATAATGGAATCGAGAATGTTACTGTCCTCCGCGAAATTCAATTTAAGGGGATGGCTGTCAAATTATCCAATTCAAATTATGTCTGAAACTTCAACAGTTAACATAATACCAGTACTAGGCTTAAACTGGGATCTAGAAAACGATACCCTATCTTGCAAAATCGGCCCTATTGAGGAAGAGCAAATTATTCCTACAAAACGAGCTCTACTTTCATTGGCTCAGAAGGTTTTTGATCCTTTGGGATTTGCATCACCCGTGACTTTGCTCCCTAAACTTATTCTACAAGAATGCTGGAAGTTGAAATTAAAGTGGGATGAATTAATTCCAGAGAATTTAGCTAAACAATTTTTGAAGTGGGTGCAGGGCATAAAATTAATTTCTGACATCGAACTTGAGCGCTGGATGAATCTAGATAATTTTGAAAATGATGTAAGCCTTCACATATTTTGTGACGGAAGTAAACACGCATATGCTACTTGTATTTTTCTGAGAGTAAAGAAGAAAAATGAAATTTTGGTGAGTTTTATACAAGCACGCGCAAGAGTAGCTCCTCTTAAGAACCTAACTATACCGCGGTTAGAGCTTTTATCATGCTGCATTGGAGCCAGGTTGGGTAGTCGTGTCATTGCTGATTTAAGAATTCCAAATTTGAAGATCTGTTATTGGTGTGATTCAACCACAGCTTTAAGCTGGATAAAGCGAGATGATAGATGGGGAACATTTGTCTGGAATCGTGTAGAAGAAATCAGATCTTTGTCACAGAAAGATCAGTGGCGACATATTTCAGGAAAATTTAATCCGGCTGATCTTCCTTCCAGACGTTGTTCCATTGAACAGTTCTTGCAGCTAAAATGGTGGGAGGGACCAGCCTGGCTGGCTGAGCCAGAATTTACTTGGCCTCAAAGTGTCGAATCACCAGATGAAGAAGTTATTAATACTGAGAAACGGAAAAGTGTCATTTCAGCATTAAACAAGAACACGAAACCTAATGATTGGTATTATCGACGATTTTCATCATACAAGAAAATAATAAGATTGATTGCATGGATTCTAAGATTCATAAGTAATTCAAGAAAACCGAATTTAAAAGAAGTATCTGATCTTACATGTTTAGAAATAGAACAAGCTGAAAGAAAATTAATGATTTTGATCCAGAAAGACAGCTTTGATGAAAAGAATAATGAGAAAATTCGTAGCCTAAGACCAATCCGTGATGAAGATGGTATCATCAGAGTAAAAACACAAGTCATCTATCGAGAAGATACTGTCAATTTTAAGTACCCAATTCTTTTGCCGTCTGACCATCCTGTAGTCCATCGATTGATCTCCTGGAAACACCAAGAGCTATTACATGCAGGAGTGGCTCTTTTGATGACATCTATACGAGAAGACTACTGGATCCTGAAAGCCAGGAAAACCATTCGAGCAGTAGTTCAGAAATGCGTGCGTTGTAAAATATTTAGTGCACAGAAGACAGAGTCAGAACCTATTGCATTGCCAGCAGAAAGAGTTCAAGATGCGGCAGTATTCCAAATAACTGGAGTAGATTTAGCTGGGCCCTTATATTTGAAAAATAGAAAAAAGGTATGGATTGTGTTGTACACTTGTGCAGTGTACAGGGCCGTACATTTAGAATTAGTGACGTCATTAGCAACAGATACCTTCCTCCAATCTTTTAGGCGCTTTATAGCGAGAAGAGGAAGACCGACGACCGTTTATTCTGATAATGGTAAAAATTTTGTTGGTGCAGATAGAGCTTTTTCAGACATCGATTGGGAACAGATCTCAGCTGCAGCAGCTGTACAAAAGATTCGTTGGAAATTCAATCCGCCTACTGCTGCCTGGTGGGGTGGTTGGTGGGAGAGGTTGATACAAATGGTGAAACGCATCTTGAGGAAAATACTAGGTAGAGCCTCATTATCCTATGAAGAGCTTATCACAATTCTTTGTGACTGCGAACAAGTTGTAAATGCTAGACCACTCACGTATGTCTCAGAAGATGTGGATGATCTAGCACCTTTAACACCATCAATGTTTCTTCAAGAAATAAGATCTTCAGATGTGATAGATTTTGATGCAATTGACGCACAAGAATTAAACAGAAGAGCAAAGTATAGACAACAAGTTCGAGAACATCTTAGAAGACGATTCCGTATTGAGTATTTAGGGCAGTTACGCCAACAAAATTCCCTGCAAAAGAATGCCAAGCAACTGACCGTTGGTGATGTCCTTCTCGTAGAGTCTGATAAGAAACGTACGTATTGGACTTTAGCTCGTGTGCAAGAACTAATTTCTGGAAAAGATGGTCACCCGAGAGTTGCTCGGGTAAAAACTGAAAATGGTGAACTTTTAAGACCAATACAAAAACTGTATAATCTAGAGATTCCAAAAGAAAACTCTTTAGAACCAATATTACGAACAAGAAGTGGTAGAACAGTGACTGTTCCAAAACGTTTTCAGTCATAAGACTATTTTTTTTAACACTGAACTTTTCAAACTTTTTTCCTTATTTTTTAGTAGATCTCATTTCCTAGTGTTAATTTGAATTTGTAATAATATGTTTAATTTTTGTTTGAATTTTTGCAGAAATTTCTATAATTTGTCTTTGAAAATTAGGATTAAGAATATCTATACTTTGGCCATGTAATGTAAGTATAATGTTACACATATTTTGTTTTATTTTGAATTTTGTTGTGCATATTGTTGAGTTTTCCTGTTGAAAACTCAAGGTGGGAGATTGTCGCGAATCCAATTGAATTAAACGTATTCTTGGCTCCTACTAACAGGCGATGTTTGCATAAATGTATCTTTCTAAGCTGTGTGAGAAATATGTTTTTGTTTTTGTAGATGTAAATTTCTAAGCTGTGTGAGCAAGATGTTTTTTGTTTTTGTAACTGTATTTTTCCAAGCTGTGTGAAAAAATGTTGTTGTTGTAGAAATAGTTTTGTAGAATGTTTTGTCGGCACGGAAGTGAGATAATAAAAAGATATTCGTTATGTTTTTTAAAAGGAATGTTTTTCACGTATTAAAGTATTATTTTCTATTGTTTTAAAAATGACGAAAGTATTAAAACGGGTAGTTTTAAGCTATCGAAAGTCGCTATGTATGTATTTGCGACAGTAATAAAACGGAAAATGTCTAAGATTTCTCAATAATACAAGGAGTATGTGTAAGTATACAAAGCAGATTAATATCACGTCATTAGAGAATTAAAAAGAAAATCTGACGTCATATGGGAAGTTTAACTAATTTTTCAAATGTTTGAGAATAATACGAAGCGAGTATCAATATAAATGATAGAGAATAGTAAATATATGAGTTTGAGAAACATATTGAATCGTGATAAAAATCCGATTATGGAAATATTCGCATATTTTAACATTTTGAAAGTGTACAATTTGTTTAATTTTGAAATTATTTTTTAAATATTGCATTTAGTCCGTATGACGGATATTATTATGACAGAATATAATAGCGGGATTGGCCCGCTATCCGGCTGGTTTAGATATTCGAAAAAACGAAAAAATAGACTGGTAAATTTTTACTTTATAAAAAACATGACTTTTTTTTTTGTTGTTGTTGCTAAATGAAATTTGTTTGAATTTATTAAAGAAAGGATAAAGTGTTTTGATAGGAATATTAAACGAAACCCTTTGAGCGATCTTCGATCACACTTACCCACTTGGTTTTTTTTCCATTCTCATCCTTGAGATGGACTTTATTTCCGCGATGTAAAGATGTGTTTTCGACCCTTTTCACTAAACATAAATTCTATTTGAATACGTGAAAAGCACAAAGCACGTGCAGAGCTAACCCGATCGCAGGGCCGCACATCTGTTGTTAAACAATGTTACGGGTATCCAAGATTTTGCCAAGTGTGGAAAAATCTTTGTAGAATCTCAATTTTGATCAAAATTTGTAGAATATTGGTAGAATCTCAAAAGAAAGAGGAAGAAATTTCCGTTCATGATTTAGCGAAATCTGTTGCTGGTGGAGAAAATGTCGATGAAGATAATTTCATTGAGAGGATTGGTTGTGACACTAATGATCCAGGCTTCAAACATGGAATAACTGGTGAATAAATTGTAGAAGAAGCGTTAGGTATGAATTTGGAACGGGGCGATGAAGAAGATGGTAAAGTACAAAAGAAGGTGAGCCACGACGCAGCTTTAGCTTACGTTGAAGGCCTTCTTCAGTATTTAGAGAAAGAAGATGACGCATCACTTTGTGATAATTTAGTGCTAAAAAAATTTCAATCCCAAATAAAGAAGTATTTCACTACAAAAAAACAGAAACTTTTGACTGATTTTCTAAAGAAGTAAATGTACAAATTTGTAAGTAGTGAATACTTTTATTATTCCTCAAGTATCAAATATGTTTATGTTACCTATTGTGTGTATAAATTGTTCAAATGTATGTTTATGTTATCTATTGTGTGTATAAATTGTTCAAATGTATGTTTATGTCACCTATTGTGCATAAAAATTGTTAAAATTCATATTTGTGTTGATTTGTTCCCTTATTTCATAATTTTGTGGATTTTCCGCGAAATCGGGTTAGGACATCAGGTAACATAAAAAATAAAACAATGTTTATAGATTGAAAATATTTGTTAATACTATAAAATTCCACATAAAATCCTTCAATATACCACCCCCAT
The DNA here is from genome assembly GCA_963931845.1 of Maratus michaelseni. Classification (NCBI taxonomy): domain Eukaryota; kingdom Metazoa; phylum Arthropoda; class Arachnida; order Araneae; family Salticidae; genus Maratus; species Maratus michaelseni. Next base: position 67,989,566 of record OZ007591.1, on the reverse strand, counting down.
AATATCAATAATATCACCCTTTCTCCTTTCCATCATTAATGAATCAAATACTATGAGCAAGTTTAAAAAAAGTTAATGCAAAATATAAAAGTAGTGGATTAAAATAAAATTTACTTATTACAGGCAAAATAATAAGACTAATAAACAAAGCTAATATAGGGTAAATGTGTCAGTAATGAGCACCCTTAAAGAATTTCTTTAAAAATTATTTTTAATTAATAATTATGATTATTATTCAAGGGTTGTTTTTTTTTAACATTATATTAATTTATCAACATTATTTAAAACCACGCTCATAGTTACACTTCCCATTGTGACTCAAAATTTAATTGTAATAACAGTAATAAATCAAAGTTTCCCAAATTCCAATACTGGGCACCCTACAAAAGTAATAGATAATTGTTTTTATGATTGTATTTAAAATCAAAACTTAAGTAAAGCATTAAAGCATACTAATGAAACAAAATAGAAATTTTCAAATAAATTAAACAATTAGGATAGCAATAATTAATAAAATATTTGCGAGAATAATTAATTGCTCAAATTAATTAATGTAATTATCACAAGATGAATATTTTTAATTATTTTAGATAGAAGATTTTAAATAGTGAATTTCAGAGAAATACAGTTATCAAATTATTGAGACAATCGGAGGGGGGAGGGGAGAATAAGTGAAAAATAAAATAAAATGAAAATGAAAAACGTATCTTGGAACATCAGTGCATGGAATCGTATTTCCCATTAATTACATTTCCTGAAAGTACTTGATATATTACTTATAGTAATTGATAATAGAAATATGAAAGAAATGAAACAGAACAGTGGGTTGAATCTTTTAAATATTAAATAAAATGATTTTAAAATAAACTGCAAAATTGAGCCCCCTGATCTGAAGATTTGCTAGTTTCATTATTACTTATAGTAATTTATAATAATAGAAATATAAAGAAATGAAACAGAACAGTGGGTTGAATCTTATTATATAAAATGATTTTAAAATAAAACTGCAGAATTGAGCCCCCTGATCTGAAGATTTGCTAGTTTCATTATTACAATAAATGTAATTAATATCTATAGTATTCTTTTATGTACAGAAATGAACAATCAGACATTGAAGTAATAGATTTTTAACAACTCGTGTAACTTAAAAAAATTCTCTTTATTTGAATAAGGAGGGCTTGAGTCTAATGAGCTCCTTCTTTCCCTATGCCCTTGAACATCATGCTCTGCTACCTGATTTGTTCGATTGATTGCTAGATTATAAAATATGCAAGGCAGAGTTTTAAAATAATAATAATCTGGTTTAATATTAAAAATTTTATTAACCACCATGAAATTAATTAAAAACAGTTATTAGTAAAAATTTTGAAAATTTTATAAATCATAACAGATTATGAGACGAATCATCATTAGCTTTTCTATAACTTGACACTTGACATACATTTAAAATCGGAAAAATAATATACTATTTTAAAGCTTTAACATTTTTCTAAATTTTGTATGTTCTTTGCAATTATTATTATATGTTGATTTTTGTCAAAAATTTGTTACGTAAGGTCGTAGAAATTTTCTTAGGATATGACACACAATATTTTTATGACTTTCATCATTTAATTTAGGGACATGAGAGAATATGGTTTTTCATTAATGGAAGTATAAATCTGTCCATTAAAACTTTAATTGTGTCCTTTTTAAATCTATCAATACTAAATAAATATTTTAAGGTGGAATCCAACAAAATTAAAATATTCGTAAATTGAGGTTTAGGATATTTTAATCATCCTCTATCTACTTAAGAAATCATGTAGTTAAAAGGACTGTTTGTTGACTAACTAATAATTTAAGACATTCACCACCGTCTATATTTTCCTTGATTTTACTGGATGAACAGCAATAAGGCACACAGCACTACGGCAGTTTAGGAAGGATATATTAATTTTCATTTACAAATGAATTTAATTTTTTTAAAAAACACAAATACTGCAAAAAATTTAAAAAATAGTAGCTTTGACAGGCATTTCTATGAGGCGATAAATGTAAATACCATGATAGCATGCCCCAGATAGCAGCGCTATCTATCAGCGTTAGCTGACTTCCATTTTTGAGTCAAATGCGTTAGGCATTTATATTACGGGGGTAGTGCTTTGATGCAGCAAGTTTTGAATCGTACTTTTAATTTAATTTTATGTACATATATCACTATATATATCACAAATTACACTCAGCAAATTTGCATTGCTTCTGATTCCCTTCTATGGGATCCACACGTTTTCGGGGATGGTCATGCCTGCCCCCTCCCGCCCCCAAGGCTTATCATAAGATTCGATTTCAACGGGGAGGGGGGGGGGAGATATAAAGTCTATTCTTTCTCAAACCTATCTATAAAGCCTAATACTTTTTTTTCATCGTAACATCTTTAAAAAATATATTTCTTTTTTTAATTAATAAATATACTAATATTTCAAATTTTATAAGAAAAATATAAATAAGAAAACTTTTAGGACAAAATCAATATTATTAAAAATTTTTATTCTTCTATGTACCTATTTAAAAAAAAAACTTTCACAATTTTAGAAAACCTTACATTAGTCTAGTCTCGGGATCTGGGAGGGGCTTCACCCCCACGTGGATGCGCCATTGAACAACTCATATAAAAAGACCAATAGAATACAGAGGAAAATTGAGAAACATATCGGCGATAGTGAGAGTTGAATTTCAGTTGTTTTCTAAAAGTATAGTTGGATAATAAGCTTTATCCAGATAAGGATTATACGCAGAAATTGTCATTTTTTATTTTAAAAAATTAATTATTTTATTGATGTTTTAGGTCTTTTGGGAAAACCACCAGAACGAGCCTATTCCAACAAAATAATAATAATAATAATAATAATAAATAAAAAAGAATTATCAAAATCGAAGCATCCGTTCCAAATATACTCGATGTCATTCGTTAAACATTAACTCCCTTGTTGGAAGTCAGTTAATAAAAAATGACAATTTGTGGAAAATCCCTTAACGCATCCGGCTACGCTTCGAAGGCAACCGAAATTCAGCTCACTATATCAGCGATATCTTATGGATTTTCGAGTTATTCGATCGGTCTTTTTAGATTTACTTGCTCTAATAGAGTTAACTTTCAAATCATGAAAAAGAAAAATCATTGGTATAGTTATCGCATGCGAAGTTAAACATTATTTCATTCACGTGCTCATATTTCGTTAAATATTTAATCTATATATATATTTGTCTTACGTGGCGCGAAAATAGGGCTGAATTTGTAGCTTATGGTTTGGCAACAACCGTAGTTTCCAGAGCTCTATAGAGGTTCATGGCTCAGACCAATGAACAGACTAGATTGTGTTAGATCAGCTCCTCCTCCAATATGGCGGTCAATGCGAGAGCAGTAAAACCATAGAATGAAACTCAAACTAGCAATTATTAAAATAAAATAACATGTACGTAATCCAAAGCGTCTGAGATGATATCTCATTTTAATTATGAGTAATATCGTTAATTTCAAAAGAATTCTCAACTCTTATTTAGAATTCATTTACGAATTTCAGTCACTCAAAAATCGGAAAAAAAAATCAACTGTCTAGATTGCACCTGACGCCATCTGTTGCTGTAAATTGAAGTAAAAAATATTTTTTTTTTTTTTTTGTAAAAATCTATAATCAATTTTTTTTTCCTAATGAACTTAATCCGTGCTGTACAATATTATAGGTGCAACAAGTTTTAAACTAATTATGTTTCCAAGATCCTTTTTTCATAGTATTTAAATGCAAATTTAAAATTTAATTTGTATGCGCTACCGCGCATGCGCGGCAGCGTATTACTGCTTGCACGGCAGCGTATTACTGCTTATTTTACTGTTTAATACTGTTAATTTTACGGTATAATACTGGCAGCTGGGTGCCAGTTTTATACTGTAAAATCAACAGTTATTTTTTGCAGTGTATAAACAAAAAGCATGCAAACATTTTTTGAATTTCTTAAGGAAATCATTATATTTCCAGCAATATACGTACTATTCTTACACAAATGAAAAGATATGCTGTACAATATCCACATACTCATGTGCAGCAGCGACAGATCACTTCGTGCATTTTATTAAACAGGGTTTTTGGCAATACAGTGTATTTCAGTTATTAATTTGGTCAATTGTGTTGTAATTTTGGATTTGCATACTTAAAACTGTCTAGAAATCTATTTCTGTTAAAAAAAAAAAAAATTATAGGTTACAAATCATAATTTTCCTCTAATTTATTTCGAAAGTACATATATTTTAAAAATTAATTTCTGGAAAAAATATTGATTGTAACCTATGTTTTTATTAATAATAATAATAATAATACATTTTTAAAAGCTGTAAATATGCGAATTCAATTCAAAATTACAGTTCATTCCGCTATGTACTAAGTTCTTGAGTTAATGCTTAAAACTACCAACATGACGAGTTCCAAACTTTGAACCTTCATAATATCGGGTGTTCATTATTGGATACAATTTTAGTATGAATGAGACCCCCTAAGTAAAGGTGGAAAAAAGACAATTTCCAGTCGAATGGCCATTTTAGTTTCTTTTGTTTGTCTATGGCAATTTTGTGGTTAAAATGCATGTCCACTCCGTTTGGTATTTCTCATGTTTGTATGATGTATATTACGTTTTTGTTAGTACTTTATAACTGCCAATTCTTATGCTTTTCTTTTTTTTTAAACCACTATTTTATAATAAAAATCTTTGCCTTATTTAATCGAAGTAATTCTGTTTTATATTAAGACGAAGATTTCTTTTACGAAATAGTGGCGACAGAAAGAGAATGGTACTTTATTTTAAAATGCAAATCTATCTATATAATAATTATATAAATAGTTGACTAACGTAATTTAAAAATTAATCATATTTAACTTTAGAAAAAGAGTACTTTCTCAGAATAATTCTAACAATTAGATATTTATGTGCTATTGAAGTTGTAACCAAACAATTTTCATTTTTAACACTTTCCAACCTAGTTGAAAAGTGTTTATGACTTCGGTTTGTCTGCCGTCCTCTAACTCCCGTAAATATGCTCGGATTGCCCAGCAATTTTTATATGTTATTGTCGTTATCTATAGCATGTTCCCTATTTCAACGGAAGTGTGTAGCACTTATAGTTTTTTTACAGGGACACTCAAAAGAATTCCGTTACATTACGATATATGGGGAAAAATCATTTGCCGTTTATTTTAATGATGTTACGCAATTTCAAACACATTGTAATTGATATATATCACTAAGGTGCATTACAAGAAGCTTAATATGGAATAGGGTGTGCATAGCACTTATAGTTACTTTACAGGGACAGTCAAAAGAATTCCGTTACATTACGCCTATGGAGAAAAATCGTCTGCGGTTTATTTAAATAATGTTTCACTATTTTAAACGCATTGAAATTTATATATATCACTAAGGTGCATTACAAGAGGCTTACTACAGAATAGTGTGTGTATAGCAGTCATCGTTCCTTTACAGGGACACACAAAAGAATTCTCTACTGTCTGTTAACAATAATTCCTGGAAGTGCTTTTTAAGTTACTGAACGCGATTTAAAATGTAACTCACTTTTTGTCTATTACGTGGTGTGTATAAATTCTGTAGATCATATACGGGGAAGCACAAAAGTTCGCGAACACATTTCCGTTTATTGACAAACTCCAGAAGGAGAATTTTAAATTGTGCTACTCGTTTCCTAACTGAACTAAAATTTAGCATCCTATGTAGTATATATACAAATTTATAGATCATATACAGGGATGAATAAAAGTATTCGGATATTTTTCCGAATATTGTATATGTTGTAAATTCCTGAAATTATGTTTTGAAATATGTTATGCGTTTTCCAAATTGTTTACTTAGATGTTATCTTTCAGCTTATTAAACGGTATGATTTGTAAAATTATTTTGGAAGCGTTGGAAAGTGTTACATAATCTATGCTTGACGCATGATTTTTCGTTCTTGTTAATTTAGGCATTGTCATTTTTTCCCACTTAAAAAATGTATTTGTGTATATTGTTTTCATCGTTTGAAACATAAATTAAAACGTTACTGCATACATATTATAACGGGGGTTGCTGCAAATTTTAAAATCAGTAGTTCAAATTGAGTCGCTATAAATAAAACATAAGGTTTTTTAAACTTATTTTTGTAAAATTTACAAAATAATTTAAAAAATAATTCACAAAATGATTTAAAAAAAAAAAAATCTCAATTTTGACTGTAATGAATATATATACAATATTCATCTTTCTTTGTTTTATTTTTGTATACCATATTTATTTTTCTTGATTTTATTTTTGTATATAAATTGTTTTTTTCTTTTTCATTATACAAGTAATTAATTTTCTCAGTGTAATGTAGATGAAAAAACTTCCGATATTTTAAGTCAAATAAGCATACTTTTAACTGGAAATTTTAATTAATAAATGAAATCAAGTAAGTACTATTACATACAGACATGACACATTTTATTACATAAATTTTCTGATTCGAAACATGTTTATTTGACTTAAAAAACACATAGTAGAATTGCCTTTTTTTTTAATCCGAATTATCACGCGAGACAAGCTGTGCCATGAAAAAAAGTAAAATCGAAAGTTGGTGTTATACCGCTGTGCAATATGAGTGAATTAAAAAGTGCTGTAAAATAAAGATGCAACAAATTATCAGAAAACATTTTTTTTTTATTTATCTCAAAAACATGGGCATATCAAACGAAGCCCTTTTATAAAAGTAATAAATTTATCACTATGTACAAAAACTCTATTTACAAGCGCAAAAGCCAAGCCTGTACAAAATACGATATCCACAAAATATAAAGTTCCAGCCTCTGAAGAAGAAAATACCATATTCCTCTATATACAGCTAAAATGAAGCGCTCCTTCTGCAAATACTATGATTTTTTAAACATGTTGAATGAATTCATATCAGTGGAACATCTGAAAGGAAGAAAATAAACGAATAAATATATATATATATATATATATATATATATATATATATTTTCTAAATAGTTTACATACATGAATCTGAATTAATCACAAAAAGACAGGGGAAATAAATAGAGGGTGTATAAAAATGGCAATTAAATTCAGAAATTCATTAACTATACTATATAGTAAACAGAAAGAAGGAATAAGTGACATGTTTATAAAATAACTCATTAATTTAAAAATTAATTAAAATTTTAGTTAACTGCCTCGCCTCAACCTTTAAGGCTGTTTGTTCTCAAATCCAAACTGGCAGGCGCTTTTTTTATTCAGAAACTATGTAATCTAACTGTCTTTTCCATTTTTCGGTAAAGGCAGAAATTTTTTCCGAAAATAAACCTAATTTTCGGACGCTACGGCGCCGGAAAGGAAAAAAACTGCCGATCTGAGACAAAAATCGCTTATAACAACTCAAGATTCAATTAATTTACCGTAAAATGAAAAACTGTTCAATTACAAACCACTTCGTTAATCATACCTGGAACCCTGGAAGTATCATGGCTTTTATGTTTAAAAATGAATCCGAAAATATGTCAGTTCTGAGAACTGTCTTAACAATGCTTAAATTAGCTTATTTTAAAGAGTTATATTATGTTTGAATAAAGAATGTAGAAAAAAAAAAATGAAATAAAAATTTGACAAAAGTTGAATGGTGTAAATATTTCGAAAACAGATTTTTCCGTACAACATTTATACAACAATATAAGAGGCTGATTCGGAATCATTCAACAATCGGTTGGTTAAGATTTAAAAGAAAAAAAAAAGAAAGTTACAGATACACACATACAAACACATTTTTTTTTTCTTCACGTTTCAATAGTCAAACAGAATGAAGAGAAAAAACGGGATTGAAATTTTTATTCAGCTTTACTTGTTTCTTGGATGATGGAGGCGCAACGCCATCTATTGATAAAAATTGGAACAATTTTCAATGTTACTCTTATACAAATTTTATGAGCTATCTTATTATCATATCACTATATTTATCATAATTGGTGGGTTATTGAATTTTAAAATTTGGGTATAACCTTTTTGGGACACTTTATGTATACATATAATAAAAGAGTAACTTTTATTTTGTTCATATTGATATAATTTGGTGAATGCAAGAGATAACCACATTTCTTCAATTAAGAAGTTTTATGTCAAATTTTAATAAATGTTTGTATGAAGTATGTAGAAAAAAAAATGAAATAAAAATTATTCGACAACAGTTGAATGATGCAATTATTTTGGAAACAGATTTCTGTACAACATTTATGCAACACTATAAGAGGCTGATTCGGAATCATTCAACAGTCGGTTGGTTAAGATAGAAAAATCTAGATCCATTATTACATGAGATAAGTTTTCTCAGGAACAGACGAAAGGGGCGTGCATACGACTAATCGAAATAACGTATTCTGCCATCGATCTCGTTAAGAGATGTGCCAAACTATTGTTTCATTGATAGTGTTTTTCCTTTTACCAGGAAATACAAGCTGGATGACATTACAGGGCGTGTGTGAGTTCTATCCATCAATATCCAACCCTATTATTCAACACCTCCGCACAATGCGCAAAAAAACTCAATCATAGGGAGCCTCGCAAGTTTGGGAACCAGTTGAGTTATCGCAATCGGGATTGGAACCGATTGATCTCCGGAACTCTTCAGATCCAAGGAGTGCCCAGCCCCTCAATTATAAGGTTGTAGGTGGGTAGGGAAACCGCTAGGCGCCGTGATTGACAAGTTTCGAGTGGGACTCAGGATTTTAAAGGTAGTGCCCCACCCCTACAGGTATTGTTCCATGCCCAAGGCGACGGCGGGGTCTTCTATGTCCTGAACCACGCCCACCCACGCTGAAGACGAGAAGTTCATAATTCACATCAGGTAGCAGCAGGTGCCAAGGTGAGATATTTTGATCCGAAACGAATTTCTGCATTGAAGAGTTGAGTTATTAGAGATGATAATATCGATGTAAAAATGGAATTTTCCCTTTCTAATATTGATGAAAGACTTGGGAAGACATAAATAGATAAACACACGAAAGATTGAGAAGAAAAAGAAAGAAAACAGTAAAAAAGTACTTCACATAGAAAACGACGATCTGATAAAAGTGAGAAAAAGCGGAAATTGGGAACCCATGGAATAATTTTAACTATGTTGATCGATTGAGCGTGTCAGTTTTTTTTTTTTTTTATATCAAAATTTGAAAATGGATTAATATTACTTTTTCCACCCCTTTTATAAATATAACAATGAACACAAATTTAACTAAAAAAAGGAGAAAAAAAACGCTATTGTGTATTTCTTTAAAATTTCATAATATATTTCTTTAAAGTTTTACTTTTAAAATTCGACAATAAAGTTTAACAGCAAGAGCATTAATTTTAATTTGCACAAATTAGGTAATAATACATGTAATCTACTAAATATTAAAAGTTCTTTTATGCAATTAAAATCGAATTTAATATTTAATACTCGTTCTTGTAGAATTGTGAATAACGATTCAAAACAACTCACTTAAGAAATTAAATATCGGGAATTTTATAACAGCCACCTGACTGAAAATCTAAATAGACAATGCATTTATCGAATGCGGATCGAATTAAATGAGAAGTTACATCATCGACAGAATACATTTATCGAGAGACAATCGCATATAATTGATTCAGAACATTATCTTTGACATGCCCACGATGCATATCTTTTAATTCGAATCTTTTGTTTTCAGGCCTCACCCCATATTGAAAATCAAGCATTTCAACCACACCCCCACATAATGAAGTATAAAGATTACTGATCAGAAATTCTCGTCAGGTATATGAACAGGAGCTTTAGATTTAAGCGACTTCTGAAAAATGCCCGAAGCCTTAACGTAATTCTCTAGAACGCCTACTTTATATTTCAAATGGATTTTAATTTATTAAAATATACCACATTGTTACGGATATGTGTGTGCGATTCCAAAAATGAATATCGTAACTTACTGTAGAGGATATATTTATGCTAATATTTAGTCAAATTATGCCAATAATTTAATTTGATCTGACTCTGAAATTTGATTTAGAAGATGAAAAAAATTAACAACTAAAGATTTACTTTATTTTTTATACAGCATATCACAAACGTTTGTAAAGTTCTCTAGTAGGTAGTGGGTCTAGATTTAGAAATTAAGAAGTAAGCATTCCCTATAGGCGCACGCAGGAAAAAAGTGCGCTAATAATAAGTATAATCTTGTGAACTTATATTTTTCCATGTATTTTAAAAAGAACCTTTGCTAAAAAGCTATTTTTGATTTACTATTTTATAAAATATACAAGTGTACAAGTTGCAAAGATGTGGAGGAAGCCACTTCTATGGTATCAATGTTATAATCTAGTCATGGAATGCATTCATATTTTTTTAAAAAACCTCATCATAAAATTAAACTTTTTTGGCCCCGTTAATTCTTTTTGATTGATTTAGCTTTGTCATCTAGATCCAATTATAAAATTCTGAAAACAGCAAATAAATTTGCAGTAATATAGCTTCTCAAAAATTTTAGAACATAAAGCATATTTGTATCTTAGAAATATTTTGTCAATTAAACAGCGAAGAAACATAATTTAAGTATGCAGCAAAAATCGGGGAAAAAAAAAAAAAAAAAAAAAAAAAATCAGATGAGATATTTGAAATATAGGAATGCATTCCACGATCACATAGATTTAACGTTAGAGAAAGGAAATTGGGGTCCGACTGATAACCAGCTTAATCAAACATGAAGTCACTATTTCTCAATCATAGATAGATTTATACCACCTCGATTTCTATCGGAAAGAGATCGTATCAACAGCAGCAATTACTTTTCGAACCACCGCAAAGAAAGAAACTCAAATTGAGTGCCCAACTATCACAAAGGGTGTGTCGTGCTACCGTGCAATTACTAGAGATATTTAACAACTATTAAAAGCTAATCGCAAGAGTTAAGGACGTAAATTACAACTTGGGAACCCCGCCCGGTGGGACTCCACTTTGTCAATGGGTCTCCCACCTTGGGAAACGCTTCAAATCCACCTACTGAGTTAAGATCTGTAGGTGATTTATACGACACAAATCAAAAATTGAGAAAGATACAACCAAGACGGCTTTGATCGGAAATAACTAAATAATCTAATTCTGTTATAAATGTGCTTTAGCAGAACATATATTTCAGCCTTCAAAAAATATTAAACATTAAGGAAATCTATAAATAAATTTCAATGTTTGTTGAACAACGACGACATTTAACACTGAAGTTCAACTATATACTTAAATTTTTAAGACAAAATAAAATAAAATAGACTTCTTTTTAAATAAAATAATGCATATCTGAAAATGCTCTATGCGATTTCTAAGTGATTCATAACTAAAGATTAATACTCTTAACAGTACATGTATTTGTATATTCGTTTTAATATACAATAACTGAACGTGGTCTGGAGGAAGGGCCTATGTTACAAATTTTGGAAAATTCGGTTTTTTGTTGGAAAAGGGCCTACGTCGAGTGGTTGATGATAAGCCAGTGTTAAAAATTGCAATTTCATAATATACAAGTTTATTTACTTTATATATATATATAAAAAATAAAACAATAAACTAAAAATAATAATATTATTTTCCATTAGTTTTTTATTCCTCGTCAATACTCAACATGGAGACAAAAGTGAAGGGCAAGATAAAGGATAGGAAAATCGGATGAAGGATCAAAATAAGGGGACGACGATTGAGAAGGATAGAATAGATCGGGCCTATGTTGCACTAGGTGTTCAGGACATCGCTAATCAATGACATCAATAGTTGTTTTTTGTTTCTTCTAAATTTGTAAAATTTAAGTCTTTCTTCCAGACAACTATTTAATTATCATTACTAAAATTACAGAATTAATTTTCGAAAATACACAGAAAAAATAAAACCCAATTTGGGTCAAAAGATTTTAGGTATGTGCTCAAATTGGGTCATGCCTGTTTTGGTTACCACTGTGTAAATCCATTTTGGGCCCAATTTGGGCACATACCTAAGAATCTTTCGACCCAAAATGGGTTTTATTTTTTTCTGTGTAGGGCAAGCTTAAAGTCATCTCCTTAAAAGCTGTTTTAAAATACTCACCAAAATATTCTCACGTCCTCTTGCGCATCGTCTTCTTGGCCAGGTAGGAGGGTACTTGCCTGGACCTTTCGAACACAGATAGGGGGTTATTATGGTTGCCACTTGAAGAATTTTGGCGCTGCTGCTGTTGTCTTTTCTTCAGTTGGTTGTTTTTTTCGACTAGCTGACACACTAATGCTTTGATGTCTTCCAAACTGAGATGATCTACATCAATGTCAATTCCTGGAAAGAAAGAAAAATACATATACATTAGCATCGATTCTGATAAAAAATTATCTAAATCAAGCATAAGCATAATAGAAAATAATTGAGCAGTAAAATCGCCCACCCAGAGTTGTCTTTTTTAAATGCAAACATATATGTTTAAAAAAATTTAAAATACATTCTAAATATCAAGAATGGATTTGCCTTCTCATAAAAATATACAATTAAGAAAGTTATGAATGATAATTAATAGCAGATTCTTAATAACAAAAATAAAATTATACACGATGATTCAATATTTTCGTTTATAATGCTTGATAATCTTTCATTTTCGATAGTCACCAAATTTTCTCTTAATTTAATAAATTTTTGAGTCCATATTGAAATAAATTTCATTTCAATTTCCAAATCAATTGAATTTAGACTAGCTCAGCTAATTTTAAATTCATGTATTTTGTTGAACTTCGCTTAATTTTATTTTTGAATTTCAATCAGCACTGTGCTGAAACCATTTTGTCGCGTGCCAATTTGGCAGGCGTACCATAGGTTCGCCGTTTCTGCCCCAGGACTAGGAAGAAAGTTGTAGGAAGGATAGAAGAAGGCGAAAAGTATGCTATCCAGCGTTTTGATAGAATTGTAAAGAAAAATTCAAGTCCCAGGAAAACTCGCTAGAACCCTAACCGAGGCTCCTTAACTATAACAGGAGGAAACAAAAAGCAGAGTTATTCAAACCATACTAAGACTTTTTTTTTTTTTTTAAGAAAAAACAATTTATTATGAATGACTGGGGTGATATTAATCTGTATGATAAATTAAGAATTATTAAATTAAATTATATATTAATGAGTCAAAACACTGACAAAAGAATTAGGAAGTGAATTTGTTGTTTCATTAATATGCTTAAAAGACTCTTGTAAAATATTCCGACTTTATTGTGTCCGAAAATGAACATCTGGCAGGCGTGGGCATTAAAAACCTCTAAGTGACAATTAAAAAGCAAAACAGAGGAGAGGAGAGGAGGGAGAGAGATGAAAAGAACAAACTATATTATTCGTCTTTAAAGGTTGACCTGTTTAGAGGCTGTCATTTTTTTTTTTCTTCTTTACGCTTGTTACATTTGTGTTTATCGCTGATAAAATCACGAACGCTTAAGGAAAAAAATGACCGCATTTTTTCCTTATAGGACATTTTGATTGGATGGAAGGTATCCAATCGAAAGTTATAAGGGCGGGATTTCTTTTCGCTTTTCTTATTTTTTTTTTGTCATTTTAAATGAGATATTGTTGAAAAGTTGATAAGTCTGAAGCACGTAATTGCTCGACTGTAATTATCCGAGGTCATTTTAAAATTGATGAATATATTTTCCTTCGTTTCAAAGGTTCTATTTATAAAAACGACCACCAATCAATTACTTTTGACATCATTTATTTGTAATTAATGGAATGAAATAAAACATAGTATTACTTTTTGATACGTAGAATTAAAGGGGTGATGTGTGTTAGTTACTTTTTAGCAATGACACATAACATCTATAAAAATTTGTCTACTTAAAGCATTCGAATTTAAGTTCAAATTTCAAAAAACGGTTTTTCATATCTGTCTCTATGTAAGCTAACATATAAAAAATTCGAGGAGAAATTATCTCATAGTAAAATATGCATACAAATTCTATGTAATCAAAAGAAAAAACGTAATAGGGAATCATCTATTTGTAGGCTATACAAAAAAGCTACTTCTTAATTCGATAATTTAAACTCTTAAACAAATATCGAATTTAACCAAATGTTATCTACATTATAAATCCGCATTTCTTAATCATTTATCTCAGAAATCAGAGGCAGATAATAGCTCAGTTTTAATAAGACTCCAAGTTCATTGAGATTTTGATAGAAAAGTAATTGAGTGTAATAAAATTGCTCTTTAAATAGTAATAGTAATATGCTGTATACTTAATTTTCAAATTTTTGAATATCTAAGATCAGTATTACTTTCAATGACGAATATACACAGCAAAAAAGGTGTGTTTTTTACAGTATAATACTGGCAGAAGGATGCCAGTATTATACTGTAAAATAAACACTTTTTTTTTGCAGTGCAGTTATGTTGACAAATAATAATCTATTTATGGACTAACTTTTGTAAAAACTTTACAGCAGTAATAAAATACAGAAAATATAAATATTTCAGAGTTTTAAAAAGAAATCATGAATAAAACAACTGAATTCCATATTCTGAAGCAGCAAACAAAGATTTACAAAAGAAAAAGAAAAAAAAGGGGGATATTTTTGCCTTCTAATTACTATATTACGTCAATATATTAATCTTTATTTAATAGTATTTCGGCGCCGTTAGAACAGTCGAGAAAGACACATTTCATCTGCCGCTTGAATGACGAGATGATGAAGTCACTTCTTATCCAATTGCGCCTAATTTAGTCGAACTTCCTGCCCTTTAATCAGGAAGTAGAAATGTTACAGTTACAGAATACATGAGAAGTACACAGTGATCGTTGGATGGTATATTATTAGTGTGAATCATCCTCGTATTCAATATGATTTATAACCAGAAAATGGTGTGGGTCCATTTTCAAAGTCTAGCGAGTATATATATAAGCCTGTGTGAAATGAAGACAATTGTAAGAAAAGAATAACTTGAAAAGAAAGACAGGCCTAAAATATGCCCGGAATTTTCACTAAAATGTATCACGTTAATAATCACTGGATAGATAAACTTCAGTTTTGGGTAAATAAACTTAGATACCATCGATTAAAGATAAATAAAATAAACAAATAGATAAATTCAATAAGTGACATTAAGAAACTATATTACCAGTCCACTCGTTTTTAAATAAAAATTAAAACAGACTTTTTCACTAAAACAGTCTTAAAATCGCCTATATTATTTGCACAATAAAACAAATAAATTTATCGAATTTTGTGCGAGGGCAGTTCTTTGACTTATTTTACTTCGATACTCTCCCACGACTAACGACATAACAGCAGATTAACTGAGGCTTAATCGCATAATCCATCAAAGCACCACACAAGAACAGCTATGTCCTCTTCCTCCCAGAAAAAAATTTAATATTGAAGTCAGCAGGGCATTTTCAGATGGGTTCTATTATAGTATGATGATGTAGATATGGATATCGTAAGGGAAAGTATGTTTCACATCACCACGTTCTCCCTTCATAGTGACTAAGATTAGTGATGTTGAGGGACTGTATATATGTTAAGATGTGACGGAACAAACTGAATTGATGAAGCTCAGATGTTTTCTTACAATTTAATTAAAAATTATAGATCAAAATTTATAGTAAAGTATATTTTTTGTCCCAGACTTATAGTTTATTCAGGTCCAAAATAAAAGTGCAAACACATGAATATTCAGAATACCACAACTAAAATGTTTCAAAAGTGTGTACAGAGTACTTCGTAGCTGTCTTGTTAGTTACATTAATGCAAGTTAAAATATTATGTTTGATTTTGATTGAGCAATCTTTTACAATAAAGAAATTCACACTGTTGGAGAAGTACTATGTCCCAACCCAGTATATCTGCAAAGATATACTACGTATACTATTGAGTATTTATTATCAGTGGAAATGCACCCCGCAATTATTTTCAGTTAGAAGTTACAGTTTAATCGTTAAAAATTTACGATTCACGTACAATTTTAAATGACGACGAATTAAATTTTTAAATAAAATTCAAAATTGAATACGGTAAACCTCCATAACGTAACGGACACCCCCCCCCCCCCCCTTCATCCCTATTTAGCGGACATTTTAAAATCCCCATATTTGCATACTTCATTAAATTGCCAAAATATGTAAAATAAAAACTATAAAAACAGTTTATTAAAACCTGTTTTACTATTTTTATTTTACACCCTATAGCAATCTAATGAAGTATAATTTTTCTGTGTGTTATGATTTGTTATATATTTATATTTGTGTGTTTTTAACCTCTGAAAAGCGGACACCTCCGAATAGCGGAAAAATCCCTCGCTCCCGAGGTGTCCGCTATTCAGAAATTTTACTGTATTTTATCATAGATAATCTGAAGAGATGCATTACCAAAATACATAAAATCGCGCGTAAAACATCGTATAGCAAGAATGCAGAAGGAAAAAAGGGAACAGCTATGTAGAAAAAGCTCTTTTTAGGTGCGTTCGTAATTATATAAATACGTAGCACCTATTGTCGTCGCTTGGTCCGTCCGTCCGCATATAACAACGCAAAAACTACCCAACCGAATGGTTTGGAATTTAAGATTATCTTTGCAGAATTTTGTCGAGACATTTCAATTTTTTTTAAAAATCGAATCAAAACTCGAGATATTAATAAATCGAGATATTAATAAAAATATTTATTAAGAAATTTGAATTAAAAGAAAAAAAATCGTTAGTTAGAGGAGCTTCCGAGGTTTAATCGTCAAGCGACCGAGATACTTATTTCATGACAGAAATTAATCTGCAGATGATGTAATTCATTTCACAGAATTAAAAATCATCAAGATCTGAATATTTATATAACTAGCTATAGTACGAACGCACCTCATTTGTCACGTTTGACGTATATATATATATATATATATATATATATGACGTATATATATATATATATATGTATATATATATATATATATATATATATATATATATATATATATATATATATATATATATATATATATATATATATGTAAGTAAACACAAAATAAAATGATGAAAACAAATTTCAACAGACCTAAGGCACCTTTACCTGAAAATTCCCAGTTCAATATGTACATAAGGGCAGGGATCTATTCATGATACCACCCAGTCTTGTTTCACCCCACGCTGCTTTCTATGCGGGCACGTGCGATACGCGTGTTACGCCAAAGTTTTTTTCTTTTTACATTCAAAGGGAGAATTTCCCTCCTATATAAAATTCTCTATAAATGAGAACAATACAGCCCCTATGGAACGCTTGACGAGCCTACCCAATCCCGCAAAGCGTGCGAAACGTATGGATTTCATTTTCCCAAACACTACAATGGTAATCTGATTTTGCATTAAATACCGAGTTTTTATGTGGCGATAATAGGGATATAGGCATATGGAACGTGCCATAAACAGCAAGTGTCCAAAGGGGTGAGGAGCCTGTCCAAGTACGGCTGCAACTCGTATAACCATTTGAATGAACTGTAGAGTTTTTTTTTTTTTTTTTTTTTTTTTTTTTCCCCCACAAATAATGCTTTTTATATACATACATATTGAAATATTCGTTAAAAAAATATTTTGATATGGTATAAATAGTAAGTATTCAAAGGGGTAAGAGACTGTTGAAGTACAGCTGCAATCTATACACGGTATTTATTTAATAATAATAACAATAGGAGAAAAAACAGTACATTAAAAGATGATTCTAAAAATAAATGTTTTGATCTTAAAATGCTTTTATCCCTACTGATACGCCTGTATTGTTCATTCTACCTTGACTTTGACAAAAAATTGCACTCAATGTCATGATATATTATTTAAGACTCATCAATACAGAATTCTGAAAATTAATCGAGATTAATAATTTTTAATCGGAACTTTTCCTCGCAATTAACTCGGAGGGGGGAAAAAAATCACACGAGTTCGCAATGCTGTTAAAAATCAAAAAAATATTTTTTTTTTCTTACATGGATGAAGGAATTCAATTGACAAAAACAGACTCTATATATTTAAACAAAATATGTAAAACGTTGTATTTTATTATTTGTTAAAAGGGAGTGAGGAAAAATCAGACTTTTCAGCGCATTTAATTAAAAATCTGGAAGAAGATCAAGAGCTTATAACAATTTAAGAGTTTAGTAAGAGATTCCTAAACTTTATACTATAGATGCAACTTCTCTTGCAAACAAATTTTTAATTTTAAAAGAATAGAAGTTTTCTTATACATGTTGAAAAATTAATAACAAACGGCCGCTTGAAAAAAACATAAATAAAACAAAACACTGAAAAACAAGACTAATTTCTGGGTAAACCACAACAATGCATCCAAACAATGAAGGGTGGAAAATCGCTAGAGTTACTTTAATTTCACAATTACTAGAAAATGGAATATAATGAGTTGCATAGCAAAAAGATGGTTCTATTTGATTTACAGCCAATTTCAACACTACATAATTTTTCTAAAGTCTGGGTGTGTCATAAAGCATAAATAAAATGTTTCTGAGATTAAATAACCCAGGCGCATCTACCTCTAAAAACATCTCTCCTCCCGTTATGTATACTCCTGGACATATGTTATCATACAACATAAATTTGAAAGAGTGGGTTAGCCAAGAAATTCCGTTCTAAATGAAACGGCTACTAGTTTTCTGCCCAACTAATGGATAATATTTTTTTGTTCTATTTCAGTCACACCCTAGAAAATTTCATTCTAAGTTGGTACGTGCGCAGGGATACAATATGGGTTTAAGATCATAAAGTCATTCTTGGCAAGATTCTTTTGGAAGCATAAGGCTACCGTGCTGAATGTTATTTGTCTGCAAATGAGGATTTAGAAAGGATTAAGTGGTTATGGATAAGAGCCACTTATGTCTCAAAGTGAGAAAATTGCTTCTCTTTCTATCCATATGTTACTAGCATTTGTTGGCTTACAAGAATGGCGGATAAGATATAGCTTTCCCTCTTTTTTCGACAAAACAAAATATTATGCAAAGTTAATTTGTTACAAATTTTGTGGCCTATGTGGAATGATTGGTGATTATCCGGTCTTAAGGATTAAGTGATTATGGATAAGAGCCACTTATGTCTCACAGTGAGAAAATTGCTTCTCTTTCTATCCATATGTTACTAGCATTTGTTGGCTTACAAGAATGGCAGATAAGATATAGCTTTCCCTCTTTTTTCGACAAAACAAAATATTATGCCAAGTTAGTTTGTTACAAATTTTGTGACCTATGTGGAATGATTGATGATTACCCAGTCTAAAAAATTGCAATTTCATAATATGAAACTTTGTAAACGGTAAATAAAAAATTAAAACAAGAACTTAAAAATATTATTTCTTTCCTTACCCCCCACCAGTTTAGTTTCTTAAGATTTTCAATGCTCAGCATGAAGACAAAATTGGAAGGTTTATTAAGATTGAAAGGAGGGTCTATGTTTGCATTAGGTACTCAGGACATCGCTTTTCAATGACATTAATAATTTTTTCCCCACATCTCGAAATTTTAAATATGTCCCTTCTTTCAGACACCCATCCAATTAATAATTAGAAAACAAAACAAAACTGAAAGCAAAGGTGGAATTATACTGCAGAAAAAAATGACCAATCCATAATAATTTTAATTTTTAAATATCTTATTAATTTTCGAACAAAAACAGTCTTATTGTATCACCGAATTTATAAAAAAATGTCAACGCTTGAATAAGGCGAAATCTCTTCGAAAATTGTGATGACAAAAGTAAACACCGTGTATGTCATGGTCCTGCGCGGCTCGTTAAATCCTGATCAATATTTACTAATGAACTTTCATTCGCTGTAGCCTATAATGCTGGCCAACTATCTCTGAAGATTTCTTCATTAACTGACAGGAGACGAATGGAAAAACAATTGCACACACAATTGCCAACAGAAAAGAAAAAATAATAAAGTGTATGTTGTTAGAAAGGAGTTGAACTAAATTACGAAATCCTGTCATTGTCCGAACATCCTTCACAGCGATTAACACTCTCTCAATATGACGAATACCGCATTGTCCAGGAACAGATGTTTCTGACGCTCCGCTTGATGCGCGTGAAAGCATAACGTTGTGGTAAAAAGCCACGTGTTTTCTCACGGTAATAAATAGATACGTGCACGAAAGACAACATTTTCACTTCTCATTCAGTAAATAAAATTCCATTTTTACTTACTGAAATACTTTGCGTGTTAAATCCTGATTAATATTTACTAATATACTTCCATACGCTGCAGCCTATGATGCTGGCCAAACTCTGACCTGGAGATTTTATTTTTTCATCCAAAACTCAAAATTGAGTTTTAGATGAAATTAGAAATTCGATCAACAGAATGTAAATGGAGTGAATTGATTTATTTTATTTTTATTTATTTATTACGATTCTGTAATTAGAAGAAAACAAAGGTAAAAAAGATGAAATTAAAAATAGTTAAATAAATAAGAATCAAAATTAGCAATGAAGTATATTTTTTATAATGTGAAACGTAAAAAGTCAAATGGCCTACAATAACTTAAAATTATTTCATATATTTATACTACAAAAGAGTTTTAAATTATTTGTTTGTAAAATGTTCGTATTTAAAAAAATAATAATAATTGATCATTTAAAAAATTGTATTATATTTTGAAAATAAACACATTCAAACAGCGCAAAGGGGAAAAAAAATAGTTCATCGTAAAAGCATCGGATAAATGATGTAAGTTTATCTACTTATAATAGTGTATTTTGAACTTTTGCAATTTGACGCATTCCTTTAAAATTTATATACAGATAAAGACAATATGTTGTGCAAAGATTTTTTTTTAATTTGTTTTTCGGCAGAAAGCGGTCATTTAAATGAAAAAATTTGGATGGAATTTATTAAATTTTCAATTATCACTGTCAGAATCAAAAGTTTATTTTTCCTAAAACGTAGAATTTAATTAATAAAATCATGATATCATCAAGTCAGTTGATTACACCTAATTAAATGCCATTGCATTAAAATAAATAGGAATAGCTTATTTTAGTGACATTTTGAAGGTATGAAAGTGATTGATAGTCATTCTTTAAGAATTAAAAAAATTATTTACATACAATGCCATTTTTGAAGATTATAAAAATGAGTAATTCCATTTTTAAAAAATTAAATAAACATAAAGCCACATCAAACATACAACGATTTAAACCCCCCCCCCCCCCCTCCACCCCATACTACAATCGGAAACCATTTCATTGACATTTTTCTACTTTAATTAAAGCATTGTAAGCTATGGGTCATTAATGATAAGAGAATACACAATAATTTATAATTGTGTATTATCTTATCATTAATTGAAGCCCATTAAATAATATTTATTACCATTTTGTTTTGCTAATTATAATCTTTTAAAAGATAACTTAAATTTAAAGACAAAAAAGTAGAGAAAGAAAGAAAAACGTGATTTACATCCCTTAATTAATGCCTATATAAAAGCAATGACAAACGCATGGAAAGGGAGGAAAAAATAAGCCAGTGGTAAAAGACAATTTCGCCAAGAAATGCAGATATCATAGTTATCTCAATTCACACGACACATTGAAAGGAGTCAACCACCTGACTACTAAATGAACATGCAGGTTGGCTAATGAGCGATAAATTAAAGATGGGAAGAGAAACAGCGTGAGAAAGAGATGGGGCAGCTGCAAAACGCCGATTCCATGATTAGAATAGCGATTGTCATTATAGGGCCCGCAGAGAAAAAAAAAGCTATAATAGCGTGGGAAAGAAATTTAGTTAGTGTGTAAAGGATTTTTGTAAATACACATTATAGTTTTCATTATTTGAAACAACTACTAAACTAATTAGATTAAATTTCTCACTGCAAACTTATAAAATTGAATAGCTCTTAATTTAGTCTCATTTACGTAAACGGGGCAGGAATTCTATGAAACAACGTTAAACATACGAATTTTATGAAATAATATTGTTCAATTTACACTTAAATTATATATTAATAATATACAAGTCACAAAGGTTTATATGTAAAAATATCCTTAGTAAATTGCTTAAAAAATGATTTTTTTTTTAAACCTATTTATACTTTTTAACACTTTCCAACCTAGTTGAAAAGTGTTTATGACTTCGGTTTGTCTGGCCGTCTGTCCGTGCTCTAACTCGAGTAAATATGCTCGGATTGCTCCGAAATTTTTATATGTTATTGTCGTTATCTATAGCATGTTCCCTATTTCAACGGAAGTGTGTAGCACTTATAGTTTTTTTACAGGGACACTCAAAAGAATTCCGTTACATTGCGGTCTATGGGGAAAAATCATTTGCGGTTTATTTAAATAATGTTTCACTATTTTAGACGCATTGAAATTTATATATATCACTAAGGTCCAGTAGAAGAAGCTTAATATGGAATAGGGTGTGCATAGCACTTATAGTTACTTTACAGGGACAGTCAAAAGAATTCCGTTACATTACGTCTATATGGAGAAAAATCGTCTGCAGTTTATTTAAATGATGTTTCACTATTTTAAACGCATTGAAATTTATATATATCACTAAGGTGCATTACAAGAGGCTTACTACAGAATAGTGTGTGTATAGCAGTCATCGTTCATTTACAGGGACACACAAAAGAATTCTCTACTGTCTGTTAACAATAATTCCTGAAAATGCGTTTTAAGTTACTGAACGCGATTTTAATTTTAACTCGCTTTTTATCTATTACGTGGTGTGTGTAAATTCTATAGATCCTATACAGGGAAGCACACAAGTTTGCGAACACATTTCCGTTTATTGACAAACTCCAGACGGAGAATTTTAAACTGTGCTACGCGTTTCCTAACTGAACTAAAATTTAGCATCCTATGTAGTATATATACAAATCTATAGATCGTATACAGGGCTGAATAAAAGTATTCGGATATTTTTGCGAATATTGTATACGTTGGAAATTCCTGAAATTATGCTTTTAAATATGTTATGCGTTTTCCAAATTGTTTACTTAGATGTTATCTTTTAGCTTATTAAACGCTATGATTTGTAAAATTATTTTTGGAAGCTTTGGAAAGTGTCTCATAATCTATACTTGACGCATGATTTTTCGTTCTTGTTTGTTTATTTTATCGAAATGACTACACTGCAAAATAAGGTGTTGATTTTACGGTATAATACTGGCATAAACTATTTACAGTAATAAACAACAGTAAAATAAGCAGTAATACACTGCCGCACATGCGCGGTAGTGCATTACTGTTTATTACTGTTAATTTTATGGTATAATACTGGCAGCTGGGATGCTAGTATTATAGCGTAAAATCAACATTTTTTTTTTTTGGCAGCGTAAAAGTAGTATTTGTTTAAGATCCTTAATGATTATTTAAGATTTGGTGTTAATTTGGTCCTTCTATTTAAGGTTTGTAAAATTAAGACTCGGACTAATGATTAAAGTCGTACTATGAATTAATTTTCTACAGCCTGTAACAGCCATAAGCAGAAATAATATAATAGAAATGCTTAAAATATATTTTACTTAAAAAAAAAAAAAATCTTTAAATAAAATGTCTAATGAAAAAGAGTCCAAATTCAAGAGACATCATTTAAGACGAATCTCTGCAAAAAATGCCATGATATAAAATCAATTGATACACCTTAAATGTTTAACAAATAAACGAAACAGCGGAGGAAGTTCGGTTGAACACAAAAGTTAAGAAAAAACGTCAATCAAAATATTTTCCAGCGCAAAAAGCTCGAAATGCGATACCCTGCTGAGATGGAGATGGACCACACGTAACGAAGACTGGACTCTGAAATCGAAACCCGACACACAAAGACACAAAGGCGTGGTTACGTAAACTATACTCAACCCTACCCACGCCACGCCACGGAAAAACAGATTTCACGGAGGTCCTTATTACAGCCTCTCTGTAATTAGTGTATAAAACAGAGAAAAGAATGGATATCATTATTAGAGATAGTACATACTGGACGTAATAATAGGGATGGACCCCCGCTGTTGAGAAGATAGTTTTCTTGACAAGAAAATACCATGCTATACAGCATTTTTCTTCCATGTTTCAAAATATCAACGGGTTGAATTTGAAAATGAGCCCGATACAATGGCTATACTTTATCTTATATATTTGTTTTTTTTTTTTTTTGTCATTTTTACCCTATTAGGATAAGTGGAGATGGGTATAGACTGTTAAGAAAATGCTGTTAATTTAAACAGTTGTAATCGCATTTGTAAACAATTTTATTGTTACTAAAATCAGTGTTGAACTATAGATAAATGCTAAAGCAAGAACTAAATTATGAATTAAGAAAAATTTATCTTTATAATTTTCCTACCAACATTAGAAAATGATATAAATGAAATGGCATAAATTTTCTGAAGGATTCGTTCTTTGAATTCGTTTGATTAAATTACTAACCTAAAATATCATATTATTATAGCCTTTTAAAACGTTATTAAAGACAAAGTGATACATTATGAAGCTATGCGATGATGCTGCCGACAAAAATTAATTTTTCGAGTTAGTATGATTGAAAACTTTGCGTCATAGAGGGTGATTTTTGAATATTCAAATAACAGCAGAATTTTCGAACAATTTTATTTGAAAATAAGAAAATGCAATTTCACAGATATTTTTCACCAAAGTTATAAAAATTAAAATAAAGTTTTGTTAAAAAATTCTGGTACAAATGTTGATTAAAACAGGGTGTCTATTTCAGATCAGCAATGAATTTCCCTGACTTTACCATACCAAAAAAAAAAAAAAAAAAAAAAAAAAATCCAGGTATCGAGATTTTGTGATGTTAGACACAAAAAATCTTAAAAGTTGTGAATTTCAGAGTGGAACTTTCACAACTGATTAAACTGAACACATGGTATAGTGATGGTGATCAACGAAATTTAAATGATGTAAATGCATATGAAAAAAGTTAGGAAACAGTAGAAATGAGAATAACGTCAAACTATTCCTTTTTAATGCCACGTCAAATTTTATACCAACGTTACACAAAATAATCTAATTTATTCAAAAGGCGCAAACGCAAATTATTAATTCCCGTGTAAAATTGAAACGATAGAAAAAAACATTTAAATTTAAAAGCATATTTCTGTGATATGCAGCCGAAGCGAACAAAAGAATAACTCAGGAGTATCCGCCCCAGCCGCCAAAATCAGAGGCGCTTTCAAGGGATCGTTCAACAGGTGCGATTATGAATCGAATTCATTGATTTGATACATGTTGAGTGTGCCTGTCAGCGTTGAGCCACCCCTTAGATGGAACAGTCATGCCAAAATTTCTTTCTCTGATATCTGTTTATTCCTTTTTTTTTTTTAGAGTACTGTAATACTTTTGAAGTGGAGACCACCAAAGTGAATTGATTCCCGGATAAGAAAAAGTATGCAAGGAAGGGAATAATAAAATGAGTTTTAATTTTGCAAAACTAATAATTTGCGATACTTTTATAATCGTTTATATGATTTTATATAAAAAATTACTAATAATTTCTATGCTTTTGCAAACATTTCAATAAATTTCTTAAAATCGCTCATTATACATTTATTCAACTTAATAAATAATAGGGTAATTGATTGTAATACGTATACTTGATTGCAATACCTACTTTTTCACTGATCAAGATCATTACGAGATCATATTTCACCGCATATAAAATTTTAAGTAATTCTAATGTTAGAAACGGTGCAGGGCAAAATATAATTAGCAACTGTAACTATCAGAAAGTTTATTACTATTATTATTTGTATAAGTTAGTTTTACAAATAATGTGAAGAGATTAATTACATAAGAAGATGTACTTAGGAGAAAAAAAAATTATATTAGGTCTTCGCGGAAGATTTTGAAAGACATAATCATTTTAAAGCTATAGACGTAAAACAATTTCTTAACGATTTAATTTTTTTTTTTTTTTTTTAATCTATTAAAGTTATTTTTACCTACCGATAACTTCTATTACTTGCGTACATAAACAATCTCTAAGAGAGCGATTTAAACAAACAACTAAGACAGTGATTTAAACAAAGTGAAATATTCTTTTCAGAGTTTCGGATAGCAATGAAAATTTATTAATGAAAACTACAGTATTTAAAAGAACAAGTTGGAAATTGTACGTTAAACGTGACAAATGAGGTCCGTTCAAACTATAACTAGTTTTACAATGAAAAAAAAATCATTGCTATTAGTTCAGTGAAATGAATTATATCGTCTGTTATTATGATATGATTAATGTCCGTAATAAAATAAGTGCAATTTAAGTTGGCAACATTTTATCTTTTGTTGACATTTACTGAAAATTACAATGGGAGCTAGCATTGAAAATTTCAGAACTTGCAATCCATATTTAGACTCTTTTCCCATTTAATATCTGTTTCTCCGGAAACATCTATCCAAAAAACTGTCGATAGATTATAGGATTGCTATAATTAAACAATTTTAGCATACAAATTCGGTTTTTACATTCAAGAATACGGAAATAATACTACTCCATCTTAAATAGGACGTAATCACCATGGCAACCTACAATCATTACATATGAAATATTATTGAATTAATTACGTATGATAGGATTTAATAGAATGAAGAACACTTTTATTAATATCTTTTTAAATTTTGGATTCGATTTTCATAAAATTTGAAATGACTCGACAAAATTCTGCAACGATTACCATATTAAATTTATTTCTTATTTGCACAATCCAAGAAAAAGAATGAAAGAAAAAGTTCTTTT
This sequence comes from Maratus michaelseni, assembly GCA_963931845.1. Lineage (NCBI taxonomy): Eukaryota > Metazoa > Arthropoda > Arachnida > Araneae > Salticidae > Maratus > Maratus michaelseni. Next base: position 67,962,780 of record OZ007591.1, on the reverse strand, counting down.
AGTAATTAGATAACCCAAATGCTAATATGATTCATTTAATAAATCAGTTTAAGTCAACGGGAAAAAAATAGGATGATCAATCAAACAGTATAGGGAAGATAAGTAAAAATGATTGGAGATAAGATATCAAAATGAAATAAAATCAACATGAAACGGATACATCACTTATACGTTAGATGCGCTTTTATAGAAGGGGCCTGGGATACTCGGCTGTTTTGTAACAACAATGCCTTCAACTATTGGCCCCTAAAATTGTCAAATGGTCAAACGAATTGCCAAGCAACCGCCTGCATCATCTTTTTTTCCCCTAAAGAAGTTTAACGCAGGAGAAACCAGATTAGCCATTTAATAAAGAAACCGTGCACTTTCTTTGATTATTCTAGGACCCCCCTCTTTGCAAAACCTAAGAAGGGGCATGAAAGAAAAAGTTCTTTTACGTACAGGGGGTGACATTGAAAGCCAGGTGTGACGATTTCAGAATAAAAGCTTTTCACTTGTAGTCTTCACTGGGATAAAGTACTTTTGGAGATTATGTTTGGAAAGCAGCTGCAGAAGGCCTTACTGTCGAACTATTGTGAACTATGTAGTTGTTGGGCTTGAAATGCGGCGTACCAAAGTTAGATGACTGGATTATTCATTGTTATCCTGTTATGTCAGCAATTCCTCCCCTCGATCTACCCCCAATTACAAAAAGGTAAAAAATATTTGGGTGAAAGACGATGTTTTTTCGAGAAGGACGCCCACCAGATGCTTTAGAGGTGGATTTTACCCCAAGGACTTGTTGAATTCCATTGTTGCCACTTTGTAGCTTTTATGCTAAACATCATCAAATTTCCTCATCGATGCAGAGTGTGGGGCATGTGTGTTTAATACAGTATTATAAAAAACAAATTTCAATAAAACTTATTCATCGTCGATTTAAAGATGATATCTAGCACCATTTTCACATAAACTGTTTGAATCAAAATAAGATACGGCGATTAAATAGCCAGATAAGATACCAAAAAGGAAGATTTTTATCAGTTTAATTGGATTTTTTTTTTTTTACCCGCTATATATTATTTGGCTCACTTATTCGCAATCTAGACGCTGCAGAATTTAAAACTTACAATAAAAATAATAAGGTGTGGTACGTTATTTTTCTAGATTAATTCTGTACAATTTTCTGGCACTTACAGCAATTATCTGGATTATCATGGTTTAATTTGACTAACTAAAAGAGTTATTCGGTATTAGGTGCTCGGGCCATATCGAATTGGGTGGTCGATATTTTACGAATCCACCGTCCATTGAGACATCAATCGATGGATGGATCAATCAGCGGCGATTAATCGATACCATTTAAAGGGGTGGTCCGGCAATTTCGACTGCTGTAAGACGATGGGTGGGGTTGAGATCTTGCTAGAAGAGTAGGTGAGGCGTTCGAATTTCTATGCTTAATCAATTAAGTCTGTCTTTCTGATGGATGGAATGTGCTGGAATGGGTGTGAAGGTAATGAATATTTAGCTGGATTAAGAAATAAAATCAACAACGTGGCAAGAAAATGGGCAGGCTGTAATTTGATAGGGGAGCTTTGCGAGAACAAACCAATATAATGTAAATTGAAGAACCTGAATCATTCTGCATGACGCATTGGTGCTGAATCGCGAGTTGAATTATAATTTGGCAAAACTAAGGCTTGAAAGTAATTGAATTCAAAATCCGAAGGCAAGAAGCAATAGGAGAAGCTTCACCAAGGATATCCCACCCTGATATTAATTTACTGAAAAACTTTGCATGCATAACGAGTTGTTACACGTAAGTAAAAGTACCTAAATGCAATTCTTACAGGTATAGTATTAGGAGATAAATAAAATGCGGCAAATATCATTTACCTACTAAACATTTATAATTTTGAAATGTGCATTATGAAAAATGTTTTTTTTTTTTTAATTATTAACTCACAACAGTATTAATTTTTTTATTATACGCACCGAGATAATTGCCAATCAGCAATTTGTATCGTGGTCTACGAGACTGTACAATGTCAATTGAGCCTACTGTTTTATTATTATTATTATTATTATTATTTTTAATGAAGAAAAACCATGTCTCCTATACGAAAATTTCAGTACAGTTTCATGTTAATAGTTAAATGACGAAGCTTCAATAAGGAAGATTTAAATGCGGGTCCTCTGTCATGTTTTACTTTTTCATTTCCCAAGATACGGGTTAATGTAAAAGTGAATATGAATCGGAATTAAAGAATTTAAACATTATGAAAATAACAAAACGAAACAGCTATTTAAATTCATTTGAACAAATAATAAAGATGTATTTAGTAGCTAATGTACAGTTTTTAGTTTGCATATAATCTACAACTGTTTAATAGTGAATAATTTTGGGCTATAGATGTCAAAAAAAGACGTGCGTTACGTGTTCACAGCCCATTAGATCTTTAGCCTTTATCACCTTGCGCAATTGCACAGATGCGTGCTCACCACATGCTATGCGCGCCTTTTCTTCTGCCGCAACTGTCCAGGTGTCCGCAGGAATTCGAACATACGAGCGGCAATCTCCCCCTTCCCCAAGCATCGTACCTGTTCGGGAATTTTTCTCACGGCCTCTCGTGCTGAAAGCCTTGTGCCACCTGAAATGCCTGAGGGGGTTGCTAAAAGATTGGCGCGTGTTTCAGTAGTTTGGCGAGGGATCAGGTTTGCCAAACACGAAACAGAAACTGCTCGTGACATACTGCGAAATTGAAAACTGATATTGTTGTGGAGTGATCTTCTATCAAAGAATGAAGTGGGGGGTAGGAATGCTTATTATTTATTTAATTTACACTAATAACAGTTGCACTCTTCCTTCGGAACTTTTAATCCATATTTGCGTTTAATATCCCTCAAAGGAGAATTATGTTATTTTATTAATTGCTGTTCCTTACTGTCGATAAATAATTTTTAAGTTCACGGGATCAAATGGCGGGGTGACTTAGTTTTTAGGATTTTCTTTAAGGTTACATAAACTTTTCTTTCAGGATTTATATATTTTTCGAATACACTCGATAGCTCCTAGCATTATATAGGTTCGCAAACGCTTGCGTATTACCTTTACACACAAAAATAAATAAATAAAATTAGGATATTAAAAAAAATCTTTCTTGTAGGGTATTCTGCATATGATAAAAAATATATACATTCTTCTGCTAGCTAATCTACACTGCTCTATCATAATAATGTTCAAATAACATCGATTGCAGACGAATACATGTATGACGTAGACAGCATAGACTTTCTACGGTCTGTGGTAAACAAGTCAGAGTGGGGGTAAAAAAAAAAAAAAAAAAAATTAGGTGCTGCATTCTGAGCTGTTCGGGCTGTAGCCAAAAACTTATTTTGTTGAAGTTTTCATCCACAATGCATTTTATTTGGGTTAATATACGTAGCCCCCCCGCAAATATACTCTTACCTGGTCTCATACACGTGCGTCCTCAGGATTTTCTTTGTGAAGGGGGTGGGGGCAATAAAAATTTTTAGTGTCTGCGAATAAAATTTAGCCTTTGTGATGAAATATACAAACTTTAAAACAAAACTATCATGAAATAATCAATTCAATAACTAACAATCACAAACTTAATTCATTTTATATTAATAATTTCTGAGTACTTTTTTTTTTACTTATTCAAAGATTTGGAGAACTCTTCTGCATATTCCCATGATGTCATAATTTCTTTCTACGAGCCACCACTAACATAATTTTATATATATATATATATATATATATATATATATATATATATATATATATATATATATATATATATATATACATACATATAAATTTCTGGAGACGTATTTTCTGAGTGCTCGCAAAATGACAAAATGTTTTAACTAAAGTACATGTTTGATTGGGTATAGTTTAGAGGCGACGCACATACACATTTTCTGTATCCATAACTGTAAGTAAGCGTTATACCATTTAATTGAATTCATGTAATCATTTATGAAATTTAATAAAACTCAGCTATTACGATGAGAATAATTTACTTTTCATTTTATTCAAATAAAAAGAACACAAAACTTTAGAAGTGAAACAAGATTGAAGGGGCCGTAATGGGCGATAAACTAAACGATCTGAAGAAACTCCGCGCCAGGTAACCTACGCCAACAAACGGAGCTATGTACACCTGGCGTCAAAATTGGGGGAGCATTACAGTTTGAGCTACTGGGGAAGAGCATCTCTCTTTACCCCTATGCGGTCGGTAAGAAGTATATACACTTATCGAAAAAAAAAAAAAAAAAAGAGGGGGTAGTGTTTGAAGAATTTAAAAGATCAGCAATACTTAGCACCTGCTGTCAGGATTCTTTCGCCCACATGCGATTTTTTCATAAGGTGAAGGGAAAGTCATCCGATCGGAATTTTCTTCAAACGGTTCTGATCAGGGATTTCCCTGTGCGCCCCATATGGTGCTGCTTTTTTTTTTTTTTTGTTCTTTCTTCTTTTCTCGTACTTTTGTATGGTATGTTAGCATTGGCGTAACAATTCAAAGAACAGGAGAGGGTTTCAAACAGTCATTTTTTAAAATAAATTGAACAGTTAGGATTATTAATAATTAGTAAAATATTTATGAGAAGTATTAATCGTTCAAAATAATTATTGCCCCACCAGTGGCTGAGAGGTTCTGCTCTCGAAGCTGGTAGACGGGAGGTGCTGGGTTCAATCAAAATCGCGCCCGTCGGCCTAATCGTTCGGAGTTTTCGTGGTTTTCTTCGAGCCGTGGATTCATCCATGCGTAAATACGGGTTAGGTTCCCTTAGAAAGACCCCCACGAAGGTGGCACTCCTTCCCGGGCCTATATCCCAAGTGTAGATAATTGGCTGTCAATAATCAACCCCATCAACACACTCAAAATAATTATTAATGACATTGTCAGGAAATCAGCATTTTAGTGATTTCAGTACATGAAATAATTAGATACTTAAAATTTATTTTAATTAGACTGAAATTGTAGAGCTACGAATATCAAATTATGAGACAACAGGAGGTTGAGGGGGGGGGGGGGTTATAACCCCGCTCATACAATGAAAATTTTTCACAGAAAATTAAATAAACAATCCTGGAATAGTAGCCATATAGTTCATTACAGTTCTCAAGAAATGAAATAACGATACTGACATAAACTATGGGTAAGAGTTCAAAATAAAAATACAATTTGATCTGCAGATTTACAATGCTTTTTTATGTGTAGTTGTTTTTTCAGATAGAGATAGAGTCTCAAATATTGAATACGAAATATAAGTCTTCTACGAAATTATTAGTCTAAGAGCTCATGGACTTAATTTAAATAATTTTTGCCTTAATTTGAATGGGGAGGGTCTGAGTCTACCCCTGCTTTATATTGTGACATAATAGTTTGTTGTTGTTATTAAGGTTGCAATTTTTTATTTATGTCGTAATTTTATTTCTTAAATTTTATTTAATTTATCAGTTTTCTAAAATTTTCGGATATGTTGGGTCGGGTGTTTAAAACAGAAAAAAAACTTACCCCTTAAACAACTGGGCAATCCCTTTGTTCTTAGCCTGGTCAGTAAAGCGCCGTGCAGATAATCTATGTAACGAATGGCTTCTTCTATCACAGTAACCTGCAATACAAGAGGAATTAATTAATAAAGCAATAAATGAAAAACATCACTAAATGTTAATAAAATAAACTTATTGCAAACAAGCACGACTTCTTAGAGTGCGCGCAAGCAATTGAACAATTTGTGTGTGTGTGTGTGACTGTTTGGGTGGGGAGGGCAAATAATTGTGTTCGCATTTTTTTATTTTTGACTGTTAAACTGTGATGTTTAGAATGTTTCTTTCTTTTTTTATTTACCAAAAAGAATTAATTCATTAAAATAACTTTTTTCGTTCATTTAATAAAATAATACTTAACTTCCTATTACTTCCCACTTTTTGCTGATATTTATATTGAAATTCCACAATCCCACGTCAGTTTTAATGCATTTAAGGATTTTTTTTTTAAATGTCTTTCCGCAGCCAAAATATCAATTCACTTTAAAATATTCATAAACGATATTCGGGAAATTTTCTAAATTTAAACAAAACTCAAAGTTTTAAGTTATCGTTGTTTTAATTCAAACAGTGTACAAGGTAAAATTTTCAATCATTAAAAAAAAGTTAGAGTGATTTTACAAACATCCAGTATTATTTGCGATGCAGAAAAGAAAATAGCTTTTTACACACTTACAGATGTTCGTTCTTTAGGAAATAATACTTTCCTTATCAGTTTTTAACTGCAAAAATGAAAAAATCGGAACTTTATAACCGAAGTCTTGCTTCCATAAAATACAATTAAAAAGCTCACATTTGTTTAAGAATAAAAAAGCATTAACTTCGCATCGAATTGTGAGATTCTTATGACTCACGCGATATTCTCATTCGAACCCCCTATCGATTCCCTAATTCTACAGGTGTTTCTCTTGAAGCGGAGATTATTCGAACTCCCTAATCGTCTGCGCTGCCTTTCTGAAGAATGAGTTGTCAGGACACCGTTATTATTCCCTTGACGTGTTATCTGATAATAAGAAATGGAAAAGGCTTATCTTAGATATTTCTTAATGAAGCGAGAGAGGTCCAACTGGGTCACTATTTTTCTGTGGGTTGAATTATGATGCATTGTTTTACTCGAATCGTGTGTATTCAACGATGACGAAGTTTCTTGAGTGGCCGATCCCCTCCCTATCTGAGCAAATAAATGACTATTCTTAGTCACAATTACAGGCCCCACCAAAACAGATGCTATCTGAAAAAATCGGTCCGAGTTCATAAGATAAAAATGTCGATCTTTAGTTTGAATAATTAGTTATGTTAATAAGGCTTTTCATCAGTCAGATATGAAATCCCTCTCGCTAATGTTAATCTTAGCCTACGGGCTTAAAACGCATTTATATTTTTTCAAAACTTTCATCAGAAAATTAACTTTTTTTTTTTTTTCAGCTTACTCTTTTATTATTATTTACTTTTCGCTTGTCAAAATATTTCTAAAATACATTTATAAATTTATTTTAAGTGTTAAAAATTTATTCACATCTCGAAAGCTTTATACTGAAATTTTTTAACTGTTGAAATATAAAATAAAGTATATACATGTTTTAGAAATAATGTGCCAACTGAAAAAGCACAGCAACAAAAAAGAGTATACAGAAAAAATAAATTTAACATGTTAATTGTCTGATAAGAAATTCGCAGAATGCATTTACTACAAGCGCATTGGACAGGGGGATTGAAGATATGACTGGTAATGAGCCTTAAGAACGAGAATTGTTCTTAAATGAAGGAAAAGACTTTCTTTAATAAATATTTTTAAAAAAATTACTTAAAATTGGCTTTAAAAAAGTAGGACTTTTTGATGGCATTTAAGAAAACCTGATTTTATTTTTAGAGATAACGTTTTGTTGGCAATATTATTTAAGCACTGCTTAAATTAAGATAAAATAAATAAAAGCGCAATCAATGTGAAAACAAATAAAATATTGTTTTAAATGTAGCTAGTTTACTAGCAACTTAAGTAACATAAAGAAGATGGCAGGATGGCTAATTAGGCGGCAGAGCTAATATTGCTCCCTTTTAAATAGATATACAATATTCCTATTGTAAAAAAGAATAGAAAGAGACTGGGACTTAATTATCGAAGAGATTACATCTAAAAGTTGGAGAAAAATTAGTACAAAAAGTACTCTTTGTTCGGATTTACAATTAACAAATACTGCAAACGTTGTGTCATTATCACATAATTAATCATTGCACTTTTTTTTATTTCTCTCGTGTATGAGGTCTGCTACACAATCTAAAAACCAATGCGATACTTCTTCAAAAAAAAAGCTACATTTTATTCCGGTTTTCGATCTTGTTTTATTATTTATTATTATTATGAACAATAAAGGCATTAAAATATGCGCACAATAAGGTGCAAAATTGAGATTTACATTAGAACATTAGTAGATTTGCATTATACCGGCTAATATAAATTCAATATATTTAAGTTTGATCAAAAGCACGACCATAGAATCTGCATATACTAAGCAAAGCTTAATATGCATAACACTTGCGTAGTTGCAAATTATAAATTCTTCCAATTAAAAATCCTTCTCAGACTTTATCATTTTTAATCCACAATTAAATTAAAGGCGCTCATTGACTACCCATCTATATTCTTATTATGATTGGATTAGTTAAGAAAATATACTGTTAATGTGAGAAAGATGGTATATTTCTTTTGAAACTATTAATGTAACTAATTTTCACGGGTGCATAAATTGATATTGTAAGCTAAAATTATAACACCATCATTTATTGACATTGAATTTTGTATAATTTTTTAACGACTGTCGCATGCCATAGGGGAAATGACCTGAAGTCCGAATCTTAAATACAATTTTATTCAAAACGTATAACACACAACTATTAGCACGCTGTGACAATTTAAAATGAATTACAACAACCTGGTGCATGGTATATACACGACTGTAAAAAAGACGCCTTTGCGTACACCTGTTTATTTCTGAATTTTTTACATACACTGATTTGTAAAAAAAAAAGACTTTACCGAATAAAATTTTTGTCATTGAAGTAGTTATAAATTAACAAGTAAAAGAGAAATATGTGTAATTCAGTCTATAAAAAACTCGATAGCGTACCATAAACTAAATAAAACGCGCGATTTTTTTCTTCTTTTTTTAACAGAATAAGTTTTAAATTGGCCAAATTAGGACTAACTTTGTTACTTGGTCAACATGTTCGTTATCTTAATAGCATGTCATATAACAAAAAGCCTAAGTATATAGAAAATTCCAACATTTATTTTTTTTCCCGATACTTTCCCAATTTAAGACCAGTAATAACACGTACATTAAATATAATGTATAAGCAATTTTATCGGATTTATCATTGAAGAAATGTGCGTCAATGATAAAGATATATAAAACTTTTTATCTACAACTGTTGACATAACTTCAGTTAATGTCACTAAAGAACTTGTTCTATTAAAGTAGTAATTACACGTCTATTATTATTGGAAGCGCGTCCTAATGATTATGAGCTTTTGGTCGAAAATACATTTTGGTGGTTTCGCTACGGCAATAAAACATAATAAGCACTCATTTTGTGCAATTCTAGGCGAATATATTTCCTTGGGGAAAAACGTAAATAAGTACCTTCCAAGATTATGCCTGCCTTCTGGTTTATTATTATTGTCTTTGCTCTTGAAAAGCACATATGCGCAACTATTAAAGCAACTATATATAATGTTATTTGTATTTAATTTTTTTTTCTTACTTTCTTTTTTAGAAGGTAGTTTAAAAATGGATATTAGTCTGATTTTAGGGAGAAAATCTGAAACATATTTTTTTTTTTTTTTTAAATTCGAGAGAGAGGAAACAAATTTCTTTTTACAGAATTGCCTCTTGTGGAGAATAGTTTTTTATACCGGGATTAAATGCTTTTTATTAAAATTTAAGGTAAATCACTTTTGTCAACAAAAAATTGAATGAATTGGCAAAACCATGATTTCCGAGTATAAATGCAGCCTGTAAATTTATCTTTTTACTTGAAATGAGAATACGTGTGGAGATTGATAAAAGATGATAGATAAAATGTCTTTTTTTTTTTTTTTTTTTTTTTTTAAGGCAGATTTTTTCATAAATTTAAAACAGTTTTTACGGATGAAATTAAAGGAAAAATATGTTCAGAATTATATCAAAACTATTTTTAAATTATTAAATTGCATATTATAAAATTGAAAATTTGTAAATCTGAATTCAATTTTTGAGGGGAAAAAAAGGATTTTCAATACTAAATAGTTACTTTGTTAAGTACCTACCAATTTTTGCTATATTGCTACAAGAGAGATGCCTTCAGGGAGAACTTTTGAAAGGAAAGTGGCCATTATTATTGTAGTACAAGGAAACCCATGAAAACGTTGCAGTTATTTTTTACAGACCGCGCTGGTTTCGAACACTGGAACTTCAGCACAAGCTCTTTATTCCCTCAAATGGTTGATTTCTGGCCGTCGGACTTATTTAATTTTTATTCAATAAATAACCGGAAACGTTGCAATTTAATTTATCATAAAATTTCAGAATTTTTTTTTTATATGCAGCGAAGAGTGGGAAAGGCAGCAGATGCATACGTCTTAATCACTTAAAAGATTAATCTTTCAGCGGGCGAGCTGTAATTATTTATAGACAGCTGTCGTACTCTTTACGAGACAGCAGTTACGTTACGCTATTACAAACGTAAGTTATATCATAATAGTAATAAGAGACGTGTTAAAAAAGCAACAGAAAAGATTATATTTTAATTTCGGCGCCTTGTTATGTCAATGTAAAGATACACAGGTGTGCGGTAAAATTGACGAAGACGTGCTCGTTGTAACGTTAATTTTATGTTATCACTTACTTTGGATACAGCTGGTTTCTTTGCTATGCTGGGGACCATATTCCTCAGTCTCTGATACTCTCTCCTCCTGACCATCCTCCTCCTCCTCAGTTTCTCTTTGCGCTGTTTGAGGAGAAAGACTTCGTGCCTCCGCCTGGAAGATTCGGAGATGTGATCTAGCCACGACCTGGCAGGAGAAGACGGATAGTGTGTGTTGCGTTCTTGGAGTATGCCAGATGACGTGGTGAAGGAGGGATTCAAAGAGTTATCTGGTTCCGGACCATACATCTTTGTTGTACCTGAGGAAATGAAAGGAAAAATAGCTTTCATTAATATGTTTGAAGATTTTGTAAAATAATGACCAGAAATTCTAAAATACAGCATAATGGAAAAGGTGTTTTTTAGGTTGGTGGGACAAAGAAATTCTTGCAATCACAGTAAAATAGTCCAAAGGAAGAAGAATAAATAAATTTCATAAGCATTTTTAAGGTGTTCTCGAAAAAATATTTTACCTAACTCAACAACCCGAAACTGTCTGACATATTTCTTGACTCATTTTTAAACGTAAAAGCATGACACTCTCAGGCATGATTATTAAAGTGATCTGTGATCAAATCGTTTTCCATTTTTCGATATAAAAAATTACATCTTGAATTATAACCGTTCGATTTCAAATATCTTAAATAAGAGCACCAGTTCTTTCCATGTAATTGCGAACAAAAGGAATTAAAAAATGTGTCAGAAATTAGCCAATTTGGATTTGAGAACAGTTTTGTCGGAATTACTATAAAAAAGGAATATTTCTTTCCTAAGAAATAAAATAATATATATATATATATATATATATATATATATATATATATATATATATCAAAAGCTTGATATATCCAGAGAGTAGATTTAACATTAAGCAATAGTTAGATAATATTTTCTTTACTATCACGCACATCATTTCATGAAGAACTTGCGTTTTTTGCGAATTGCGATGTATATTTTTAAAATCAAAAACACAACATTGAAAGCATTCGTGTTTTTATCACGGGACGAAATGTTTTGAAATGTGATATATAGTTTGTGGCTTTATGGAATTTCATATCGCTACTTTAGAATTAAATAGAATAACCGATGTGAAAATATATAATATGATAAATATTATAACTAACTAAAAGAAAACGAGCTAAATATAAAAAACATTAGATAAAATATATTTATAAATGAGTCAAACTATAAAATCATTTTAATTAACAAATATTATGCCCGAAATTAGACATTTTCGGCACAAATTAATATACCGTATTTACCGGTGTTTAGGGTGTTCTCAAATGACCTGCTCAACAACGCGAAATTTTCAGAGTCCTGACACATTTTTAAATACGCAGGTATAAAATTTGCAGACCTAACGCGCACTTTTGATACAAGGAAATTGATTGAAATTCACCGGTTATAAAAATGAAAGAGAAAAATATTAAGAAAAAAAGATGATCATATGAACAAAGATTACTAATTTAATGAAACTTTTTTTTTTTTTTTTACAAATATAATATTTTTTTTTGCGGCGAGATTACGTGAAAGTAATAGTATACTTTACAATAATGTTTTGTTTTTTGCTATGTATTTCATGAAGGATTTTTGCAAAAGAGGCACGCCGCGTGATGCGGCGAATATACTTAAAAATAGAAAAATTAAGTTTGAAAGTTTAAGTACGTGTTATACGCCAGAATATAAGGCAATTCATTTTATATCAACCTTTACTGCTCAGAAATAGTTAAATTAAGAAAATACTTTTCCATACTACACTTACACTCTGAACAATTAAATCATTAAGAAAATAATAACGTATTCATTTAGAATACATCTTAGCAGAATATAATACTACAGCTATTAACAAAACTTGATCATAAAACAAATAATAAAGAAAGACAGTAGGAAATGTTAAGTATTTTCTGTCAGTTAGTTACTCAACTATAGAAATAAACAAATTATTTTCAAGAAGAATAAATGACGGGGAAACCTATCGGTAACTGACATCCTGGGTATTGAATGACAAATACAGCGTCGTAAAAGCACGAAAGAGAGATAAGCGAAAATTTTAAGGGATGTCGATCGTAAAAACAGCTTTTAAAACAGGAAATTCCATCATGTTTATCATAGATAACAAAGAAGATAGGCAAAGTAAGTGATTCCCCTGAAGCAAGCGCCTAACTTCTGGTATTTCAGTGAAATTTACCTGAGAAGAAGATAAATATTATTCATCAATAAAACACTTTGTAGCGAAATATTTCAAAAATTAAAATATAAGCACACGCAAAGACAGTATCTATAGATAATATAAAATTCAACTACAGCAAAAGTGATGTGCAATAAATTTACCCAAACTGCAGTAAGATAATTCTGTTATTATACCATAATAATTATTCAACAAATAATCTACTGTAATTTAAATTAAATTGTACTCCCATGAACCATCGAAGCAAAATTTAAAAAAAAAATGTTTAACTTATCGCAGGCGAATAGATAATTTTCATGACAAATTTAAATATTTCCGCATATAATAAATTATAAGGATAAGTGTGATTTTTCATGCTACACGGAATTATGGCATGTTATACATTAGTTATATAACATTACGGGTAGATTTCGCAGGGATCAGAGGAAACCTAACCAATGTTTACGCATGTTCCATAGAAAACACTTAAATAAAATTTGAAACATTATAATTGAAAGTATTCATGCAGAAAAGCTACAGTTAAAATATAAATCAGAGCCACATTAATTAATATTAATATTAATATTACAGTTAATAATTATTATATATTAATATTAATAATTAATATTAATATTACAATTTATATAACATAATACTGGTAAAAGAATTTTTTTAATAATAAGGAGGGGGTGGATTCTTCCATAGATTTACAACTAAAATTAAAACTGTAAAGGATCAGGATAACAACAAATGTTAATTGTGTATCTCATGGACTGAACATGCAAAACCAAATAATTTAAATTAATAAATAGAATTAAAATATTTTAAAAAGGGAAGCAAGTAGGGAATCAAATTGCTAAGATTCACCACGTGATTATTATCCTAACTTGATTCCAATTTTCACAATAATGTAAATATAATTTTTTATTATAATATGACGCTTGTTTGTTGCAATACAAAAACGTCGAATGGCATAACATTTCAGAATCATTTTTTGAAGTAGTTAAAACACATAAGGTATAATTCCATCTTCTCAATGATCAAGAAAAAATACAAATTTATCAAAGAAAATAAAAAATGACATTTATTAACAATTACTTTTTTTCGACTTACACGAAATAATTAAAATTTACATAAGGATAAAGCACAAAATAATACTAACGGAACTAGTCACGGAATTAAATTCAATACCATAGTTTTATCTTCAACCCAAATTTGCTAGCTAGAAAGAATAATCAGTACAAATGTGATTTTTATAGTATAATTTTTTAAACATAACAAAATTATCTAGGATCAAAATCATGATGAATTTAATTTCGAGAAATTAATACGATCGCCATTTCTAAAAGCAAAGACAAACGATGTCTGTAGCTAATTCAATACGAAATATCAAGAAAAAAAAAAATCCTGAAATATCCAATTGATTAATCCAGGTTTATTAACCAAGAATAAAACATCTGGTTTCAATTAATAACTAAAAACGAAAGATTAAAGTTTACAATGGTGATTTCTTTAGAAACTATCAATACAAATATAGAAATATAAGCAGTATACAAACTGCAGCAAGCAGCAGACGATTAGAAAAGAAATTCAAGCAACTGAAATACAGAATTAAATATCTGCATAAAATAAATTAATTTAGATAACAATCGATGGCTATGCGTAATCTCAATTTAACTCAGTGATGCTCAATACAAATATAGAAATATAAGCAGTATACAAACTGCAGCAAGCAGCAGACGATTAGAAAAGAAATTCAAGCAACTGAAATACAGAATTAAATATCTGCATAAAATAAATTAATTTAGATAACAATCGATGGCTATGCGTAATCTCAATTTAACTCAGTGATGCTCAATACAAATATAGAAATATAAGCAGTATACAAACTGCAGCAAGCAGCAGACGATTAGAAAAGAAATTCAAGCAACTGAAATACAGAATTAAATATCTGCATAAAATAAATTAATTTAGATAACAATCGATGGCTATGCGTAATCTCAATTTAACTCAGTGATGCTCAATACAAATATAGAAATATAAGCAGTATACAAACTGCAGCAAGCAGCAGACGATTAGAAAAGAAATTCAAGCAACTGAAATACAGAATTAAATATCTGCATAAAATAAATTAATTTAGATAACAATCGATGGCTATGCGTAATCTCAATTTAACTCAGTGATGCTCAATACAAATATAGAAATATAAGCAGTATACAAACTGCAGCAAGCAGCAGACGATTAGAAAAGAAATTCAAGCAACTGAAATACAGAATTAAATATCTGCATAAAATAAATTAATTTAGATAACAATCGATGGCTATGCGTAATCTCAAGTTAACTCAGTGATGCTAATCATTTCAGCAAAAAATTAGAAAAGGGATGCATGAGGGGAAAAAAATTGTCAGGTCCTTCAGGATGCATTATTCTTCTCTTGCAAGAAAAAATATTTTTGGGATATATCATTATTTTGTATTAAATGCATTAATCTGCCTTGTTTCTAAAAAAAAAAGGACCTACTTTTGTAACAAATAATAATAATAATAATAAATAATAATAATAATCAAGTGTTTTGAAAGTGTTTGAGTTTAGGGAACCGAGGTCAGAGCATTTCAAAAACCTAGCGATATCACTATAAAAAAAAAAAAAAAAAAAAAAAGGAATAATTTAAGATATTTGAAGTTCGAATTGATCCAAATTCAAAATTTTGTTAGTCTAAATTTCTGTCGGAGCAATCACCACAATATAATTATGAATTACAGAACTATTTTCGCAATATCACAAAAATAAAGAGAAGTTAATATAGAATTGTAGAATTTTACGATCGCGTTGTGTGAAACAGCTCGAAGACACATGCCATTTGTCGTTATGATTTTAATTATTAAATGTCAAGAAAACAATACTGAAGCATCAAAACCTGCATTTATGAAAAATCAATAAAACATCCGATTTTATTTAACATTTTAAATCCAAAATGATTAAATGGATTTTGATCTGCGATTTCCCTAAAAACTAAAAACATGCTGCAATCAGCGGATTGGCAGAAAAACGTGATCAGAAGAAAATAGGAACAATGAAGTTATAAAATATTAATATAAACATAAATATAAAAAAAATCACATGCAAATTTTACTCATACTTTTAAAGATGCGGAAGGAATTCAAGATAATCGAACTATTCCGAAACAGTGTTGAATTCAGACACTTTTCTCCGGGAGGGATTTCTGTAGCTCCGGGGGGAACATAATAGAGTTCCGGGGGGGAAATTCCACTTTTTGCCCATTGAAAGCATAAAATCTCAAATCTTCCGGGGGGGACATTTCCATGCTCGGGGGGGAATGTCCCCCCAGGGCCACCCCCTGAATTCAACACTGTTCCGAAACCAAAACAGAGAAAAAACTACAGAGAAAACAGTACATTAACTGGAATGTACGATCAGGAACAAAACATGAACAATCGAATTACAAAATATTAATTAAAGTACAAATATCTAAAACATTATGCGAAAATTTCACTCATATTTTTAAAATACATGAACGAATTCGGGATAACTTCAAAACTACTCAAAACCAAAACACAATCTAACCATTTGAAATCGATCAGTATTCGATATGCATGATCAGGAAAAATAAATGAATGATCGACATACAAAATATTAATATAGACAAAAATATCAAGGAAATTGTATGAAAACTTTACTCATACTTAAAGAACTGTAAAGAATACTGGATAATCGAACTATTTCAAAACCAAAACACAATCTACCTAACTACTGAAATCATTCGATACATTAACTGAAATCCACGATCAGGGAAAAAATAATGAAGGATCGGGTTATAAAGTGTTAATATAGACACAAATATCTAGAAAATCGAATGAAAACTGTAGTCATACTGAAAAAAATGTAAATAATTCTAGGTAATCGAACTATTTCAAAACCAAAACACAATCTAACTACTGAAATCAACTAATACATAACAGAAATCCACGATCAAGGAAAAAATATGAAGGATCGGGTTACAAAATATTAATATAGACACAGATATCTAGAAAACTGAATGAAAACTTTACTCATACTTAAAAAAAAATTTAAAGAATTCAAGGTAATCTCAACTATTTCAAAACCAAAACATAATCTAACTACTGAAATCAATCAATACATTAACAGAAATCCACGATCAGGGAAAAAATATGAAGGTTCGAGTTACAAAATATCAATTTATACAGATATTTATATTTAAAACTTAAAACTTTTTCTTATATTTTAAAATATGGAACAGATTTATTTCAAGATAATCGAACAAATTCAAAACAAAAGTATGGAATACCAAAGATCAAGACCAAGATCAACAATTGATTATGTGAAAACATAAAATATGGAGAAAAAGAACAATTGGTATTTCTATTTTATGATAATATTATAAAATATGCAAAATGTCTTACCGATTTTCAGATGAGAGGAGCAGACGATTCCAAAACAGACGATAAAAATCAAAATTCAAACACAAGTCTTTGAAATCGGATACAGTTTAAAATGTTTTTCAGTACTGATGAAAATAAATATCCAAAGGCAAATCAGAAATAAGTTAAAATCTATCAATATGGATTAAAATAAACATCATATAATTAAATAGAAATCACGAATAAAAATCCTAGGATCCTCTCCACCCGACCCGTTCAGATGGAGAATCAAAACAAGACTGATCAACTCTGCCACAGTAGCATTGACTTAACCGCTCCAGGGGTTGCTAGAGATATTCGGGAACAGGTGTTGGTATATTCCGTGCGATAAAAATGCACAGCGCCAAGTGGCGGGAAATATCTTTCGGTCAAATTTGCATCTGCTTTTAATTTTTTTCTATATGAGCCTTTATGTTATTATTTTGCTCAATGCAATTAATATACGCATTTTAAAGATAATAATATTTTTATATAAATCTTTATGTTATTATTTGGCCCAATGCAATTATTATAACTATTTTAAATTTAATTATTTTTAAATGTGTCATAATACGCGTCGCGCGTCGGTTAAAAAATTTTTCACAATAAAATAGAAAAAAAAATGTATAAATTGAAGTTCTGTAGACATTTAATTTTAATATAGCGATCTTATTATTATTATTATTATTTAACTAGACATCTAAAATTAACAAACTAATTTTAAATTTATAAATAATAATAATAATAATAATTCTATTCTATTAATAATAATGATAATGTTTACAAAAAGATCAGTTACATCTTAAATAAGCAAAGCTAGTAAAAGTTACAGAGAAAAAAAAATACTAAGCTTGGAAGAAATGTATCACCTTTTTGGGAACTATTTATACATTTTTCAACCATATCTCGTTTGTGTGTGGGTTATTGTTATTTTCTGCAAATTTTAATCGCATGGACGGGAAAGGTTACTTAAACTAACTAAAACACAATTAACAAAGTTTTGTTATATATATTTTTTAGAAAAAAAAAAAAATCTAACTTTTAGTTTTTCTTATATCTCTTATTCTACTTTTAAAATATTCATTTTTTATTACATCAACTTATTGTAATTAGAAGAAATATTTTAAAATAACTCAACCCATCCGTAGATAAAAACTTTTATCTCTCCAAAATAAAATCTTGCAATTTTTAGCTTTTAAGATTCAAATAGAATAAGAATCCCCTTCTCCCCTCCCCTTTCAAAGTTTAACTTTCTCTCATAATTCTAAGCTTGACGTAATTTTACTAAAATCTTATTTGCAGCTAAACTTATAATGAAAATGGTAAATAACATGTTTCTTTTTTTTTCCTATATCCTCCCTAAAATAAATATTTAGATTTTTTTCCCCCTTCTCCCTCTCTCTTTCTTTATTTTATTTTATTTTTAATTGAATTGGTGGAACAATTGTAATATCGTAAAATTGCCAAAACTTTTTCTTTTCCCTTAAAAAAGCAGTTTTTTTCCCCTAAAAAAAATGCAAAAACATTTCGCCAAAACACGATAAATTATGCCAAATGAAAATTGTTACGTATTTTGACTGGCACGCGCTTTTTCATCTTTTGTGATTAACTCAATCTCTAATGATTTTCTTGCATGGAAATTTTACAGAATTCAAAATATTTTCCTTGCATTTTTATTGTGAACTTTTATTTTTTGCAAAGCATTCGGGAATCATTTGCAAATTTGTATTTGCTCATGGAACTCTTTATCGAATGCGGCATAATACAATAATCCACCAAGCAGAGGAGATCCCCGATTCCGAGCATTTTTATGTCAGTACTCATTCCTCATCTAGCTTTTACTGAAGCTACTTCTGAGAGATGTTCTAAAAATTGCACATAAGACAGATATACCTATAACAACAACAACAATAAAGACAGTAAAGGCTTTTAATTTCGCAACAAATAATGGCGACACTTTTTAAATATATATATATATGTTACGGTCAATATGATTAATCCGGTATTATTAATAATGACCGGACATAATGGCTGGTTGTTATTAATAATGACCGGATTAATCATATTATTTGCAGTGTATTAACGAATTCCAAACAATATCACTCACCTGTTTCTTCATTTTTACTTTCTTATTCCATCGAAACCCGGATAATACGAGCCCGGTTAAACAGAAGTATTAGGTAAATGGATTTTTTTTTTAATTTTCCTCTGCTTTTTAACCGTTTAAGAGAAATATTTCAAAATCGGAATTGCGCCTATAACGAAGTATTGTACTAAAAATATACCAAAAAAAAAGAAAAAGAAAGAAAGAAATATCCTTGGAATTCTATTTGTAGACTGGTGAATCACTTTTAACTCAACGGTGATTCAGATTCCGGCATAGAAATAATCGACCGGAAAGACAAAAAAAGAAAAAATAATAATAAAAATAAATAAAAGAAAATAAAGGAAAAAAGATGACGCTGAAGAAATTACTATAGAAAAGAAAATTTTGAATAATATCACAATTGCAAAATTGAACAAACTTTTGTATCTTCAAACTTCAAATATTTAAACGAGCAGAGCTTCTGTCAGCCTTAAGGGGCTATGAGAGTTTTCATATTACTTCATAATGTGTATTTTTCTTTTCTTTTCTTTTTTATTTATCTTTGCTTTTTCTGAATGTCTGACCGTTTTTAAAAACTCAAACAGATATAGAAGATATTCCGGTCGCACGTTACATGAATGAGCGTACTTCTTACAATTTTTTTTACACGATCTTCCCGAAACAATTTTTTTTTTAACTCAGTACAAAATACATTGCCAACGGACGAACCGATTTCCTCGCCGTTTTTATTTATTTATTTATGAAAACATACATATGTCTCTAGTCTTTGACCGATGCTTCTGTTTGACTGGCGTTTATCTGTCTGTCTGTGCCATGGCCTGATTATCCAAAAGTCACATGAAGCACATGCTTCTCCACTAAAATTTAAAAGGGCCCGCAAAATGATTGCAAAGAGGCCCCCTAATTCCCATTTTCATTTTTTTGCATTGTATTTTTATTTATTTATTTATTTATTTTATTTTATTTTTTTTTTTGGAAAAGAAAGTTTGCCTAATCCAAGAGGAAGTCCACGAAATACTTACTTCACGAAATATTTAACAGGGAAATATGAACGTCATCAATATGATGTTACTGACTCATATAGCATCCTGAAGTGCCTGTTAGAAACAACCCGGAAAATTGAGCATACAGCTATATGTACTAAATAGTATATCTGAAACAAATACAGGGAACATAAAAAAAAACCGTTTAATGAATTATATGTGACCTCGGCTGGGCACCAAAATTATACCGTGCTTCCCCTAGATTCAGATGCTATAATCGGGCCCTGGTCTGTAAGTGTCTGATATATGTTATGTTATGGAGGTTTAGAGTTTAGTATAGCATGTTCGATATTGAAAATGAACTGTCAACTGTGTAGCAGGTATAGTTCATTTACAGGGACACTTCAAAGAATCCCGTTGCATGATACTCTACGGGGAAAATTCGTTTGCAATGTATTTTAATGACGTCACATTAAAAATGATTTATAGCAATGCGATGCACTACAAGATGATTTCTGAGAATATAGTGTGCATAGCATTTATCGTTCATTTAACAGGGACACTCAAAAGAATTCGGTTACAGTACTGTCTATGAGCGATAATTGCTACGTGTTTTCAGTTCTGGGATGCGTTTTAACTTTAAATATTTTTTTGCTATTACTTTGTGTGTATAAATTCTATACACCATATAAGGCAAAATAATTCGGATAGTTTTCCGACTATACATGGTAATTGTCGAAATGAGGTTTTCAAATGTGTTAAGCATTTTCCAAATTGTTTACTTACATATCATCTTCCACCTTTATTAAACGATGAAGTTTTTTTACACTATTCTAAATGTGTTGGAAAGTATTTCATAATCTATGCTTTGACGTATAATTTTTCTTTCTTGTTTTAATTTTTTATTTGGCCATTTTTTTTATAAACAAAACAAAGTTTGATTTTTTGTTCAAAACGGATACATTAAGTTTCATGCTCCACCATTTTGTTAAAAATACGAAATAAAATAATAATAATAATAATAAAACTTCGGTCAAACACAAAACAATTTTATAGATTTTAACGTACTTGTAGTTTCATTGGTATCAAACGAAACTACCCAGACACATCTTACGCACCACACGGAACGCTATAAGCCGCACGACATGGAGGAAAGGCGCATTTTTCAACATAAATTAATAAAATTATACAGGGTCATTCATAATTCCCTCCGGGGTTTCGAAACGTTATAGTAAAAAAACGAAGACGAATATGAAAAAAAGAAACATATGAAATTATTCCGAAACTATTCAAGTTTTACTTACATACATTACAGGTGTTCTATGTGTGAACCCTTGGTCACACGGCATACATCCATGCGATAGTCCAGTTCCTGCCATACTCCGTTTCTTTAAATCTGAATCAGTGGTGTCAGTTCAACGGGCCTTTCGTAATAAATATCGAAAACAGGGACCAACTGACAAAACAATTCATGTGTGGTACCGGAAATTTAAAGAAACGGGGTATGGCAGGAACTGGACTATGGCATGGATGTATGCCGTGTGACCAAGGGTTCACACATAGAACACCTGTAATGTATGTAAGTAAAACTTGAATAGTTTCGGAATAATTTCATATGTTTCTTTTTTAACACTTTCCAACCTAGTTGAAAAGTGTTTATGACTTCGGTTTGTCTGGCCGTCTGTCCGTGCTGTAACTCCCGCAAATATGCTCGGATTGCTCTGCAATTTTTATATGTTATAGTCGTTATCTATAGCATGTTCCCTATTTCAATGGAAGTGTGTAGCACTTATACTTTTTTTACAGGGACACTCAAAAGAATTCCATTACATTGCGGTCTATGGGGAAAAATCACTTGAGGTTTATTTAAATAATGTTTCACTATTTTAAACGCATTGAAATTTATATATATCACTAAAGTGCATTAGAAGAAGCTTAATATGGAATAGTGTGTGCATAGCACTTATAGTTTGTCGGATTCCACTTCTCAGTCCACACAACTTCGAAATAAATCCGGTCTATCGATATGCTGCCACCACCGATATTAAAACGTGATATCGGGCACGATCCGTGATGTATATTCAAGAACAACCTAGCTCTTTCAATTAAAGTTAAAATAATAATTTATTAACAATATTTACACTTAAACTCGGATGTAAATTATCCGGTTTAACACTAAATCAAAACAATTACAGAAAACGCTCTACGTGTACCGTTAGACTGCGTTGATTCACTCAGAACCGAGATTTCTCTTAATCTCACACACGCTATCTCTCTTCCTTCCGAGAGATCCCGTTCCATACACGTGCCCAGAGCTGCTCTCTGAAAACCAACCTACACACCTCGCTGCCACGCTAGAACTCCACACTGGTCTCAGAGCTCCAACTCTGAACGACCTTACACCTTCGCTTCCCACGTTAGAACTAACTTTCTCTCTGGTCATTCTCCCTAGCACCTTTCTGTCTACGGGGCTACTGGTCTGTTTCCAAGGGTCGCTTGACAACCGTTCCTCCCTCTTGACTGATCTGTCTTCTTAAATAAAAGAGGGCCATAGCTTTCTTATCTATGAAAGACCACATTGCAATAGAAATACTTCTTTCATTCTGTTCCACCTTCCTACTCTTCGGATTAAGAATTTTCTAAAGAAAGCCTTTAACGGTACACAATAGATAAATATACAATACATACAATATGCTAATCCCTTAAGAATAGCTTTCAACTCTTGCAGCTGATTCTAAGAAACCTGACACCCCCCACCTTAGCGGAAAATATGCCTTTTAGGGGCTAATTTTCCTCAAACTATGTAATGTCTGAGAAGAGTTCAACAGTTCCTTGATAGGTTTCTTCATTACTACAATTACATAAATATTTCAAGGTGTCTGAAAATTTAACTACTGACATCTCTAATGAACCATATACTAATGTGATAAATACAGAAAAAAAAAACTACACAATATGCTAATACACTGTTATAAACACATGATGCAAATACAATTATAAATACACAAAAAAAAATAAAGTTACACTAGTATTATGTGATTTCAATGTCAGTCCTTAGGCTAAGATTGCTGGAGGCGAAACTTTTCCTTCCAGTGCTTCCTCGTTAACTTAATTGGTACATCCCTTTCCGCAATGCACCCGCTTGAATGGCTAACTTCTGCCTCTGATGTCCCAATTAAATCTTCCTCTAACCAATCAGGTACTTGCCTGTCCAAGTCCTCTTTGTACGTAATAAAGACATTGTACAATTTCTGCCTTATCTTATCCCTCTCCGGCTTACGACCAATCCTATTTTTCTCCATTTCTACCAGTTCGATAGGACCCATAAATAATTCCTTATTTTTCCTTAAGATTGATTTTATGTCCCCAACTTGAATATTTGTTAACTCTTTTATCTCAAATCCCTTCCTGTCTTTATTTTCCGGTTGTTCTCTGTCTAACAACAGATTTTTCCTACAGTCTTCAAACTCCCCGTCACTATCCAAGACAATATCGACTACTTTGTTTTTAGCCATAAATGCTCTCATTTCGTCTTGATACACCAGTTTCTTACTTCCGTCCCCTAACTCAACTATAACTGCAGGTCGACATATTTCCTCTTTCTCCTTATTACTCACATTCATTTCCCTCGTTAATCGACATTCTACACATGATTCACAATATATTTTAGCTTCCTTCGCCATATTTTCCCAATAAAATGAATGCTTGATTCTTTCTAACATTTTCTTAACCGTCTGATGTTCTCCATATAAGGAGGTATGCGCTAGTTTTAGAATTTCCTCCCTTCTAATTTTAGGTATTACTAATTGAGCTACAGTTTCATCTGCTAATTTCTCTTTATGATATAACATCCCATTCACAATATAATAAGACTCTCTCTCATTTTCAGCCAATTCCCAAGCTTTCTCTAAATCTTTACAACTCATTTGGGATTCCTGAAATACATTTAAACTACTTTCCGTAACTTGATTAATCTTACTTGTCTCTATCTCGGCTTTTTCCTTCTCCTGACTTTGTAAATTTTCCGATCTCGTTTCTACGACATAACGGTTATTATTACCATTTCTAATCCCTTCCCCTTCTTTCACTTTATTCCTACTATCTTCCTTACATTCCCTTTCTACATATTCTCTTAATGATTTCTCGTTGTTTAACCCTGACAATTCATTAGCCACGTCAGGATGTAAAATTACCTGTTCCTTACTATTATCAATTATCGCGCAAAGTACGTCCTGATGAATTACATTAGTTTGACCGCGTTTTGGAATAGCTAAAGGTAATTGAATTAACGGCGATTTAACTGCCTTACCAAATATCCCTTGTAAATAGATGCTCCCAGCCCCTCTTAATTTTTCTGCTGGTACTAAATCTTTATGAACGACACTAATTTGGCAACCAGAATCCACCAATCCTTTTGTTATCTTCCCATTTACACTAACTTCCACTTTCTCGAGATTATTTAATTTCTCTCCAATAACTTTAGCTCTCCAATTCCCTCTTGCTCCGATTCTTGCCATACTCGCTCCCCTTGGTAATTCTTTAATTCCTCGCACTGAGACATTATTGATACTAGCCCTTGGTTCTTGTCGGTTATTAATTTGATTACTTCCCTCATTATTTCCTTTTGTACAAAATCGCTGAACATGTCCTCGTTGAGAACACTTGAAACAGATAGGCGTCGTAGCATTAGGTTTCTTATATTCCGGTTTTCTACCCAAAAATGGACTAACTTCATTATTCCCCTTTTGTCTCCAATTACTACTAAAACCCTCATCTTTTGCCCTTCTAGAATCTTCATTATTCACATACCTTTCTTTACCTTTATAACCCTTATAAGTTACCGCATAAGATTTTTGTTTAGCATCAAAGAAATTATCACATTCCTTAGCAATTTTAGAAACTTCTAACCAATTACTGTGCTGAGTTAATCCAATATGCGTCGCGGTTTCCTCATCTAGAGTAGTTAACAACTTATCCGTGACAATTAACTGATTAACCTTCTCATACGTATCTGCACCTCTAATCTTACAGTAATTTTCCCACGTTGCTATTAAACGCGACACAAATAATACATGAGTTTCATTTTGATTCCTTATAGCCTTCTTGAAATTTTCCAAACACGCCTTCGGTGTCGGCTCGTGTTCCCTTAGAACTAATTCCTTTAACTTCTCATAACTCTCAATTTGTTCTCTAGTCGTGTATATTAGCAAATTATCGGCCTTATCCCCTAGCATATTTAGTAAAATTTTGGCCTGCTGGGTTTCCTGTACATTTTTTGTTTGGAATGCTCGTTCTAAACTGCTAAAAAACAGATTCCATCCCTCAGTCCCTTCTGGAACTTTGATAGACAAAGTTTTAACACTTTTAATCAATTTCTCTAGGCTACTCTCGTGATTAGATTCTCTAGTCCCATTAGCGTTATTAGCCGAACTTTGAATCTTTATCCTTTCCAACTCTAACTCATGTTCCAATCTCAATTTTTCAGCCCTTTCTTCTCTATCTAACTTTTCACGGTCTAACTCCCTTTCTAACTTTTCTCGTTGTAACTTTTCCTCCCTTTCTAAGCTTTCTCGTTGTAACTTTTCCTCCTTTTCTAACTTTTCTCGTTCTAACTCCCTTTCTAACCTTTCCCGTTCTACTACTAACGCTTCTTGTTCTAAGCGTTCCTTAACAATAGTGCTAGATAATTCCATAACGGCTCCCTCTTCATATTCGTCGCTCTCCACTATCTTTTTCTTAAGCTTAAACCTGGTATCATCTTCCGAGACCTCAATTCCTAACTCTCCACATATCGCCTGAAGATCCACCCTTTTTAATTTTAGTAAGAAAGCCATACTTTCTACTGATAACTATTACCACCCTACAATAATACTTAATCACAATATCAAATTAATACTTCCTCAAATCCTACCCTCATAAGTTACCTCCACATATTATACTATTTAACATATTTCAAATAAGTAATAATACAATAATAAATTTCCTTAAACAATGATACACCACAATTTGCTTCCAATAACAAAGTAACAATAATCTCAATTTTACTATTATGCAATACAGATTTTAAATTTATACTATTAAATAATAAAATACAATTTACACAATAATACTGATACGTTGCAATTTGAATAAAACACTGATGCCAATCACTACATAAAAAATATCCACCTAACAAAAATTTGCATGAAATACACATAAATTCCTAAATTTAATTTCAATAAAATATTTCAATTTCAAAATTAATTCTCACATTAAAAAGTAAATCACAGCACTTTTTTTTTTTTTTCTCTGGGCCTTCAGTTCTTCCTTGAAGGTTATTTCAATTTAATTTAAATTCTACACAAATTTGCTTTCCTCATTTACTATCAATATTTCAAACTTAAAGCTAACAATATCACTTAATTTAAATATTACTTTAATAATAATTTAAATTTAAGAAATTTCAATTATTCCTTCCAACTATTAACACAATGCATTAATTTTAATCATTAATCTTATCCGTTTAAAACAATTAGAAAATCACTTCTAGTAATTAATATAAGATCCTTTTCTTAAAACAATAGTGTAAAATGGTTGTTAATATCTCATTTGATTTAGACCAATTATTATATTGCACATAAATTAACATAAATTATACACAATAAAAAACAGTAGGTTCGAGAATGTCAGTAGAGTAAAATGATCAAAACACCTTACCTCGTACTTTATTCGCTGGGCAATTCTCTGCTCACTTTTCCACAGGGTAAATCTTGCACTCTCGGGCCACAATCACTGCACCTTGCTTCACAATGCACAAAAAACACTACGCACAACACTACACTAACACCACCACTAATTCACTTCACTGTAATGACGATAGGCTAGCTGGCACTGGTTGTCTACGACGATAGGGCACAAACACTTCCGCTGGGTGATCCGGCACAAACTCTCTGTAACACGGCTATCTGGCACTAGTCTACAACGATAGGGCACGAACACTTCCGCTGGGCGATCCGGCACAAACTCTCTGTAACACGGTTAACTGGCACTGGTCTTCGGTGATTCAGATCCCGTCGCTGCCAACATTGTCGGATTCCACTTCTCAGTCCACACAACTTCGAAATAAATCCGGTCTATCGATATGCTGCCACCACCGATATTAAAACGTGATATCGGGCACGATCCGTGATGTATATTCAAGAACAACCTAGCTCTTTCAATTAAAGTTAAAATAATAATTTATTAACAATATTTACACTTAAACTCGGATGTAAATTATCCGGTTTAACACTAAATCAAAACAATTACAGAAAACGCTCTACGTGTACCGTTAGACTGCGTTGATTCACTCAGAACCGAGATTTCTCTTAATCTCACACACGCTATCTCTCTTCCTTCCGAGAGATCCCGTTCCATACACGTGCCCAGAGCTGCTCTCTGAAAACCAACCTACACACCTCGCTGCCACGCTAGAACTCCACACTGGTCTCAGAGCTCCAACTCTGAACGACCTTACACCTTCGCTTCCCACGTTAGAACTAACTTTCTCTCTGGTCATTCTCCCTAGCACCTTTCTGTCTACGGGGCTACTGGTCTGTTTCCAAGGGTCGCTTGACAACCGTTCCTCCCTCTTGACTGATCTGTCTTCTTAAATAAAAGAGGGCCATAGCTTTCTTATCTATGAAAGACCACATTGCAATAGAAATACTTCTTTCATTCTGTTCCACCTTCCTACTCTTCGGATTAAGAATTTTCTAAAGAAAGCCTTTAACGGTACACAATAGATAAATATACAATACATACAATATGCTAATCCCTTAAGAATAGCTTTCAACTCTTGCAGCTGATTCTAAGAAACCTGACATAGTTACTTTACAGGGACAGTCAAAAGAATTCCGTTACATTACGTCTATGGAGAAAAATCGTCTGCGGTTTATTTAAATAATATTTCACTATTTTAAACGCATTGAAATTTATATATATCACAAGGTGTATTACAAGAGTCTTACTACAGAAAATTCTATGTATAGCAGTCATCGTTCATTTACAGGGACACACAAAAGAATTATCTACTGTCTGTTAACAATAATTCCTGGAAGTGCGTTTTAAGTTATTGAACGCGATTTTAATTTTAACTTGCTTTTTATCTATTACGTGGTGTGTATAAATTCTGTAGATCCTATACAGGGAAGCACAAAAGTTCGCGAACACATATCCGTTTATTGACAAACTCCAGACGGGTTGGGTTGGGTTGAATATTGACGGCCAATTATCGACACGAGGGATATAGGCCCGGGGGAAGTGCCCTTCGTGGGGGTCTTTCTAAGGGAACCTAATCCGTATTTACGCATGGAGAAGATCCACGGCTCGAAAGAAAACCACGAAAACTCCGAGCGATTAGGCCGACGGGCGCGATTGGGATCGAACCCAGCACCTCCCGTCTACCAGCTTCGAGAGCACAACCTCTCAGCCACTGGTGGGGCTCCAAACTCCAGACGGAGAATTTTAAACTGTGCTGCGCGTTTCCTAACTAAACTAAAATTTAGCATCCTATGTAGTATATATACAAATCTATAGATCCTATACAGGGCTGAATAAAAGTATTCAGATATTTTTCCGAATATTGTATATGTTGGAAATTCCTGAAATTATGTTTTTAAATATGTTATGCGTTTTCCAAATTGTTTACTTAGATGTTATTTTTTAGCTTATTAACCGTATGATTTGTAAAATTATTTTGGAAGCGTTGGAAAGTGCTAACATAATCTATGCTTGACGCATAATTTTTCGTTCTTGTTTATTAATTATGTCACTTATTTTACGCGTAGAAATAATAAAACTATGCTTTTAATAATCGAATAAGAGTATTTCTCTTCAAAAAGCGCGAATACACAGCCTTCGATACATTTTTATTTTTAACACTTTCCAACCTAGTTGAAAAGTGTTTATGACTTCGGTTTGTCTGGCCGTATGGCCGTCTGGCCGTCTGGCCGTGCTCTAACTCCCGCAAATATGCTCGGATTGCTCTGCAATTTTTATATGTTATAGTCGTTATCTATAGCATGTTCCCTATTTCAATGGAAGTGTGTAGCACTTATACTTTTTTTACAGGGACACTCAAAAGAATTCCATTACATTGCGGTCTATGGGGAAAAATCACTTGAGGTTTATTTAAATAATGTTTCACTATTTTAAACGCATTGAAATTTATATATATCACTAAAGTGCATTAGAAGAAGCTTAATATGGAATAGTGTGTGCATAGCACTTATAGTTACTTTACAGGGACAGTCAAAAGAATTCCGTTACATTACGTCTATGGAGAAAAATCGTCTGCGGTTTATTTAAATAATGTTTCCCTATTTTAAACGCATTGAAATTTATATAAGGTGCATTACAAGAGGCTTACTACAGAATATTGTGTGTATAGCAGTCATCGTTCATTTACAGGGACACACAAAAGAATTATCTACTGTCTGTTAACAATAATTCCTGGAAGTGCGTTTTAAGTTACTGAACGCGATTTTAATTTTAACTCGCTTTTTGTCTATTACGTGGTGTGTATAAATTCTGTAGATCCTATACAGGGAAGCACAAAAGTTCGCGAACACATTTCCGTATTATTTAACTCCAGACGGAGAATTTTAAACTGTGCTACGCGTTTCCTAACTGAACTAAAATTTAGCATCCTATGTAGTATATATACAAATCTATAGATCCTATACAGGGCTGATGAAAAGTATTCGGATTACTTAGATGTTATCTTTTAGCTTATTAAACGGTATGATTTGTAAAATTATTTTGGAAGCGTTGGAAAGTGTTATATAATCTATGCTTGACGCATGATTTTTCGTTCTTGTTTCATATTCGTCTTCGTTTTTTTACTATAACGTTTCGAAACCCCGGATTGAATTATGAATGACCCTGTACTATTTGAAAGTTGAAAATACCTGTTTTATTTAAATACAAAAAATTGCACACATTTCTATACCTCATTCTTAGATGACAAAAAAATTTCATAAAATACGGATATTTTTCATGATATTGAAAAATAAAATTCGTTGAAACTGCGCCATACAACAAATTCTAAAAGAAAACAAATTTAACTGGATTCTTATTTTACTATACTACTAAATATTTATAGTGTAGCAAGAAAATTTAGTTTTCGAAAAATAAAAGTATGTAAATGCTTAATGTTAATTAAATATTCTCTACAAAATTTGAAGTGTACAGATTGTTTTGATTCGAACTTATTTCAATTCGAACTTATTCGGTAGAACTGCGG
This sequence comes from Maratus michaelseni, assembly GCA_963931845.1. NCBI lineage: Eukaryota > Metazoa > Arthropoda > Arachnida > Araneae > Salticidae > Maratus > Maratus michaelseni. The sequence goes on along the minus strand of OZ007591.1, from coordinate 67,932,361 downwards.
AAACTGGTCATAAATGCGTAAGTTACGACGAATTAACATAATTAGCATTAAATAAAATAACTTAAGATTGTTCTCAAATAACCTGTGCTCAAAACAGCCTGAAACTTATTGACACATTTTCTGACTCATTTTTAAACGCAAAGGCATAAAATTGGCAGGCACTGGCTATTGAAGCAATTTGCCGAAGAATCGAAATGAGTTTCCTTCTTTTGATAAATGAATTACTTATCGAATTATAAGCGATTCGTATCACGTGACAACACGATTTTTCGCCTTTCTCGTACGAAGCATCGGGAATTCGATTCAAAACTCCGACTCTGACAGTGTTTTCTGAAAGACCTTCAGCCTTTACCAGAAAAATGGAAAACGTGTTTCAATTACATAGTTTCCGAATATGAACACCTACCAATTTCATGCTTTTCCGAACAAAAATGAATTTTAAAAAATGTGTCTGAAAGTAGCCCTTTAGATTTGAAAACAGCCTTAAAATATAATGAAGAACCTCTAATTAATATTTCAAAATTTACTTATGAAAATTAAAGAGTCATTTTTTTTTCATTATACATTATTGAAAGTAATATAAGTATGACTTACAATCGAAAAAGTATTTTTCCCTGCTCCACAACGCGAAATTTTCTGACCACATTCACGAAGTCGTTTTTCTATATAAAAACATGAAATCTACACGCAAGAATAGTGAAATTATTTGGAATCGAATACCGTTTTTTTTTCATTTTTCGATAAATGTATTACATCTGGTATTATAAGTTATTGGTTTGTCATGGCAACCTGTTACGAGCTATCGTGTTCCGAAATCGGCCTGCTCGCAAATGTTAACGCTATGGGACAGTTCTTTTAAAATATCTCGTTTTCATTTCGATACTTTTAAATGATGTTTTATTTATTTATTTATGGCATTGGATAGCCGAAGTCGATCTCTACGATCGCTCTCGATTTTTACTCTTTCGATTTTGGTTGATTTTATGACGGCCGATTATCTACACGAGGGATATACGCCCTAGGGGGAAGTGCACTCAGTGGGGCTCTTTCTCAGGGATCTTAACCCGCATTTACGGCAAGGTTCGAAGAAAACCACGGAAAACTCCGAACGGTTAGGTCGACGAGCGCGACAGGGGTGTGAACCCAGCACCTTCCGTCTACTAGTTTTGAGAGCAGAATCTCTCAGCCACTGGTGGTGCTCTTTCGATTTTTGTTGCCGGTTTTCTTTTATGATGAAGATACTTTTACTTTCGAAACCGGTTTCGAAAGTTTATATATATTTAAATTATGAAGAGCATTTTCCTGTCGTTGCGTGCAACTAGATATGTAAGCCTGTAGTTTTGAAAATATTAGCCCAGAACGCACACAAACCGAAAAAAAACAATAAATATAATTTTACTTTTTTATATATTTTTCTCGAAAACCATATGTAAATTAAAATAATCGAGTCTTACTTTTGGAATGCTTAGAAATGCTACAACATTATTTATCTTAGAAAATGTGAAGCATATCCATATGTATATTGTGAAAGCAGTAGCGTAACCAGAATTAATATTAAAATATTATTATAAATGCAATAACATCAAATTAACGTAATCGTTTTCTTTTGCATAGCTATTTTACATTCAATATATTCTTATTACACTTCACCAAAAGCATAATAAGTGAATAAGTCCCTGTTAAATTTCAACTACGCAATAACTAACAATATTAAGAAGCAAGAATAATTTATGTAACATAAATTAATTTTCAAAAAGGGTATAAATAAAATAACTTTATTTTTTTCTTTTCGTAATTTTTCTGGTAAATTTCATAAATACAAATTAACAGTTGAATGTCTAGTTAAACGAATAGAAAAAATATATAAATATAATTAAATAAATAAATTGTAATACAAAATATTAAAAAAAGCGCCCTACTAGGATTCTCACTATGCAAACCGTCCAAAGAATTTCAAAGTTTAAATATGTTTCTTAATTCTAGATTCTCAATTCTATGAAATCATCCATTTACAAAAATTCTTGAAGTTTCGGAGTATCTCACTTACAAATTTTCTTTTTTGTCAACAGATGTCGCTACCAAACATTCTCTCTGGAAAAAATCCAGTTACGAGTGGAGTTTTGCTAAGGTTTCACAGTTTCATTTCATTTTTCAATTCATTAGAGAATTTCACAAACAGCAGAGAACTTTGTATTATTAATTGTCTAGCCATACAAAGACGTTGTCAATGATGTAAATAAGGCAGTCTTTTTTCAACAGGACAACCACTTCTGTATATGCAGAAAGAAAGACTGTATTTCATTACATTTTATTAAAAAATATATCGTCCGTAATGACAACTAATTGAGTGAAAACTAACCAATTCATCCTCATATAATTTAATTGATCACATAGAAAATGTGTATATATATGATTTTCTAAAAATTTCTTTGATAATATGAAAAATTAATTATACAGACAATATGTTATTTGATTTATTAATTTTTAATTATAAATAAGTTTTAATATGCTACAAAATTAATATAAAAATCCTTATGTATTATTATTATTATTATTATTATTACCATCACACACAAACACATATATACATTTAAACGTTTTTAATTAAAATTAAAAAATAAATCAAAATGTTAATATTTATTTTTATAACAATTTAAAAAATAAATAAAATATAATAGTTAACAAACAGGAAATATGTGTGTAATTTAATATTTTTCAAATTTAAATACATAGAAATTTTAAAATAAAAATAAATAAAAATAAAAATAAAAACAAAGAAAAATATTTTCACTAAGCATTTAAAAACTAAAACTTTAAAATTATATCCCTATAAATTTAAAATTTGATTTAAAACTGAAGGAGAAACAAGTGATTCTTTATCAGTATTTAATAAATAACTTCGCTGTAGAAGACATAAAACATTGTTTTATAACGAATTAAACATTTAATTGAAAATGTGGCATTTATTTTGCTTTTTATGTAAAATTAATTTCTTGCTTACTGTCAACGTATCGATTCTTAATAATTTTATTTTATTTTAGTGCCAACAATATATTTAGTATACAGTAGCAGCGGTATATTTTTAAGAACATACCAAATTTTTCGAATAAATTTCTGCCAAAGATTAAGAAAACTATGAATATAAACTAATTGAAAATCATGAAAAATCGTTAGAGTAGGCTTAGATATAAGTAGAAAATAATTTAGTCAAGAAACGCATGTAAATAAATAATATTTCATTGAAAAAATGTAAATTTTTATGAGGAAGTAATGTAGTGGTATAGTATAATTATGACGGCCGATTATCTGGACGAGGGTTATAGGCCCGAGGGCGAGTGCCCTCTGCGGGGGTCTTTCTAAATTAAAAATTTTCTTTTCAATTTGCCACTTCTCAAACAGATTTGCGGAAAATAGACCGTACTGAAAAAATACGTAGAGAATAAAAATAAGCCACTTTTTAGCGAAGAAAAAAAAAAAATTCGAAAAGAATTAAATGAAAAAATTAATTAATTTATAATAAATTTATTCATTATAAAGTCTAGCGCATTCGCTGAAACACTACTTATACTTTCTCATTATTAATTTGTTGAAATAGGTAGGTCTTGCACAAAAAGTACGAATAAAAAAATATTAAATCTTTTTTTTTTTTTTTTTTACCCGATTAAGAAAAAAAAAGGAGAAAAGAAGAAAAGTAATTTAAAAAATAATAATAAACTTATTTATGGCGAATTCTTTCAAAGTACCTTTAATAATTTTGCTGCTTATGTTTTAGTTTTAAAAAAATACTTTATGCAAAATTAAAATTCCTAGAATTTATTAAAAATAGTTTTCATTACATGATTCTAAAAATTTTAATTATTTAAAAAGAATGGAATTTATTAAAAATAATTTTCATTACATGATTCTAAAATGGCGAATTCTTTCAAAGTACGGTTTAATAATTTTGCTGTTTATGTTTTAGAGTTTTTAAATACTTTATGCAAAGAGAAAAAAAAAAAATCCCGCAATTTATTAAAAATAATTTTTATTACATGATTCTAAAATTTTAAATTATTTTAAAAGATGTAAGGCTGAATTTTCATTACATGATTCTAAAAATTTTAATTATGCAATTAAAAATTGACTGCTTTGTTCTTTTATCTGATGCATTTATTTCTTACACATAAATTCTACGTTTATAGTTCATGGACATAAAAAGCGATAGCAGAGCGTGGTTTCGATCCACGGACCTCTGGGTTATGGGCCCAGCACGCTTCCACTGCGCCACTCTGCTTCGGCAGTGATGTCGATAAGTTTGTACTAGAACGTATCAGTATAGATTCTGAAAGAAATGGGGCCTGTAAGGAAACAAAGAAACAGGGGCTATTATCTCGTCGGAAATGTGGCCTATCTTTTTCTCTTCCGTTGTATAGATTATTGATTATTATTGATAGATTACTGATTTATCTCTGATTTCCATTCATTCATTTAATGAAACGGCTTGAATTTTTAATTGCGTTCTATCTTGCCCTACTTTCTGACTAGGAATTGTTTCCAATTGTTTTAGAACACCTAAATAGTCTGCGATAATAAAACACAATGGAAAGTCCATTTTGACTAAAAAATAAGATGTTCTTAAGTTGTCATTGGATGTATTATTTATTTAGGATTTCAAAAACGTTTCTTTTCTCTCTTTCTCTCTTTGTGTGTGTGTGTTTGACAGGATACAGTGGAGAACCATAACGTTTTTCAGGGACCGTTTGAAAAAAGATAAAGATAAATAAAGAAAAGAAAAGAAAAGAAAAGAAAAAGAGCATAACGGAAAAATAATGTTTATATAATGAAGGCATAAAATACAATGAAAAATTTTTTTAATAAAGTATTTAAACAATGTTTAAAAAAAAAAGTAAAGTAAAGTAAAAAAAAAAAATAGAATAGTAACGTATATATGATGATAGCAAAAACACAATGATAAAAAAATTAATAAAGTAAATTTAAATAATGGTAATATCTTTTAACTCATACGAACACGATAATTTTTCAATGAAGTTTCAAAGAATTAAAATAAACAAAGAAAAATGACGTTTAAATACAATTATACATATACATTTTATAAAAGTATGCTTGCATATTAAAAGGAAAAAATGTGTATGAAAAATTTACATTTCAATTATTTGCAAATCTTGATTTAACAAATGTTGCTTAAACATACTATAGTTAAATACAGAGTATCCCAAAAAAGATTGTAACGCGCTTTAATTTTTGACCTGTTGGAGATGCGTAGGCAATGTAAATTGCAAAACAGACGAAAAAACCCGCTCGCTAATGTAAATTCTATGGAGGAAATATTTTAAGATATCTCGTTCGCATTTCAATATTTTTAAATGATTTTTTTTTTTTTTTTTTTTGCATTGGATAGCTGAGGTCAATCTCTATGCACGCTCCTTTCTACTTTTTCGATTTTGATTACAAGTTTTTTTTTATTAAGATACTTTCACTTTCGGAACCGGTTTCGAAAGTGAAAGTATCCTCAATTTAAAAAAAACTGCAACAAAAATCGAAAAAGTAGAAAGGAGCGTGCATAGAGATTGACCTCAGCTATCCAATGCAAAAAAAAAAAAAAAATCATTTAAAAATATTGAAATGCGAACGAGACATCTTAAAATATTTCCTCTATAGGATTAACATTAGCGAGCGGGTGTTTTAGAGTGAAGTAGCCTCTTAAGATTATATCGATGAAATTAGTCCTACCGTTAATTTGCGAAAAGTTACACTTTTAAGTTTTTATACGGTCTATGGGTTCTATAAACTATATTTAGAAAGATGTTCTCTGTGCTCTGACAAGCAAAACAGTAAACATCCCATTCTTCCATGACCAAAACTCACCGAGTTATGATACTTTGAATTTTATAAAATGACGTAGCTTTCCGGTACTAAAACCAGAAAAACGCGTTTTCAAGATTGAGATTTCCCTGAAAGAAGTTTCACTTGTATTCGAAAATTAAAAACGTTCTTCGATTCCGCGGAATTTAAGTTACAATATCTGACATTTTATGCATTTGCAGACCGAAATGACTTCATGAATGTATGAGAAAATAGCGATTTGGAATTTGAAAACAAGGTTAATTACTTTAAATTTATTTCACTTCATTTATATTAAGTAACAGTTTTCTAACTCGATATACAAATTATAATTTGGCATTTCATGTCCTATTTTAAATTAATTTTATCGATAGTTGAAATAGTAGACTTAGGCAGTGATGGAACAGCTGCATAATGAGCCAATTTTCAGACCACTAAATTTAATCACACTCTTTCCGGATCAGGCCGAGCTCGGGCTTTAATTTATCTGAAGGACCGGGCCTAACTTCTACTTTCCGTACCGAGCCTAGACTGGACTTCATTTTTCCTAGAGGTCTACACGGGTCGAAATTTTCTGGCCCGGTCTCAACCCAGAATCGAAAATCTTTGTCCCGGTGCGGCCTAGTCCGTGCAAAAATCAGAAAATTTGGCCCCGCCCAACAATTTTTCCAAAAAATGCATATATTTTTAAATCGTCATTATTCTACAATTAAAATTTAAAATTTATCCTTTTTTAGGAAAAGTACATTTCTAAGCTATAAAATTAAAATACAGTAAGACCTGTGAAAAACAATATGTCTGTGCCGAAATCCTGCCTTAAACGGAAAAATGTATTGATCCATGCAAAATTAACGTAATAATACTTGAAAAAAGAATATAATACATTTACATTACAACAATACACCGGCTAAGAAGAGAACTTGTCTATAATGGATTTTTTTCCTTCCGATGCGATTCCGTCTTAGAAGATCTACTGTATAGCATTTTTCAGCTTTTTAAGTCTCCAGGCCATCGAATATAGATTAACGATATTAATGATAACTGAAACATTTACATACAAATAGAGATTTATTAAAAAAAAAAAATGTATATCGCAGCCTAGGGCCCTTTTTTTTTTTTTTTTTTTTTTTTTTTAATCTGTTCTTAAATTCAAAGGAGCTACTTTTTGACACAATTTTTAATTCATTTTTGTTTGGAAATGGATGAAATTGCCAAGTGTTCTTATTCAGAAACTTATGTCATCGAAGTGAATTTTCCATTTTATGGTAAAAGCAGAAGAGTTTTCAGAAAAATATTGTCAAAGTCGGCGTTTCGGAGCGAATTCCCAAGGCAGCAAAGCCAGAAAGGGGAAAACGTATTGTCGCGTGACACAAATTGCTAATATCTCGATAAATAATTTATTTCTATTTATCAAAAAAATGGAAAACTCATTTCGATTCTAAATCGCTTCCATAGTCCGTCCGGCCAAATTTTATGCTTTTGCGTTTAAAAATGAGTCAGGAAATGTGTCAGAAAGTTTCGCGTTGTTGAGCAAATCATTTAAAAACCACAAAAAAAAAAAAAAAGCTGAAATAAGAATTTTTGATTAGAAGTCCTCGTAGGAGATAATTTTTAACCATATTGACCGGTATTTTACACAAATACAAATTCCAAAGTTTAGACAGTTTTTTTCTCTTTTTCTTTTAAGGTGGTTCTCAAATGACCTGCTCAACAACGCGAAACTTTCTGACACCATCTTCAACAAAAACTCCGGAATGTCTTAAAAGGAGATGTAACTCTAAACGAGCCCGGATAGTTCAGTCGGTAGAGCGTTAGGCTTTTAACCTAACGGTCCAGGGTTCGAGTCCCTGTTCGGGCGAATGTCTTTTTTTGCGGTGTAGTTTTGGTATGTGTAATGAAAATTAACAAACACAAAAAAAGTTCGACGTTCGAACATATAATTCTTTTTTGCTTTTTGCAAAAAAGGAAAAACTATTCGATTATAAATAATTTCAATAATCATGCTTGCAAGAGTCATGCTTTTACATTTAAGGTGGTTCTCAAATGACCTGCTCAACAACGCGAAACTTTCTGACGCATTTTTAAACGCAAAGGCATAAAATTGGCAAACCTGACTATGGAAGCGATTTGGAATCGAAATGAGTTTTCCATCTTTTGATAAATAGATTACTTATGGAGTATGGAGTTATAAGCGATTTTGATTTTGGTCACGTGACGACACTTGTTCGCGCTTCTCGGACTGCCGTCTCGGTTGGTTGATTTTATAACGGCCGATTACGACGGCTACACGAGGGATATAGGCCCTAGGTGGAGTGCCCTCCGTGGGGGTCCTTTTAAACCCGTATTTACGGCAAGGTTCGAAGAAAACCACGGAAAACTCAGAACGGTTAGGTCAACGAGCACGACAGGGGTTTGGTAACCCAGCACCTCTCGTCTACCAGCTTCGAGAGCAGTATCTCTCAGCCACTGGTGGGGCGGCTGCCGTCTCGGAAATTCGGTTCAAAACGTTGACTTTGACAGTCTGTTCGGCAAAATTTTTTGGCTGAAAAAAAAAAAAATGAAAAACGTGTTTCGATTATGTAGTTCCTGAATAAAAACGCCTGCAAATTTCATGCATTTGCGAACAAAAATGAATTAAAAAATCTGTGTGAAAGTAGCCTGATGTTTGGATTTTGAAGCAGGAGTGAGTATGATAAATATGTCAAAAGTTTCGCGTTGTTGAGCGGAAAAGCAAAATCCCTGGCAGTTTTTTTTTCCGATCGTAACCCCTTGGGGACGAGCGACACGTATACGTGACGCATAAGATGCTCTGAATCCTCGATTATTCCCACCAGTTATTTTTTATTGTGAGCTTGCGTTATGCAATCCTAGCATTTCTGCGATACAATTAGGCGAAAATTTCTGTTTTGAAAAACCGGTGGTAAAAGATTAAAAATTCTGTAAAGGACGCTCGTCGCGAAGGGGTTAAAGCCACCACTGGTAATGTTGTATATGTATTTGGAAAGAAAAAGTTAAAAAAAAACTTTTCAAAAAATTTACGCAATGATAAACAGGATGACTCTTGCTGTTATTCAATAGCTAATTCCTGAACCATCAGATGTTATTGTTAGGGGATGTTATTACTAATGGATATGGTTTCAGTTACGTTCATCATATCATGAGCCGCTTACGTCAAAATAGTTATTACTTTTTTATGTTACAAAATTTAACTTTTTATGCAATCATCTCCTGGGCATGCGCGAGTGCTGAAAGCCCGTCTCGCAAAGAAAGAGATGAGTTATTGATCAATTTTTAATTAATATCTTGATTAATTATTAAAATATTAAAATTCTGAGACTCAGGTGCATCAGGAGAGGCCTTGTACTATCCTCACCTAAAATTTCAGACTTCTATGTGCGCTAGATTTCCCTAGCCATCACACACACACAGACACGCAGAGCGAAAATTTCTTTTATTATCATAGATATTAGGTAAGGAGCAAAGCCAGCTTAAGATTATCCAGGGCCCAAGGTCTAGCAGCTTTTCAGCCCCCCCCCCTTCCCCCCTCAAACCAAAATAGTAGCTAGAAACATTTTTTGGGAGTATTCGGAATTTTTCCTGCATTTTATATAAATGGTCATGAAACTCAGGTTAATCTAAATTTTCTTTCGCTGTTTGATACTATAATACTTTAAATATCTCTTTATCTAAAATATTTCTTTGAAAAAAATTCCCATAAAAAATATTTTGTCTACAACATTCTTAACTTAAACTGTTTTTAGAGAACTGAAAAATACAGCAAAGGCGTTTATAGATGTATCTATTTCTTAGATATAGAAAAGTGAAATATATTTTTTTTATTTTACCCATTTTGGGGCCCCCGTCTCCAATGAGCCCAAGACCGCGGCCTAGTTGGCCTCAGGGCCGTGGCTAGAGGGGTGCCAGGGGGGGGGGGGCTCAGCACACCCTGGAAATTTTTGAGCCCCCCCCCCCCCCCTGGAAAGTTGCCAAGGCCACCAAATGAAATTCTGTTTCAAAAATCCAAATGAAACTTTGTTCAAATATTGAACTTAGTTTGGGGGCTTTTTACAATTTTGCATAAATACTAAATTGTAGTATTTGTTTAAAAACTCCATATAACTGCCCATTTGCACATACTAAGAATTAGCAACTTGTTGCTGATGCAAACATTGATTCTTGCATTAGTTATATAAAGAAAATTTTCATTTTGCTGTGTTTTCCATTATTAGCATAAAACAAATAATAATAAGGAACATAGTGCCTACAATTGAATATGCACTAATTTATCTTTCTATATAATACTTTGATCATATATATCTATGTTTGTGCGTGCATGTGTCAGAGAGCGAGAAATAGTACCACCCCCCCCCCCCTACATTTTCTTGAGCACCCCCTATTGTTTACATCTAGCTACAGACCTGGTTGGCCTGTGCGATAATCAGGCCCTGGTAAGGAGTAATCGTGCGTCTAAGTTTTCCCCATATGTTAACATGGGATTTCGCTATTGGCGAGTGTCAGTGAAAAGGCCCCTTAATTTTCACGGATAAATTAAGCAGTGAAGCTATTAAAGGGGCTGGCTAAATGGCAAAATTCCGTCATTGAAACTAAGTCATTTTTTAAAGAAAGAGTGTATTTTGACAAATGCGGTCGCCAGGGCGCCACTGGCGACTAAATTTTTCTATCTGGCCACCAACTTATTTAATCTGGCGTTTTTATTATTATCATAATTTTTTCTAGAAAAATTAACCTGAAAAATGAGCACAAACGGCCTTTTTTTTTTCTCGCTTTTTCGGCATTTTTAATTTGGTAAAAATAAGTTCAGCAATGCAAAATATATTAAAATAATAAAAATATTAAAAAAAAAAATAAAAAAATAAATTATTTGACTGACTTCGACCGGAACATAGGCAAAAATTGTTTTTCTGTTTCACTATTTCATCGATGCCTCCCCCCCCCCCCCTCATCAGATATAGATTTTGTAGCAGTAGTATCATTGGAAGCCTTCGGCAATCAGCATTTTCCAAACATGACGGTTAATCCAGATTTTATTTTATTTTTATTTTTATTTTTTCACAAATAAATAATTTTGATAAATTTCATTCGAACTGGGTTTATATTATCTTTCTAAATTATGTAACAATTCCAAACTATGTAACTAATAATCCTAAATTATGTTTATTTTTTCTCAATCCATAAAAAAACTTTTTTTTTTTTCTAAATCAGTGTCGGGGGAAGGAGGATGGTAAATATTTGTTACTGGCGACTAAAATTTTTGCTGGCTACCACATTTTATTAAATTTGTAAAGTACTGTTTATAAGCATGCATAAATATATTAAATTTTTCCAAATAATTTCATTTTTTAAACTCTTCTTTCTTTCTTTTTTTTTTTTTTTTTTTTCGTAATTTATGGAATTTTTATGTGATTAAATTTGCAATAGTAAAAACGTAAAAACAGATACAAAAAAAAAAAAAAAAAAAAAAAAAAAAAAAAAAGAAAAAAAATAGCAGAGCGTTTTAATGGTTTGAAATTATTGCGAGCGTTTACAGAATGCAAAATAAAGAGACTAGCAGAGCGTGGTTTCGATCCACGGACCTCTGGGTTATGGGCCCAGCACGCTTCCACTGCGCCACTCTGCTACATACGCTGCAGTCAAAAATCTGTACCTGTACTTATCAGTACAGCTTTGCAATAAAGAAGGGAACTAAAGAACTGAAAGGGGGGAAATATTTTGAAAACTAATGATGTTCAAATCCAAAAGAGCTACTTTCTGACACAATTTTGAATTCATTTTTGTTCGTAAACGTTTGAAATTGGCAGCTGATCTTATTCAGAAACTATGTCATCGAAATGAGTTTTATATTTTTGTGATAAAAGCGAAAGATCTTTCGGAAAATGCTGTCAAAGTCGACGCTTTAAACCTAATTCCCGAGGCAGAAAAGTTAGAAAGGGAAAAATTGTGTCGTCACGAAACCCGAATTGCATATAACTCGATAAGTAATTTATTTATCAAAAACTGGAAACTCGACTCCAAATCGCTTCAATAATCAGGTCTGGCAATTCTATGCCTTTACGTTTAAAAATGAGTCACAAAGTTTCGCGTTGTTGAGCAAGTCATTTACGGGTTTGAAGTAGAAATTACGCAAAAAAAATGACTAAAGCACTAAAGGCTTGCGAATGATAATTGATTCCGTAGATGATTTTGTTTATAACTAGCTCGTAAAATGTTTTTATTTAACTGGATTATGTCAGAAACAAAACAAATGTTTTGATTTATCGCCGGCGGTCAACCATATCATTTCTTAAATCAAAACATTTTAACTTTTATTATTAAATATAAATAAATTAGTCGATACAATTAAATAACGTGTTTATAATAAGTAAATATGGATGAAAATTATTTTGGAAATGAGAAACAAAACAAATATGTTTTGATTTAAAAAACAAGATGGCGGACAGTAGGCTAATCCCAAAGCTCAGCCCTTCAAATCGCTTCAATAGTCAGGCCTGGAAATTCTATAATGCCTTTACGTTTAAAAATGAGTCAGAAAGTTTCGCGTTGTTGAGCAGGTCATTTAACGGGTTTAAAGTATAATTGCGCAGAAAAATGGACTAAAGCACTAAAGGCTTGCGACTGATAATTGATTCCTCTTAGATGATTTTGTTTATAACTAGCTTGTATTTAACTTTCCGGGTCCTTTTTTTTTTTTTTTTTTTTTTTTAAATTCCTAGAAAAAACTACTTTTTTTACGTTTAAAAAAAATTAAAAGTAGCTATCCAAATACTAAAATTAGGGGTTTTATTTATTTAATGAATTTGTTAATAACATATTATGAATAACATATTTACTGAAATCTAACGAATGGTTTTGGGTTGCTAATAATATGACATTGGGTTGGGTTGGGTTGATTATTGACAGCCAATTATCTACACATGGGATATAGGCCCGGGGGGAGTGCCCTTCGTGGGGGTCTTTCTAAGGGAACCTAACCCGTATTAACGCATGGATAAATCCACGGCTCGAAGAAAACCACGAAAACTCCGAACAATTAGGCCGACGGGCGCGATTGCGATCGAACCCAGCACCTCCCGCCTACCAGCTTCGAGAGCAGAACCTCTCAGCCACTGGTGGGCCATGACATTGGGTATACAAGGATTTTTGAAGACGTTTGGAAAATGCCGTATTTATAAAAGAATTAAATAGACATATCGACTCTCCCCTATTTTTTCTTAGTTTTACCATAAATTATTTAGTTCAGACAAATAGTCCCTGTTTTTATATTCCAAGAATCAAATAATACGTGTTTGAAATAAAAGTCTCCGCTACGGTGTAACATAAATGAAGTGGAAATGAAAGGAAATTTCAAACATAAATGAAGTGGTAATAGTAAATGCAAAGAAATAAACTATCATTTACTATAGTAAATAATAGTAAATAATAGTAACTATAGTAAATAATTACTATAGTATTACTATAGTAAATAATAGTAAATGTAAAAGACATGTCCAATCTTTAGGGTTGGGTTGGGTTGATTGTTGACGGCCAAATCTACACATGGGATATAGGCCCGGGGGGAGTGCCCTTCGTGGGGGTCTTTCTAAGGGAACCTAACCCGTATTTACGCATGGGTAAATCCACGGCTCGAAGAAAACCACGAAAACTCCGAACGATTAGGCCGACGGGCGCGATTGGGATCGAACCCAGCACCTCCCGTCTACCAGCTTCGAGACCAGAACCTCTCAGCCACTGGTGGGGCCCAATCTTTAGGACGCCAAACCAGAGTTAATAAAAACCTGGTATTCAACAGAAAAAAAAAAAATGTTTGGAAATAGAATTGGATATAGAACATAAATGTTGAAACATATCGAAATTTATTTACTTACTTTTTTTTAAATATATATTTACCCGGAAAATGTCTTATTAACAATTTCAAATGCGCTGTAAAAAATGTTGCGGTGGTTTTCAAATGACTTGCTCAACAACGCGAAATTTTCTGACATATTTTTTGAGTTATTTTTAAACGCAAACACATAAAATTAGCAGATCTGACTATTGAAGCGATTTGGAATCGAAATGAGTTTTCCTTTTTTTGATAAATAAATTGCTTATTGAGTCATAAGCGATTCATGTCACGTTACAACACGTTTTTCTCCTTTCTCGAGCTGAAGCAGCCAGGAGCAGAGCCCGATCAACTCCTTGTCATACACTCCTGGGCACACATACTTTTTGAGGGCCTCCTTCCCAAAATAATCTCAAGTTACAAAATTAATACATTACAAACATAACATACAGTCTTATGGGCAGTTAAAATTTTACACATTTTTTATGTAAAAAAATTCATTATTTTATCTATGTGATGCTAACTTTAGAATCGTAATCACTTAAGTTATTTGCACAAGCATATTTGACGTAATATTCAATTTTTATACATAAATATGGCAGTTTCTTTTAATCTCTGAGTAGTTCTGTGATGAAAAATTAAGGTGAAATACTGTTTTAATAGTAAATTGTAAACATAAATTTTCTTTAACGTGCATTTTTCAGAGACTTACGCAATATGCATTTTGGAGACCCCTATAACTGGAAAACCGAGGCATGTGCCCCATATGGCACATGCCCCATGTGCTCCTGTGATAATCAGGCCCTGAGCGGGAATTCAGTTCAAAAAGCCGATTTTGACGATGTTTTCTGAAAGATCTTCTGCCTTTATTAAAAAATCGAAAACGTGTTTCGATTAAAAATTTTCTCAATAATAACATCTGCTCATTTCATGCCATTCTGAACAAAAAGGAATTTTAAAAAATGTGTCTGAAATTAGCTCTTTTGGATTTGAAGGCTGTTCTAAAATCCAAATGGGCTACTTTCTGACAAATTTTTTAATTTATTTTTATTTGGAAATGTATGGAATTGGCAGGAACATTCAGAAGTTACTAAATAATTCAGAAGCTATCGAACAGTTTTTCTGTTTTTCATGTAAAAGCCCTATTTCGAACCTTTTATTAGGTAATGAGTTAAAATCACCTAATTTTACATGGGTTTACGCGATCCGGTGAGGGCGCGTGAGGGCCTGTACAGCGTTTTTCATCGCCATGAACATAAATATATATATTTCTATTCTATGTTCTTGTTCTGAAAGCATGGAAGAAGGATATTAATCGAAGTAGTATTCTTCTTCCATGGCTGAAAGCTAAAATCGTCCTCAATTTATAGTCAATCAGGTGTTTCATCTTCAACAAAAATTCCGGAATGTCACAGAAGAAGAGGGCCTTCTTCCTGAGCCCGGATAGCTCAGTCGGTAGAGCGTTAGGCTTTTAACCTAACGGTCCAGGGTTCGAGTCCCTGTTCGGGCGATACGTTTTTGGTAATGAGATTTTTGCTTTTCGTAAGGAAAATTTTAAAAAAAGTTTCGCGTTTGAAGATATTATTCTACTTTGCTTTTTGCAATTTTTTTTTCGATTTTGCTTTTTGCGAACAGTTTTTCCATTTTGCGGTAAAGCCAGATAAACCTTCAGAAAGAGGTAAAGAGAAAAAACTGCCGTCCTGAGACAACAATCATTTACAACTCAAGATGTAATTCATTTATCGGGAAATGAAAAAAAACTGTTCGATCACAAATCATTTCAATAGTGATCGCTACAAAGTGACCATATCAAGAACATGTGCACATGATATGGCCACCATTGATCCATGTTTCACAAATCGCGATTTTCTTCAATTTAAAAATGCTGTTCTGCTAAATTAAATAATGTTGATGTAAAATAAATAAATATGATACTCAATAATTCTTTTTGTTATTCAAAAGTAGATTTGAAGCAGGATTTTTCAACCAAAATAAAGTTAACAAAATCGACATCACAATTTAAGTTTTTATTTAGAAAAAAAAAAAAAAAAGTGAATTTTTTTTAGAGTTCAACAAATTTGTTAAAACAAATTACCTATCGCAATTGGAAGAAATAAAAATGTCTTTATCCTAAGCTAGCATAGTGCACTTGATATGGCCACCTGGTTGACCATATCAGGAACAGGTCAGCTTTCACGAAAATCGAGCCATCAACGATAGCACTAATTGTTAGAACATTAAAAAGTGAACAGAGTATGATGGTATCCATAAACAAATTCTTTTAAAAACGTGCCTAAATAAAGAGACTTAACCAGATAAAAACAAGAAGAGATCACACCAAAAACATAAAATAGAAAATTGGCATCAAGCTCCACAACCTAGCTGAATGGTAAGTGGTCGCATGATACACTAGGTACTAGGAGGCTCTTTCACGGTATGCTCATACCATTTAGCGATTTTTTTGTTTAGCTAACGTATAATAAGGGGATGGCCATATCAGAAACATGACCATAACAGGGGCACCTAAACTTATATATTTTAGAATTTTTTTTGCCAAATAAGAAAAGAAAGAAACATCTTTCGACAACGGATTCGGGTAAAATCAGATTACCCGACCCGATGAAATACTTTACCCTGAACCCCCCACGGAAAACAATTTTTAATTATGTTTTTCTTTTTACATACTCAAATTATCTTAAATGGCAGTTTTGAAAAAAAAAAATAATAATAATAATAAAGAATAAACAGTTTTAATTTTATGTTTTGAAAAATGCTGGTGGAAATTTACTGTTTAATACTTAATATTTCTTCATTGTTCTGCATTGCTTTGTGTGTTTATATGTTTAAAAATTGACTTGTACGAGGATTTCTAACAAAAAATTCTTAATTTAGCTTATTTCATGTTTATGTTTCCCATTTTAAAAAACACGGCCTGAGCTGCAGACTAACAGGTACATTCTTTCCACAATTACGCTCCTCCCCAGATTTCTTCCTGCCGGTGCGCATGTCTGAAGGAGAATATCTGAAATTTGTAGGAGTGAAAATAAGTTTGTAAATATTTCTGTAACATTTGCATTATTAAAATGAAATTTTGGAAAAATTGAAAAAAAAAAAAAAGAAAAATACAGAAATTTATTACTTAATTTTTCAAAGTATTTCTTATTTAATAGCCTCAGTTCTATTTTAGTCAGCCCTTTACAATGATTTTCCACCTGGCACTTGAGTCTAAAGTACTTGCCAAACAGATCCAAATCTAGTGTCACTACACACAATCCGGGGGTGTCCGACAAAACGAACAAACTTCACAGTCGTATCTTCAGGTGGAAGTATTTCTTCCTCAAACGTCGACCTTTGCTTTAGCAGTTTATCGAAACACCTATTTGCCGAGATCTTGACTTCAAAGAGTAACCGCGCGGGATTATTTGCTTTTCCCATGAACTTTTGCTTGATGTTTTGGTATTTGCCAAGATTATAGAAAGCCGTTAAGGTTGACGAGATATGAATTTCGAGATACCAATGGGGAGAAGGATATAAATCACTGGTTCTCAAACTTTTTAATTTCCTTTGCAAATTAAAGCATAAATTCTCGCAGTCTCCATACCTCAAGGGCGTAATTAACAATGAGGACTGTAACAAAAAAGTTGCCAAAAATTAAAAAAACACACACACACCGAAAAAAAAATAAATAAATAACGCTCTAGTTTCAGAAATCAGTTTATAGCCGTCTTCATCAGGTGAAAAATATTTTTTCCAGAGCCTATATCTGCTAGTCACGCGAAAACACTCCCAAGTTAATGTTAAGGGTCCTCTTCAAGCACATGAAAACACCCGCTCGCTAATGTTAATCCATCCAAGGGGGCATTATTTTTCTAGTTTGCATTTCAATATTTTTAAACGTTTTTTTTTTTTTTTTTTTCATTGGATAGCAGAGATCAGTCTCTATTTCCGCCGTTGATTACTTTTTCGATTTTCTTTGCGATTTGTTTTAGGATGATACTTTTACTTTCGAAACCGGTTCCGAAAATGAAAATATCTTCATAAAAAAAATTCGCAAAGAAAATTGGAAAAGTAATCAATGGCGGAAATAGAAACTGATCGCTATCCAATGCAAAAAAAAAAAAAAAAAAAAAAAAAAAAATCGTTTAAAAATATTGCAGTAATAAGTGCGTGAAACAGGACCCTTAATCCAATGACAGCGTTCGTTTCAAATTTATCGTTGCATTTCAATATATTTAAATGACTTTATTTATTTATTTATTTATCTGAGGTTGATGTCTTACCGAGTGCATTCGTACTTTTTCGATTTTCGTTGTAGTAATTTTTCGGAGAATATTTTCATTTTCGAAACCGGTTCCGAAAATGCAAGTGTCCTCAAAATAAACAACAACAAAAATCATGCGTCAAACATAGATTTTGAAACACTTTCCAACACTTTAAAAATACTTTAACAAAACTTCACCGTTTCATAAGGTGACAGATGATATCTATTATAAGCAGGGGTCGATGCAGGTTTTTTTTCTTGGGGCCCATTTTGTGAAAAGTAAGGTTATTTTTGTGAAATTTATTGTATGTTTGTGAAAAATAACATTTTGTAATGAAAGTTGAAATCCAGTTAATCAAATTCAAACCAAGCATTTATAAACAAAAACTTTTTAAAATCCTTTTGCTGAAAGTTATCCTCTCTGGTGAACTTGCTTGTTTACAAATTACACATTTTAAAACATCACAAAATGATAAATAAATAATAAATAGTAAGTTTTTATGGAATAGAATTTTGTGAAGGAACCCATTTTATCAAATTGATTTTTGTGAAGGAGCACATTTAATCAAATTGATTTATGTGAAGGGGCCCATTTAATCAAATTGGTTTTTCTGAAGGGGCCCTAAATAGGCCCCAAATTTTTCCTGGATCAACCCTTGATAAGTAAACAATTTGGAAAACGCACAACACCAGTTGAAAACCCAGCTTCAGGAATTACCCTCAATAGTCAGAAAAATATCCGAATTCATTTTTGAAACCCTGTATATGATCTATAGATTTGTATATATACTACATATAGTATGCTAATATTTAATTCAGTTAGGAAACGCAGGGCACAGTTGTAAATTCCCCTTCAGCAATTTCCGCCAATAAACGGAAAGTAATGAGCAAGTCCCTAGTACTCAAACTTGTTATAGTACTAGTTATATACTGAGCAAATCGTAGTTGGCAGGCCTGACTATTGAAGTGATTTGGAATCGAAATGAGCTTTCCATTAATTTGATCAACAGATTACTTATCGAATTATAATCGATTCAGGTTACATGACGATCTCGGCGTTTTTCGCGCTTCTCGGGCTGCCGCGCCGGAAATTCGGTTCAAAACGCCGACTTTGACAGTCTTTTCTGAAAGATCCTCTGCCTATACCAAAAAATGAAAAACGTGTTTCGATTGCATAGTTTCTGAATAAGAAAACCTGGAAATTTTATGGATTTGTGAACAAAGGGATTATAAAATGTGTCAGAAAGTAGCCTTTTTGGATTTGAGAACAGCTTTAAGCTAAAGCGAACAAAAAATCTTTAGAAAGTTGGAAATTGTACGTCAAGCGTGACAAATGAGGTGCATTCGTATTATAACTCATTTCAGTGAAATGAATTATATCGTCTGTTATTATGATATAATTAATTTTTTGTAATAAAATAAGTACATTTTAAGTTGGCAACATTTTATCTTTTGTTGACATTTACTGAAAATTCTAATAGGAAACTTAAGCCTAGCTTTAAAATTTTCAGAACTTGAAATCCATATTTAGACTCTTTATCCATTTAATATCTATTTCTCCGGAAACATCTATCCAAAACACTGTCGGTAGATTATAGGATTGCTATAATTAAACAATTTTAGTATACAATACGGTTTTTAAATTCAGTAATACGGAAATAGTAATGACTCCATCTTAAATAGGACGTAATCACCATGATAACCTTGAATCATTATCTATATCACGGGATATCATTGAATTAATTACGTATGATTAGGATTTTATAGAATAAAGAATGTGACTATAACTTGGTCATTAGAGGTTTTAAAATGTCATATACGTCATATATGACTATAACGTCATACATGTCATATAGCTTCGCGATACATCTCGGTCGCTTGACGATTAATCCTTGAAAGCTGCTTATAACAAGGAAGTGTCGATTTAAAAAATATTCAAATTACTTAATAACTATTTTCATTAATATCTTTTTAAGTTTTGATTCGATTTTCATAAAATTTGAAATGTCTCGACAAAATTCTGAAACGATTATATATTATATTAAATTTCAAACCATTAGGTTTGGTAGTATTTGCGCTGACTACTATAGATGCTATGTATTTATATAATTACGAACGCACCTAAAAGAGAGTCCCAGCACGACTAATATTAATTATTATTATTATCATTAAATCCATTATTATTATTATTATCATCATATCATTACATTTATTTGTTTGTTTCTTTACAACAGAGGGCTGATTAAGAAAAACCTGAACTTAAAACGTTTTAACTAAATAATAATAAAATATTAATAAAAACAGAAAAATATTCATATAGCGGAAATTCTCTGGAAATTTTATTTTGAAATTTAAAATGTTGCTTTCTCGCAAACGATAATCATATACTTACTGTTTAAAATCAAACTGCGCTGAAATGAGCAAGTTACCGAATTCTTTTGAAAATACTTAAACAGCGGAAGGTTGTCTCAAGGCATTAAATTAAATCCTTGACTTTCAGAACGTAGGCGGTTTTCAGAATTCTTTTAATCAGGTACTGAGCATTCTGAACCTCACGTGGAATTCCCATTTTTTTTATGATTTGACGCATACTTTTGAAGATAACTCGGAAATAGTGGTTGTAAATATTTTGAAGAATTCGATTCTTTTTGTTTTTATGTATTTTTTTATGCAACTAATCAGCATTTTTGTATAGCTACCACTTTTTTTAAAAGAACTTTCTGCTGCTTTTTTTTTTTTTTTTTAATAAAATATTAGAAGCTTATACAACTTGGGTTTTTTTAATGCTGTTCTGAAATCCAAACTGGCTACTTTATGACAAACTTTTTAATTCATTTTTGTTCACAAATGTATCAAATTGACAGGTTCTCGTATTCAGAAACTTTGTAACCGAAAGACGTTTTCCATATTTTGGTAAAGGCAGAAGCTATTTCAGAAAATACTGTGAAATATGGCGTTTCGAACCAAATTTCCGATGCAGGAACACGCACAAAAAAAAAAAAAAGAGAGAGAGAGAGAGAGAGAGAGAGAGAGAGAGAGAGAGAGAGAGAGAGAGAGAGAGAGAGAGGGAGAGGGAGAGAGAGAGAGGGAGAGAGACGTGCCGTCATGTGACATGAATCGCTCCTAACTCGATAAATAATTTATTTATCAAAAAAAAAAAAATCATTTCGATTCCAAATCGCTTTGATAGTCAGGCCTGTCAATTTTATGCCTTTGCGTTTAAAAATGAGTCAGAAAGTGAGATATTACTATAAATGACATTTCCTTAGACTGTGAAAATAGATTTATGCATACGCATATTTAAAAAAAAAAAAAAAAAAAAAAAAGAAAAGAAATGGAAAAGAAAAGAAAAATTAGAAAAACTGTTTTGAGGAAGCACTTTTACATCAGACGATTTAAAACAAAATTTTTCTAAAAACGAAACAAAAAAAATATATATAAGTAACTATAAAAATTCCGAATGTTTGTAAAAAATAAATAAATAAATAAAATTCTATATGTTTCAACATTTATATTCTATATCCGACTCTATGTCAAAACATTACTGTTATTTTTGCTCATTACATCATTACATTTGCATCATTTTGCTGGTTAGCCCTTTCGGGTTACAACGCTACAAGACCACCGGGTTATGACTGAAGAGGTGTCATAATAATTGGACATGTCTTCTACTAATTTCGTATTGTTTTACGTTTGTTTTTATCTGCATGTAGTAATGATAGTTCGAAAAGTTTTTCATTTATCGCAAAAAGCAAAATAAAATAGTATCTTCGAAGACCAAACTTTTTTTTTAATTACACAAATACTACCTCAATGCTTAAACATCGCCCGAACAGGGACTCGAACCCTGGACCGTTAGGTTAAAAGCCTAACGCTCTACCGACTGAGCTATCCGGGCTCAGATAGAAAATTCTCTCCTTCTGTCGCATTCCGGAATTTTTGTAGAACATCTAGCAGCTGATTGACTGGCTAATGGGCTATTATGTTTATGTATTTTCATTTATGTTTGAAAGCTCTATGCACCGTTGCGGATTCTTTTATATTCTGATATTTGTTTCATTCTTCGAATTTAAAAGCTATTCGTATTTGCCCGAACCAAATAATTTATGATAAAGTATGAAAAAAAATACTGGAAAGCTGTTATGCGTAACCTAAATCTGTTGTAATACGACATTTTCCAAACGTTTTCAAAAATCCTCATATGAGTAGCCCAAACCAACCAAATTCATTAGATTTCAGCAAATCACATATTCATTAAATTTAAAAAAACCTTAATTTTTGTATTTGGATAGCAACTTTCAATATTTTTTAAGCGTAAAAGTATTTTTTTTTTATAGGAATTTAAACAAAAACAAATCAGACCCGAAAAGATTAAAACCGAGATCGCTGTAAACAAATTCGGAATCAATCGCAACTTTTTAGTACTTTAGTCCGTTTTTATTAGGGTTCCGTTTCGTACTTTTGCCCCACCAGTGGCTGAGAGGTTGTGCTCTCGAAGCTGGTAGACGGGAGGTGCTGGGTTCGATCCCAATCGCGCCCGTCGGCCTAATCGTTCGGAGTTTTCGTGGTTTTCTTCGAGCCGTGGATTTATCCATGCGTAAATACGGATTAGGTTCCCTTAGAAAGACCCCCACGAAGGGCACTCCCCCCGGGCCTATATCCCTAGTGTAGATAATTGGCCGTCAATAATCAACCCAACCCAACCCGTTTCGTACTTAAAAAATGAAAACGGAACCATTATAAGATCACTCGTGTGTCTGGCTGTGTCTGTCCGTCCTGTCTGTTTTTTCTTTCTTTTAAATGGAAGATTCTTGTTTTAGGTTAGGCGAGGCTTCATATCTCTGTGAACGTTAATTGTATATCCAAAATCCAATATTGTAGTATCTATGGCTATACCCAACCTTACGTTTTATAGCTTTTTACAGTCTTATTATTCTTTTAGCAACGATTTTTTGTAAAATATTGCAGTTAATACTAATTAATAAATTTTTGTACGAGCGAAATCCTTTGTGCCCAAGTAAAATTCGCACTTAACCGATTATTCTGCGAAATTCCACTTGAAAGTGGTACTTTATCTTACAGCTATACTGATAGCAGTACATGTTTCCGAAATTCCAACACGTAGCAGAGTGGCGCAGTGGAAGCGTGCTGCGTCCATAACTCAGAGGTCCGTGGATCGAAACTACGCTCTGCTAAGTATTTTATATTTGTTTTTATTTACGTTTTCACCGCCGCAAATTTATTCGCATTAATTCCACAAATTACACACACACACAAAAGAAAAAAAAAAGAAAATACTTTTAATTTTGCAAAAATATGAAATAATTTGAAAAATCTAATATAATTATGGGTGTCTATAGAAATAAATAAAACAACAAAGTTGTAAAATTCTTCAAGGAAATTTTTATTTCATTAGTCGTACGTTTATTATTTATTAACTGACCCGGTCAGCGTTACCCAGGCCAGTCAAAAAATATCACGAAACGCGAAAAAACTCTAAAACTCTCAATAAATAATTGCGAAAAATTTAAAAAATGACTGCACGAATTCCGAATAATCTGGCAGTGGCTGAGAGGTTGTGCTCTCGAAGCTGGTAGACGGGAGGTGCTGGGTTCGATCCCAATCGCGCCCGTCGGCCTAATCGTTCGGAGTTTTCGTGGTTTTCTTCGAGCCGTGGATTTATCCATGCGTAAATACGGGTTAGGTTCCCTTAGAAAGACCCCCACGAAGGGCACTCCTCCCGGGCCTATTTCCCTAGTGTAGATAATTGGCCGTCAATAATCAACCAACCAATCAACCAACCGAATAATCTGTATTGAAAAGAGAACAAAATTTACTACATTGGGCTAAAAGATTGAAACCGGATTCCTTTTGCAAACGTGGAGAAATTGCAGCAAATCGCGAAAAAAAGCTGAAATTTCAAATACCGCAAGAGGACAAAATTTACTAGATTGGACTAAAAAATTAAAACAGTCTTTCTTTCACGAATGTCGAAAAATCTCTGCAAAACGCGAAAAATCTCTAAGAAACGCATAAAAAAATTCGCGAAAAATTTAAAAACTGCTGCACAAATCCGATTAATCTTTATTGAAATGAGTACAGAATTTACTAGATTGGGCTAAAAAATTAAAACAGGATTCATTTTACTAATGTGGAAAAATCGTCGCGAATTGCAAAGAAAGAAACCCTGAAATAAATCACATAAAAAATTCAACCTGTGCTATTCTGCCCTCTGCGAATTTTGAATTCGCAGAGGGCAAAATTTACTACAGTGGGCATTATACCCCGGAATTCGTTGCCGAAATGTAAAAAAAAAAAAAAAAAAAGCGGCGGAAAAATGTACTATACCAGGCTAAATGTTTGAAACCGAATTCCTTTTACGATTATCAAAAAATCGCCGCGAAACGCTAACAAATGGTATAAATCGCTTTGGAAACTTCAAAAGTCGAAGAGGGCAAAATTTACTATATTAGGCTAAAAGTTTGGAACCGATTTTTTTTTTTTTTCGAATGTCAAAAAATCGTAGCAAATCGCGAAAAAACGCTAAAAATCGCATTAAAAATTGCTAAATTATTCAAAATTTCAGAGAACAAAGTTTACTATATTAGGCTGAAAGTTTGAAACTGAATTCCTTTTATGACTGTCAAAAAATCGCCGCAAAACGCAAAAAGGCGCTAAAAATCGCATTAAAAATCGCTAAAATTTAAAAAATATGGAGGACAAAATTACGAGCGACTAGGTATAGCTATTCCTCAGTTAAACAGCGCATGCGTCACAGCTTGGCGATAATCTTATCTCTATGAAGTCGACTAGTTTGGTAATTTATCGCTTGTTTTGGCGAATAGACTTTTACTTTTAGTCAAAAAATGATCAAAAATTCCAAAAGAATATAATATTTGATATGACTTAGTTAGTTAAGTTATGAGAAAATAATGAGATTGCTATCACAAGATGTATAAAGTTTTAATGTTTTCACAGATGTATATAATAAATGCTAAGTTTCTAGCAGTATAACTGAAAATAAGTTTTTGAGGCTTTTATATGAAAACAGTTTTCTATATCATTTTAGATATTATTATAGCATTTAAATGGATATTTTATTTTATTTATTTAACAATATCTCATAAATAGTACTAAATATTAAAATTTCATTTAAAATAGTTGATTTTAAATAAAAATTACAAGACAACTGATAACAAATTTATAAGTAAAGATAGAAAAAATCAAAAATCTTCATAATGATATTAATTGTGATAATAATCAAGGATAATTTTAAAAGCTGAAAACTTTAATACATTAATTCTGCAAATTTTATATTTTTCTGTTACTAAACTTCTACCATAAAAATATTTTTAACGTAAGCTTAGGAGATTTATTATTGCATTTTAATAAATGTTTATTTTAATTATCAAAAAATAGCTTAAATGAATTTTAAAATTTAATTACTGAAATTTAATACTGATAACAAATTTATAGGTAAAGATAAAAAAAATCAAAAATCTTCATTATGATAATAATTGTGATAATAATCAAGGATAATTTTAAAAGATGAAAACTTTAATACATTAATTCTGCAAATTTTATATTTTTCTGTTACTAAACTTCTACCATAAAAATATTTTTAACGTAAGCTCAGGAGATTTATTATTGCATTTTAATAAATGTTTATTTTAATTATCAAAAAATAGCTTAAATGAATTTTAAAATTTAATTACTGAAATTTATTTAAAATTAAATTCTATTTAATGTAATACAATTTAAATTTAATAAATAAAAAAAATTAAACGTAATTATAATTCAAATTTAATGTAATTATCTAATTGACAATAAAAGTAATAAAGATCGGCTGAATTTATTAACTGATACGGTAAAAATTAAAACAAAACGCTAACAGCTTCAGCGAGTACAGAACACACAACCTTACGATTACAACTCTTAAAGCCTTAAACATCCCTTGCTTTAACCACTAAGCCAGATCATCCACAAACCGATTCTATCAACAAAGCATGTGCCTGCTATACACAACACTTCTCCAAAATGCTTGGCATTTCATCGCCAAAACGACGGCAGAAAGCAACCCAAGAATCAGTTGACGCATGCGCTGTTTAAAGGAGGAATCGCTATACCTAGTCGCTCCTGACAAAATTTAGTAAATAAGGTTAAAAGTTTGAAATCAAATTCCTTTTCCGAATGTCAAAAAATCGCCGCAAAACGTAAGAAAAACACTAAAAATTGCTAAAAATTCAAAAAAATTGTGGAGAACAAAATTTATTATATGGACTAAACATTTGAAACCGGATTTCTTTTACGAATGTCAAAAAATCGCAGCGGAACGCAAAAAACGCTATAAATCGCATTGAAAATCGTATTAAAAACTGTTAAAAATTCAAAAATCGCGGAGGACAAAATTTACTGTATTGGGTTAAAAGTTTGAAACAGAATTAATTCCTTTTACGAATGTCAAAAAATCGTACAGGAACACGAATAAAATTAAAAATTGAACTGAAAATCGCATTAAAAACTGTTAAAAATTCAAAAACCACGTAGGACAAAATTTATTAATATTAGGTTAAAATTTTGAACCCGAATTAATTTTAGGAATGTCAAAAAACAAATGGGAGCAAAACGCGAAAAAATGCTAAAATAGCATTGAAAATTGCATTAAAAATCATTAAAAATTCAAAAATCGCAGGGAACAAAGTTTACTATAGTGGGAAAAAACATTGTAACTGGAATTCTTTCCTGAATGTCAAAAAATCGACGCGGAACGCAAAAGAAAAATCTTTAAAAGTCGCATTGAAAATTTCATTAAAAATCACTAAAAATTCAAAAATCGCCTGGAAACAAAATTAAATTACTATAGTGGGTTAAAACATTATTATTGGAATTCTTTCATGAATATAAACAAATCGCAGCGGAACGCGATAAAATGCTAAAAATCGCATTGAAGATCATTAAAAATTCAAAAATCGCAGGGAACAAAGCTTACTATAGTGCGCTAAAAAACATTGTAACCGGAATTCATTCCTGAATATCAAAAAATCTCTCAAAATCCCATTCAAAAATGCATTCAAAATCACTAAAAATTCAAAAATCGCCTGAGAACAAAATTAAAATTACTATAGTGTGTTAGAACATTGTTATAGAATATCTCAAAAGTTTAAGCACTCTGAAAATCTGGTTTAAAATAATTGAAAAAGAAAATATTTTATTCTAATTTACAATAAATACTCGACATTTAATCAAAATAAAATAAAATAAGCCATTTTGGGTGGTTAAAATAAAAAAATATATTTATTTTTATTTAATTTTTCTTTTTCCTTGAAGAAACGCTGTCTCAAAAGTTTAAGCACTTTATGCAAATTTTGTTAGAAACACGGGATTGGCCGTGTGTAAAGACGTTGTATGACATCATATTGCACTTTTATAAAATTATAAAAGGTGGAGAAATTATTTCCTCTCGTTTTAAAAATACCGAAGGGTAAAAAATTCACAAAATGTGAGATTTTGAAAGTTTTTAAATTGAAATTGCAAATAAAACTGTTTCTGAAATTGCAAAAGTTTTAAATCGATCAAAGTGAGGTATATATCAAGTACTCTCTAGAAATGATAATTTTTAGCGGAAGCCAAGATGTGGACGACCACGTATGACGACTGTTCAGACTGATCGGAGAATACGGAGAAATGGTATCTAGACAAAATATGTCCATACGGCAAATTAAAAATAATCTCAGTGCACAGGTGTCCAAAGACACTGTACGTAGACGTATTAAAGAGTGTGATTACATCATACTAAAGAAAATGGTTCTAAAACCGTCTCTCAAATTACATCACAAACAGGCAAGAATGAACTGGGCTAAAAAACACATGTCCTACGGGAACAAATGCCTTACTGTTTTATTCAGCGATGAGAAAAAGTTGAACTTAGATGGCCCTGATGGTTGAAATGCGTATTGGCATGATTTACGAAAGGAACCAAGGGCATTTTTCAGCAGGCAGCAAGGCGGTAAATCTGTTATGGTTTGGGGGGGGGGGGGGCATTTGGATTCAATGGCCAGACCTCTCTGGCTTTTCTAAAAGGAACACAAGATTCAAAAAAGTATCAAGAGACGCTAAGCATACATTTGCTTCCATTCAGTGACATTTTAGGTGGTCCTGAATGGACTTTTCAACAAGACAATGCCTCAATCCACGTATCACATTCTACAAAACTTTGGCTTTCTCAGAAAATTTTTAAAGTTCTTGACTGGCCAGCTTTAAGTCCAGACTTAAACCCGATTGAGATTGTCTGGGGTATTTTAACCCGCCAGGTTTACGGCAATGGAAAGCAGTATGACTCTATTGAAGAACTTCAAGAGGCTATTGAGAAAGCATGGTACTCTTTGCGACCAGAAACCCTTACAAAAACTAATAATTTCGATGTACGCACGTTTATTTGGACTAATCCGAAATCACGGAAAAATAATTTGTAAATAAAAGTTCTGTAAAAATTATAAAGCTGGTTGTTTTTGACATTGTGCATAAGCTTTTGAGACAGTTTTTTTAAAGATTTTTTTTAATTATATTTTTTACAATTATGTAATTCATTTTTTTCTACTTTTGATATCATTTATTTAAATAATGTTGCGAAATCTGCAAATAAAAAAAAATTATTCATTCTAACTTTTTATTTCTTTGAAAATCGACATTTTATGCTTGTGCTTAAACTTTTGAGACAGACCTTATTACCTTAATTCTTTCATGAATAGTATAAAAAATCGCCACGGAACGCAAAAGAACGCAAAAAAATCGCATTAAAAATCGCTAAAATTCACTATGAAGATATATCTTCATAGCTCCATGGTGGGGACATGGTAGGGGAATGTTTCATCAGGTTTTTAATTTGCCAATCTCGAAATATTTAATTAGGTGATTACTATTTATCTAATAAAATTATCGATGTAAGGTTTTTACCATCAGAAAGTATAGACATGCAGTGCCGCATCATAGTGCATTTTTAAAAATTGTACCGTTACATTTTAAGCTATTAATTAAAAAAAAAAAAAAAAAAAAAAAAAAAAGAAGAAGAAGAAGAAGAAAGAAAGAAAAGAAAAGTAAAACAACTGTGACATGTCTACTTCGCACATGGGATTTCGCGATTGGGGAGGAACGATGAAGCTGCAAATCTAGTTATCATAATGATGCCTGAAATGAATTAAGGTTATTTTCAAATTCAAGCTAGCTGCTTTCTGACATATTTTTAGTTCATTTTTGTTCACAAACGCATGAAACCGACAGGTGTTTTTATTCAGAAACCATGTCATCGAACTGTCTTTTCCATTTTTTAGTAAAGGCAAAAGATCTTTCAGAAAATACTGTCAATTTGGGCGTTTTGAACCTAATTTACGGACGCGATATCAGCGCGGAAAAGAAAAAAAGAAAAAAAACTGATGTCGTAAAAGAAAAAATCACAAAGTACTCAAAATGTAATTCTTTTATCGATAAAAAATTGTGCGATTACAAATCACTTCAATAATTTTTTTCTGCAAATTTCATGCTTTTAAGGTGGTTCTCGAATGATTTGCTCAAAACAACGCGAAACTTTCTGATACAATTTCAGACTCATTTTTAAACGCAAAAGTATAAAATTGGCAGGTGATTATTGAAGCGATTTGGAATCGAAATGAATTTTCTATTTTTGGATACATAGATTACCTATCGAGTTATAAGCGACTCGTGTCACATGGCGACACGATTTTCCATACTTTCTGGCTCTGCTGCCTCGGGAATTGGGTTCAAAATGCCAACTTTGACAGTATTTTCTGAAAGATCTTCTGCCTTTACCAGAAAATGGAAAACTCATTTCAATGATATAAGTTTCTGAATAAGAACACTTCCCAATTTCATCCATTTCCGAACATAAATGAATTCAAAATTGTGCCAGAAAGTAACTCTTTTGGGTTTGGGAACAGACTTAATTTTAACCTTTTCCGGCCCAGACAAAGTTTGTTCGTAAAATGAGAAATTTCTGACTGACACCGGATTTTACAATTGACTTTTGTTTAGAAAATAAGAACTCCTTATTTTAAGCTTTCATTGCAGAAACAAAATTTTATTAAATATTCTTGGTGTCGAATGCAAGTTTGGAATTAAAATTAGGTGTGCCCGGAGTGGGACCACTGTGCCAGAAAGGGTTAACAAGAACGAAAAATCACGCGTCAAGCATAGATTATGTAACACTTTCCAACACTTCCAAAATAATTTTGCAAATCTTTACCGTAAGGTGTAAAATGATATCTAACTAAACAATTTTGAAGACGCATAACATATTTAAAAATCCAATTTCAAGAATTACCAATAATATTCGGAAAAACATGTCTGAGCTCTTTTGTGCAGCCCTGTAAATAATCTATAGATTTGTGTATATACTAAATAGAATGCTAAAATTTCATTCAGTTAGGAAACGCGTAAGTAGAGTTTAAAATTTCCCTTCTGCAATTTCCGACAGTCAACGGAAATGTAGTCCAGAACTTTTGTGCTGCTCTGTATACAATCTATACAATTTATACACACCAAGTAATAGACAAAAAATGAGTTAAATTTAAAAACGCATTCAGCAACTGAAAAAGCATTTCCAGCAATTATTATTGATAAGCAATACTTTAACCGAATTCTTTTGTGTGTCCCTGTAAATGAACGATGAAAGCTATACACACAATATTCTATAGTAAGCCTCTCGTAATCCTCTTGTAATTAGTGATATATATCCATTTCAATATGTTTGAAATAGTGAAACATTATTAAAATAAACTGCAAACGATTTTTCTTCGTAGACCGTATAGTGTAACGGAAGTCTTTTGAGTATCCCTGTAAAGGTACTGTAAGTGCTATGCACACCACATTCTATAATTAGTCTCTAGTAGTGCACCTCAGTGATATATATCAATTTCAATATGTTTGAAATTGTGTAACATCATTAAAATAAACCGCAAATGATTTTTCCCCATAGACCGCAATGTAACGGAATTCTTTTGAGTGTCCCTGTAAAAAAAAAAAAAAAAAAACTATACGTGCCACAGACTTCATTTTCAATACCGAACATGCCACAGTAAGCCTCAATAACATATATCAATCGCATGACGATCCGAGCATATTTACGCGAGTTAGAGCATGAATAGACAGACGGCCAACAGCCAGACAAACCGAATTCATAAACATTTTTCAACTATGTAGGAAAGCGTTAAAAATGAATCAAAATGCAAATGTGTCAGAAAATTTTGTAAAGAATATTTTTTCGGGAGCCGCTTTAAAGATTTAAAAATTTAGTTTACATCAAGCAAAATCTGTAACAATGGGGAAAAAATATTCTATGGCAAATTTAGTTATTTTTGCAGATTTTTATAACTTTCTTGTTTCCAAAAAGCACGTTCAAAAGTAATTATTATTAGCTTGTTCGAAATTAACTATTAAGAGTTAGCAAGGATTTGTATGAAGAAATTGGATCTTTTAAAGGGCCCTTCACAATTTTTTTTCCTTTCCAAACAGGACCTTTCACAATATTTTTTATTTCAAAACAGGACCTTTCACAATACTTTTCTCTTTGAAACGGGATCTTCACAAAATTCCTTGTCATATAAAAATAGATCTTTTCACAAAACTTTTCACTCTCCAAACTGTTACCTTTCACAAATTTAATCATTTAAAAGTAAAATCTGATGTCAATATTACATATGTAAAAATCTATATATATTTTACATACATATAAGATCTTTTCTTAAGGTTGTTCTTAAATGATCTGCTGAACAACGCAAAACTTTCTTACTCATTTTTAAACGCAAAGGCATGAAATTAGCAGACCTGACTATTGAAGCGATTTGGAATCGAAATGAGTTTTTCATTTTAAGATAAATAAATTACTTATCGAGTTATAAGCGATTCGTGTCACGTGACAATGCGTTTTTCTCCTTTCTGACGCTGAAGCATCGAAAATTCGGATCAAAACGTCGAGTTTGACAGTGTTTTTTGAAAGACCTCCTGCCTTTACCAAAAAAGGTAAAACGTTTCGATTACAAAGTTTCTGAATAACAACACCTGCCCATTTCATGCGTTTCTGAACAAAAATGGATTAAAAAATGTGTCTGAAAGTAGCCCCTTTGGATTTGAGAACAGCCTTAAAAATGTATAAACAAGAATTATCTGATTATATGAAGTTCATTTCAAATTCATAAAATTATCACTAGATTTTTCACAGATGTAAAAAGCTGTTCACAATTAAACAAACAAAAAACAAAAACAGGAACCCGGGGGAAACGTCTGGACAGATCCCTGATTAGTGTAACCCTTAATGGTTAGAATATTAAAAAAATATTCTTCCCTGCGAAACTTTTTGACACATTTATGGACCTATTTTTAAACGTAAAATCATGACACTTGACACTTGCAAGTATGACTACACTGCAAAAAAAAAAAAAAAAATCGTTGATTTTACGGTATAATATTGGCAGCTGGGGTGAAAGTATTATATCGTAAAAACAATATATATATTTATTTATTATTTATTTATTTATTTATTTATTTTTTATTTTTTTATTCATTTACTTATTTTTTATTATTTATTTATTTATTTATTTATTTATTTATTTATTCATTTATTTATTTTTTATTATTTATTTATTTATTTATTTATTTATTTATGTATTTATTTTGCAGTGTATACTGAAAGGGATTCCTAATCGAAAAGTCTTTTCTTTGACAGCATTTTCTGAAAGATCTGCTTTACTGAAAAAAATTTTCTATTACATAGTTTCTGAATAAGACTACCTGTCAATCTTATGAGTTTACGAACAAAAATAAGTTCAGAAATATGCCAAAGAATGGCCAATTTGAATTTGAGAACTAAAACAGCCATTAAAGGGTATACTTCTGAGCATTAATTTAAATATTTTTTTAACCTGTTGATATAAAATTTCCAATAAATGTTTACTCGGTTTTCTAACGAGATATGTAGGAGTCTAATTAATAAATAAGATAAAATAAAGTAATTTTAGATATGAACAGGGATTTCTTTTAGGAGAAGGGCAACGTAGCGAAACTGCCCCCTCTCAATTTCAAACATTTAATTTTTTTTTTTTATTAGTTTAACGGTTCCGCTTTGATTTTACCAGTAATCGCATGTAAATAAATTATAGCGTTAAAAATATTCTTTTGAAATGTTTGAAAAATTAATTCAAGGAAAATTAAAAGAAAATATGGATTTACTGTGTCTGAATTTTTTTTCTCTTTATTAGGGGTATTCCTTCTTAAATCCCCCGTTTAAGTTTATTTTTTAAACACATAAACCTAAAAATAATAATAATTATTATTATTAATCAATTAAATGAAAGAAAAATATTTCACTGCGGGTTTAGGGAAGAGTGAAAGAACACCCCTGACGAAGAATTCTGAGTTCCATATTTCTTTTGTGTTTATTTGTTCTAAGTCATGTGGGTAGTTTTTTTTTTTTTTTTCAAAATTAGCGGACAAGAATATTTAGCTAATTAAATTTCAAAATCCAGGATAGGGAAACGGCTCTTTTCACCCTCCTTCCGTGCTGGAGCCCATGCAGAAATATGATAATGTTGCTATTTATGGTGGTTCCCAAATGACCTGCTCAACAAAGTGGAACTTTCTGACACATTTTTTTTTTTCATTTTTAAACGCAAAGCGTTTGACTATTGAATTGGCAGGCCTGACTATTGAAGCGATTTGGAATCGAAATGGGTTTTCCATCTTTTGATAACTAAATTACTTATCAAGTTATAGGCGTTTCTGACTACGTGGCGACACGTTTTTCGCGCTTCTCGGGTTGCCGCGTCGGGAATTCGGTTCAAAGCACTCCCTTTGACAGTATTTTCTGAAAGATCTTCTGCCTGTACCAAAAAATGAAAAACGTGTGTTTCGATTACATAGTTTCTGAATAAGTAGAACACTTGCAAATTTCATGCATTTGCAAACAAAAATTAATTAAAAAATATGTCAGAAACATAGTCTTTCTGGATTTGAGAACGAGATATCATCACTGTCCAGGCTGCTTGACTCCAATGCTGTAAAACCGAGCTCTGTTTCTGGGATTTACCAGGAACAGGAACTGAGATTTTGATAGGAGACGACATATGGTCCAAAACTGAAAGAGACCCCTGTTTAGTAAGTTTCGCTTCATTTTTGAAAGAGCATTTTTAACACACACACCAATCTGCCACATGGCCTATTGGGTTTCATTTTCATTCTCTGGTAGTGGGTGGGTCATGCATACCCTGTACATTTTAAAACTTTTCTTTTCCTCTTGTTCTTGTCTGAGAAACGTCTTTGTTTAAAACATCGAATAGTTCCATCGTTTAAAAGCGGGTTGCTGACGCTTTCTGCAGAAAATCTAATGTTTTAATGGTTCGCAATTGGGATGTGGTTTATACACTGTAAAAAAAAAAGTGTTGATTTTAGAGTATAATACTGGCATCCCAGCTGCCAGTATTATACCGTAAAATTAACAGTAATAAACAGTAAAATAAGCAGTAATACGCTACCGCGCAGACAGTATTATACCGTAAAATTAACAGTAATAAACAGTAAAATAAGTAGTGCGTATTACTGCTTATTTTACTGTTTATTACTGTTAATTTTACGTTACGATAGTGGCAGCTGGGATGCCAGTATTATACTGTAAAATTCTAGACTTGTTTTGAATAAGAATTAATAATTTTTGCTCCTTTTTAATAATAAAGTCGAAAAAAAAATCTGTTTGTAAAATTTATCATAAATATTTTACAAATTCTAAAAATAGTTCATGTTTCGTGGGCTTTTTAATTAAAAAACCCGACAAAAAAACATCGCAGCATTTCTTTTTAACTGCAGCTAAAAAAAAAGAAAAGAAAAGAAAAGAAAAGCAATAATTAAAAAAAATGTGCTCGTTTTTAATTTCAAATGCAGACAATAGATGGCGCTCCGGCCAGTACTTGAATTATTGCGCATTAACAAACTTCATTTTGGAGTCAAAACCGTAACACGACGTTCCCCTACCTGAGACATTCTATTACCATGTTCACCAATCACGAAATCCCATATCCATTTTAAGATGGTTCTCAAAAGACCTCCTCAACAACGTGAAACTTTCTGACTCATTTTGAACACAAAGGCCTAAAATTGGAAGGCGCCTGACTATTGAAGCGATTTCGATTTGGTATCGAAATGAGTTTTCTATTTTTTTATAACTAAGTTACTTATCGAGTTATAAGCGATTCGTGTCACGACGACACGTTTTTCGCACTTCTCGGGCTGCTGCGTCAGAAATTCGGTTCAAAACGCCGACTTTGACATTTTTTTCTGAAAGATCCTGTTTATTACCTTTACCAAAAAATAGAAAACGTCTTTATGTCCTGAATAAGAAGATCAGCCAATTTCATGCATTTCCGAACAAAAATGGATTAAACAATGTGTTATAAATTAGCCAGTTTCGATTTGAGAACAGCTCAAATCATTATGAAACTGAAATCATGATAGATAAAATGTACAATGTTATCCGTAGGTATTATAATGTTATGTGTTGTTAAAGTTCGTAAGAAGAAGGGTGAAAGGAAGTCAGGCTTTGTATCTTGTACCACTTTCAATTTATTATCGTTCTGCTTACTGTTGATATTAATCTCACACTGATTTCAATTTCAATAAACATTTACTTTCAAGTTTCTAAAAGACAATGTAGGCTTATCATCAAACCAAGGTTTCGGCCCCACCAGTGGCCGAGAGGTTGTGCTCTCGAAGCTGGTAGACGGGAGGTGCTGGGTTCGATCCCAATCGCGCCCGTCGGCCTAATCGTTCGGAGTTTTCGTGGTTTTCTTCGAGCCGTGGATTTATCCATGCGTAAATACGGATTAGGTTCCCTTAGAAAGACCCCCACGAAGGGCACTCCCCCCGGGCCTATATCCCTAGTGTAGATAATTGGCCGTCAATAATCAACCCAACCCAACCCAAACCAAGGTTTCACTGGATCTAAACAGCGCGAATAGAAGATCGAGTTGAAGCGTGATGAAACTGAATACCTGTACTGATAATACAGATGCAGAAGTATTTCTTCCTACTAGAGGATGTAGCAGAGTGGCGCAGTGGAAGCGTGCTGGGCCCATAACCCAGAGGTCCGTGGATCGAAACCACGCTCTGCTAGTTCTTTTATTTTGCTTGTTATAAACGCTTCGCAATAATTTCAAATCAGTAGTTACTATAATTTACCCCAAAATACGTTTATGAGTAAGCTTTACACTGTAATTACAGTATTTTTTTTCCCTTCCATCCATGCATGAAAAAATCAGAATTTCTGATTCAAATCCCAAATAATGAAATAATAATTTATAATTATAATTACTGTTATTATTATTATTATTTACATTTAAAATGTGATATATTTTCCATACTGTCAATTAAGTCAGATAATTTCAAATTGACTGTTACATTTTTGAAGTCTTGATGACTTAAGAATAATTTTTATTGATTTGAAAATTCAATTATTGCAAATGCAACATAACGCAAACATTATTGTTGTAGGTAAATAAAAAGAATGTGTCTGATGTTCCGATTCAAATCAAAGGTAATTAAAAAAATAAATAAATAAATAAATAAAAATCTGGTTTATATTCTTTTAAATTTTATTCTATGGTAATTTTTATTTTTTAGCTCACAGGCTATCAAAGCCTGAGAGCTTATGTGCCCGCCGGTTCTGTATGTACGTATGTATGTATGTATGTATGTAATGTACGTAACGCGATAACTCTTGATAGAACTAACCGTTTTACTTTAAATTTTGTTTATAGGTTCCTTGTGATAAGACGCTTCCCTGATTAGTTTTGGAGGTTCATTGGTTAAACATAAAGAGGGGAAACGGGGGGCTAACCCCCCATAATTTAGATAAATGGGTTTTTCATGCAGAATTATCCCATTTTCTTCCAATTTTGTATATAGGTTCATTTTGATAATGCGCTTCAGTCAATAGTTTTGGGGGTTCATTGGTTAAGTATAAAAGGGGAAAGGGGGGGGGGTCTAATCCCCCCTTAATTTAGATAAATGAATTTTTTATGCAGAATTATCCGATTTTCTTCAAATTTTGTATATAGGTTCATTGTGATGATGCGCTTCTCTGAATAGTTTTGGGGGTTCATTGGTTAAGTATAAAGGGGAAAGGGGGGCTAATCCCCCCTTAATTTAGATAAATGGGTTTTTCATGCAGAATTATCCCATTTTCTTCAAATTTTGTATATAGGTTCATTTTGATAATGCGCTTCTGTCAATAGTTTTGGGTGTTCATTGGTTAAGTATAAAGGGGGAAAGGCGGGGATAACCCTCCCCCTAATTTAGATAAATGAGTTTTTCATGCAGAATTATCCGATTTTCTTCAAATTTTGTATATAGGTTCATTGTGATAATGCGCTTCTCTGAATAGTTTTGGGGGTTCATTGGTTAAGTATAAAGGGGGAAAGGGGGCTAATCCCCCCTTAATTTAGATAAATGGGTTTTTCATGCAGAATTATCAGATTTTCTTCAAATTTTGTATATAGGTTCATTTTGATAATGCGCTTCTGTCAATAGTTTTAGGGGTTCATTGGTTAAGTATAAAGGGGGAAAGGGGGGGATAACCCCCCTAATTTTGATAAATGAGTTTTTCATGCAGAATTATCCGCCTTTCTTCAAATTTTGTATATAGCGTCATTGTGATAATGCGCTTCTCTGAATAGTTTTGGGGGTTCGTTGGTTAAGTACAAAGGGGGAAAGGGAAGGGGGGCTAATCCCCCCTTAATTTAGATAAATGGGTTTTTCATGCAGAATTATCCGATTTTTTTCAAATTTTGTATATATATTCATTGTAATTAGAGACTTCCCTGATTAGTTTAAGGGGTTCATTAGTTAACTATGAGGGGGGTAACGGTGGGATGACCCACCCCCTTAATATACTGTTGATTTCTTTATTTTTTGAGGGGCATATTTCAAATTCTTTGAAATAAGAGTATAATATACAATTAGTGTGAATAGCCTGTGAGCTCAATGCCCTCAGTTTTACTGGGCAGTTTTCCTTTTTATTAATAGAATTTTTCGCTTTATTTAATAGCGGGAAAATATTACAAATTAACAAGGTTTATTACGAATTCGGCGATTTAAAAATTAAATTGATTTTTTTTAAAATTGGAAGTAGTGGTGCCAGATAAATTGTTCTTATGATATACAAGATATACACTTATTTGAATTTATAAGGAATCTGGCACCACTACTTCTGATGAAAAAAAATATTAACTGTCAATAGGTAATTAAAATTATTTTAAAAATGCGAAGTAGGTAATATATAATGGCACCACTACTTCTGATTTAAAAAAAAAATATTAACTGTCAATAGGTAATTAAAATTATTTTAAAAATGCGAAGTATGTAATATATAATGGCACCACTACTTTTGATTTAAAAAAAAAAATTAACTGACAATAGGTAATTAAAATAATTTTAAAAATGCGAAGTATGTAATATATAATTGCACTCCTACTTCTGATTTAAAAAAATTATTAACTCTCAATAGTTAGTTAAAATTATTTTAAAAATGCGAAGTATGTAATATATAATGGCACCACTACTTCTGATTAAAAAAAATTAACTGACAATAGGTAATTAAAATTATTTTAAAAATGCGAAGTATGTAATATATAATGGCACCACTACTTCTGATTAAAAAAAATTAACTGACAATAGGTAATTAAAATTATTTTAAAAATGCGAAGTATGTAATATATAATTGCACCACTACTTCTGATTTAAAAAAAAAATATTAACTGACAATAGGTAATTAAAATTATTTAAAAAATGCGAAATATGTAATATATAATGGCACCACTTACTTCTGATTAAAAAAAAAAACATTAACTGACAATAGGTAATTAAAATTATTTTAAAAATGCGAAGTATGTAATATATAATGACTATTAAAAATGACTTGATATGAATTCATACTAAATTAAATAATTTATTTGTAGACACTACAGAACAGAACAATAATTTTATATAAATCTATCTATCTATCTATCTATGTAAAAGTATAAAAACGTAATATAATAAACTTGCGAAGTAATCTTGCGAAGTAAAAGGTTATTATTATTTTTTTCCCCCAAGTATGAGCGAAATGAGAAACCAGTTTTTTATTTTAGTGTTTCATAAATCTTCATACTGGTAACATAAGTAGGGCCTGTTTACTGAATAGGTCCATGAAGTCCATGCTTGCCCACTGAAAGATAAAGGGGCCCAAAAATTTACTTTTCAAAACTAATATTAAAAAAAAAAATTTTCAATCAGGGTAGAAAATGCATTTTATTTTTCGTAAGAAACTTTTATCTAAACTATGAAACTCCATCTTGCTCCGTTCTGCTCTTGGAGCCCCACCAGTGGCTGAGAGGTTGTGCTCTCGAAGCTGGTAGACGGGAGGTGCTGGGTTCGATCCCAATCGCGCCCGTCGGCCTAATCGTTCGGAGTTTTCGTGGTTTTCTTCGAGCCGTGGATTTATCCATGCGTAAATACGGATTAGGTTCCCTTAGAAAGTCCCCCACGAAGGGCACTCCCCCCGGGCCTATATCCCTAGTGTAGATAATTGGCCGTCAATAATCAACCCAACCCAACCCGTTCTGCTCTTGAAGCTGGTAGACGGGAAGTGCTGGGTTCGATCCCAATCGCGCCCGTCGGCCTAATCGTTCGGAGTTTTCGTGGTTTTCTTCGAGCCGTGGATTTATTTATGCGTAAATACGGGTTAGGTTCCCTTAGAAAGACCCCCACGAAGGGCACTCCCCCCGGGCCTATATCCCAAGTGTAGATAATTGGCCGTCAATAATCAACCCAACCCAACCCATCTTGTTCCGATCTATGGCACATTTACGCTTTATATTTTCCCCCTTATTAATGTAAATAATAGTATAAAAACAGTGATTACATGCAACTTATTTTCTTTTTTCTTATGTTTTACATTTTAATTCCAAATGTTTGATGCTGTAAAATGTGCTAAAAATATCAGAAAATTTAATCATTAATAGTTTATATTCATAAAGAGCGCAGAAATAATACAAAATATGGAAAATAAGTTATTTAAATTTTGGGAAAAGTAATTAGCATTCACTGATATCAAATTTCTGTTCATAAAATAAAAGTAAAAGGAGAAGCAAAATTGTGTTGCAATTAAGCATAAATATCAGTCAAATATTTGTTGCCCCTTAAGAGGCTACTTCACTCACAAGGAGACCGCCAAACATGATGCGCACAGATTTTGATGATTTTAAAGTATGTTGTAGGGATCATACCCCTAACTATTCAGGTCAAAGGTTTCCTTCAAATGGGCTTTAGTTTTCGAGAAATTTCGGGTTAAAGTTCAGCATGCATTTCAAATGCCATTACTTCGTGATCGTGGACATGGTCTCCGTGGTGCCGTGGTAGCGTTCGCGATTTGAGATCCGCAGATGGGTGTTCTGTCCTCTTCTGTGACTTTTACCTTTTTTAAACAAATTTTATATATTTGTCGCGTTATAAGTTGTATGCAGAATTATGAATTCTGCATCTTTGAACTTTTTGAGTTGGGTTGGGTTGATTGTTGACGGCCAATTATCTGCACTTGGGATATAGGCCCGGGGGGGAGTGCCCTTCGTGGGGGTCTTTCTAAGGGAACCTAACCCGTATTTACGCATGGATAAATCCACGGCTCGAAGAAAACCACGAAAACTCCGAACGATTAGGCCGACGGGCGCGATTGGGATCGAACCCAGCACCTCCCGTCTACCAGCTTCGAGAGCACAATCTCTCAGCCACTGGTGGGGCCTTGAACTTTTTGATATTTTCCTAATAAATTCCATTTGCATTTTCGAATATTGCGTGAAAATTTATAGTTTTTGCGCAATTTTTATTCGAATATTTCTGCTGACGAAAATCCAAACTAATTTACGTGTTGATATGTCGTCTTTTTAAAAGGATTATTGTTTACATTTATGTATATTTACTTATTTATTTATTGTATTTATGAAATAATACATTTTTTTTTTTAAATTTACATTTTCTATCTAAAAAAAAATTAAATGATTAAGAAAAAAATTAACAAAATAATATATCCTTTTAATATTTGATTTGTTTTAAATATATTGAAATATGTTAACT
This sequence comes from Maratus michaelseni, assembly GCA_963931845.1. Lineage (NCBI taxonomy): Eukaryota > Metazoa > Arthropoda > Arachnida > Araneae > Salticidae > Maratus > Maratus michaelseni. Next base: position 67,891,256 of record OZ007591.1, on the reverse strand, counting down.
GCTGAAATACTAAAATATTTATCATCACCGACATCGACATTTTTAGTTTATTATCGCAAAAATATTCTAAACAAATTTCGCATTAAAAATCGTCTTTAAATAATTGTTTTAACAATATTGGAAGAATGTATAAATTAGCATATTATATATTCTTTAAAGACTTAAATTGTGATAAATATATTTAAAAATGCATTAAATTTGAAAAAGAAATTATTTCAAACGTGATATTTGTCTGCAAAGGAAGCGAAACGAAATTGATAAAAAGAAAATTTTATTTATTCTGATATTACCGTAAAAGTCGTTGCAGACGATTTTTTTTTTCAGATATTTTTTATATGTATTGTAATTTACAAACGATTTTTCATTTCTAGTTGAATTTTTCTGTATGGCATAGACTTGTTAGACTGAAAAAATAAATTAATTGTAATACATTATTTTTTATTTGTGCAAATCAAAAATGACGGCGAGTTTGAACTTTACAGTTAAATGTATATAAATAACATAAAAAAAAATATATATATATATAACTGGCTAAAACTTGGATATAATCGTTATTGCTTTAATATTTTATTATTCCTTTCAATATATGTTTTTGGAATTAGTTAGTTTGGAATTTCGTCAATAGAAATATTAATTTCAAAACTGCAAAGAAAAAAAAAAAAAAAAAAAAAACGTAAATTTTTACGAAATATTCGAAAATGCAAATGGAATTTATTAGGAAAATATCAAAAAGTTCAAAGATGCAGAATTCATAATTCTGTATACAACTTATAACGCGACAAACATATAAAATTTGTTAAAAAAAAAGGTAAAAGTCACAGGAGAGGACAGAACACCCATCTGCGGTTCTCAAATCGCGAACTTAACACGGAACCACTGAGAGACCTTGTCCAGGTTCGCGAAGTAATGGCATTTGAAATGCATGCTTAAATTTAAAACGAAATTTCTCGAAAACTAAAGCCCATTTGAAGGAAACCTTTAACCTGAATAGTTAGGGGTATGATCCCTACAACATACTTTAAAATCATCAAAATCTGTGCGCATCATGTTTGGCGGTCTCCTTGTCAGACGAAAACACCCGCTCGCTAATGTTAATCCTATGGAGGAAATTTTTGACGATATCTCGTTCGCATTTCAATATTTTTAAATAATTTTTTCTGCATTGGATAGCTGAGGTCAATCTCTATGCACGCTCCTTTCTACTTTTTCGATTTTTGTTGCAGTTTTTTTAATTGAGGATACTTTCACTTTCCAAAACCGGTTCCGAAAGTGAAAGTATCTTAATTAAAAAAAAACTTGTAATCAATATTTTTAAATAATTTTTTTTTTTGCATTGGATAGCTGGAGGTCCATCTCTATGCACGCTCCTTTCTACTTTTTCGATTTTTGTTGCAGTTTTTTTAATTGAGGATACTTTCACTTTCCAAAACCGGTTCCGAAAGTGAAAGTATCTTAATAAAAAAAAACTTGTAATCAAAATCGAAAAAGTAGAAAGGAGCGTGCATAGAGATTGACCTCAGCTATCCAATGCAGAAAAAATCATTTAAAAATATTGAAATGCGAACGAGATATCTTCAAAAATTTCCTTCCTCCATAGGATTAACATTAGCGAGCGGGTGTTTTCGTCTAAGTGAAGTAGCCTCTTAACTGTTCTTAACACTGACAAACGCTGCAATTTGTAAAGCATAAAAGATATTTTGAAGTCTAAATATTCGCAACTGTAGCTCCATTTTAGGTAGATTTCGTAAAAAATACTATTTGTATACATTTACAAAATTAATTAGTTATGTATAATTCTGTATATAATAAAATAAATTTTCATATGTATACTATACAGGTAATAGGTTTTAGTTTAATATTAAAAGTGTTGTTCACTCAAAATTTTCAAGGTAAAATATCAAACAGTTAAAACATACGTAAAATGAATTTAGTAAATGGCAAAGCAATTCGCAAAGTAATAGAGGGGGGGGGGGATGAAGTGGGGCTTCCTCTACTTCTGAGTCTTAAACGGACCCTGAACATAAGTAATATATCAAAATCATACGCTCTGTGTGAAATAATGAACAGATTTAAGTCTGAAAATAAGTAAAAATAAATGGACAGTATTCTTCGTTTGGGTTCGAGGCTATAAAAAAGACAGCTGATGTTTAGGAAAAATTGAAAAATCGTTCCATTTGAAAGCATTATGCTTTTGAAGAAGCCACTAATTTTTTATTCTGAAATGATAGAAATGTATAAATTAATTTTGAGTTAATTATCGAATTCATTAGAAAATAACGCTAAAATAAATTAGGTTATAACCAATGTCTATAAAAATGAGTGATATTTCAAGTGTTTAAATTGAGATTTTGTTTATAAATTATGTAAATTAAACTTATTTTACTTAAATATGGTTTTATTTCCCGATTTCAATGTTAATTTTTAATATTTAGAAATATTTTCATTTAAATTTTGCAAATCATGCTTTTATCAAATTTTTCATTATTTAATAATTAAATGATGAAAGAATATGCTTTTGTTTTCATTAATTTGTTTTCTGAGTTTTATAAGTGTGACAATAAAATTACATGATTAAGAGAAATAGCGAAAAAAAACCCTTCCTGAATTCAAAGCATAAACAAACGAACACGCCGCCATTTTACCTACTGTGACGTCACGACCCGAGAATATTGTCCATAAATAAATAAAAAAACAAGTTGTGGCAAATTTTTCCCCTTATATTACTTGTAAAAGTTCATTGGAATGATCAAAGAAAGTCAAACTTTAAAGCACTTTCTATTATCGTTCTATACTGTTTATATTAATCTTACACCGATATCTAACGATGAATTCTAAAACACAATGTAGGTTTATCATCAATCTGAATACCTGTACTGATTTATAGAAGTACTTCTCCCTTTCAATGAACGTAGCAGAGTGGCGCAGTAGAAGCGTGCTGGGCCCATAACCCAGAGGTCCGTGGATCGAAACCCCACAGGTTTTGGTTTAATAACCAGTGGCTGAGAGGTTCTGATAGCTGGTAAGACGGGAGGTGCTGGGTTCAAACCCTCGTCGACCTAACCGTTCGGAGTTTTCCGTGGTTTTCTTCGAACTTTGCCGTAAATACGGGTTAGGATCCCTTAGAAAGACACCCACGGAGGGCACCCCCCCCCCCCTAGGGCCTATATCCCTCGTGTTGATAATTGGCCGTCATAAATCAACCCAACCCGTGGATCGAAACCACGCTCTGCTATCATCTTTTTATTTTGCTTTCGCAATAATTTCAAAACATTAATTATTATTTATAATAACAAAAGGTATGAATAAGTACAGTAGAAGAATACAGTAGTAAGAATAAGTAGTAATAAATACTGCAGTTACAGTATTTTTCTCTCCATCCATGCAATAAAAATTCCGAATTTTTGATTCAAATCCCAAATAACGAAACTATAATTTATAATTATAATTACTGTTGTTATTCTTATTTACATTTAAAATGTGATGTTTTCCATATTGCAAATTAAATCAGATAATTTCAAATAAATTGTTTACATTTTTGAAGTCTTGATGACTTAAGAATAATTGTATTGATTTGAAAATTCAATTTTAGCAAATGTAACATTAAAACAAACATTATTGTTGTAGGTAAATAAAAAGAATGTGTCTGACGTTCTGATTCAAATCAAAGGTAATTAAAAACAAGTGGGTAAATGTGATCGAAGATCGCTCAAAGGGTTTCGTTTAATATTCCTTTCAAAACACTTTATCCTTTCTTTAATAAATTCAAACAAATTTCATTTAGCAAAAAAAAAAAAAAAAAAAAAAAAAAAAAAAAAATCATGTTTTTTATAAAGTAAAAATTTACCGGTCTATTTTTTCGTTTTTTCGAATATCTAAACCAGCCGGATAGCGGGCCAATCCCGCTATTATATTCTGTCATAATAATATCCGTCATACGGACTAAATGCAATATTTAAAAAATAATTTCAAAATTAAACAAATTGTATACCTTTAAAATGTTAAAATATGCGAATATTTCCATAATTGGATTTTTATCACGATTCAATATGTTTCTCAAACTCATATATTTACTATTCTCTATTATTTATATTGATACTCGCTTTGTATTATTCTCAAACATCTGAAAAATTCGTTAAACTTCCCATATAACGTCAGATTTTCTTTTTAATTCTCTAATGACGTGGATTTAATCTGCTTTGTCCACTTACACATACTCATACTCCTTGTATTATTGAGAAATCTTAGACATTTTCCGTTTTATTACGACTATGACGTCAATCAATTTTATTTCATATTTGACTTTTTTTCAATTGGTGAAACTTTTTATTTCATTTTCCTTTTTCACGTGGAAATCGTCTGATAGAAAATTAATTATTGTAGAAAGAATTTCATTGTGAATTTTAAATCTTTGGCATCTGCTATAACGAAAAATGTTTAAATTTAATAGGAAAAGGCTGTTAGAATTTTGGTTTTTTATCTCTAAATATTAAAATAATACGAATTTTTCAGATTTTAATATTTTGAGCCGCTGGTATTCATCTATATACACGAAGTTTCAACTCTGTAAGTTACGTAGTTTTTGAGAAGGGCTCTGTGACGGACAGACAACGGAGCGGGAGTAATAGGGTTTCGTGAGATGAACGAAACCCTAAAAATAAAAAATAAATAAAAATCTGGTTTATTTTCTTTTAAATTTTATTAATTTTCATTTTTTAAATAGAATTTTTCGCCTTATTTAATCACGGAAAAATACTACAAATTCTGCTATCAAACAAGGTGATTATTACGAATTCTGCGGTTTAAAAATTAAACTGAAATTTTCTAATAAATACATAAGCACGTATATTCCTCGTCTGGTCAGTCCGTCAGTCCGCATATAACAGTGCAAAAACTACTCAACCGAAAGGTTTGAAATTTAATATGTATAACCGTTACAGAATTTTGTTGAGTCATTTCAAATTTTATGAGAATCGAATCAAAACTTTAAAAAAAAAAGTATTAATAAAAGTTTTTTCCATTCCATTAAACCCTATCATACGTAATTAATTTAATGATATCCCCTGATAGGTAATGATTCTAGGTTGCCATGGTGATTACGTCCTATTTAAGATGGCCCCACCAGTGGCTGAGAGGTTGTGCTCTCGAAGCTGGTAGACGGGAGGTGCTGGGTTCGATCCCAATCGCGCCCGTCGGCCTAATCGTTCGGAGTTTTCGTGGTTTTCTTCGAACCGTGGATTTATCCATGCGTAAATACGGGTTAGGTTCCCTTAGAAAGACCCCCACGAAGGGCACTCCCCCCGGGCCTATATCCCTAGTGTAGATAATTGGCCGTCAATAATCAACCCAACCCTATTTAAGATGGAGTCCTATTATTTCCGTATTACTGAATTTAAAAACAGAATTTGTATACTAAAATTGTTTAATTATAGCAATCCTATATAATCTACCTATATACCGACAGTTTTTTGGATAGATGTTTCCGGAGAAATAGATATTAAATGGAAAAATAGTGTAAATATGGATTTCAAGTTAAGAAATTTTCAATTGGAATTTTCCATAAATGTCAACAAAAGATGAAATGTTTCTAACTTGTACTTATTTTATTACGGAAATTAATCGTGTCATAATAACAGACGATATAATTTATTTCACTGAAATAATAACGATGATTTTTGTTTTTTACATTACCTTGTATTGGATATTTGCGCATAGTATAATTTTAATGTAACAGAATTGTAATTAATTGATTATAAAAGTAAATTGAAACTTAATTTCATAAAATGAAATTAATATCTAATAATATGCGAATCTGCACATAAAATAAATTTCGTATTCATGCATTTTTGCAAAGAGTACAACAGCTATTGCACCAAGATCTGAATATTTATAAAACTAGTTATAGTACGAATGCACCTCATTTGTCACGTTTGACGTACAATTTCCAACTTATCTTTTATTTTAGTGTTTCATAAATCTTCATACTGGTAACATAAGCGCATATTTCAAAATCATACGCTCTGTTGTGAAATAATGAATAGATAAAATCTGAAAATAAGTAAAAATAAATAAATAAATAAATAATAAGTTGTGGCACATTTGCCCCCTTATAATATTACTTGTAAAAGTTCGTTGGAATGAGGAAATAAAGATAAAGTCGTACTTTAAACCACTTTCAGCTTATTATAGCTCTGAGTTTATATTAAATCCAAACAGGCTGCTTTCTGACACATTTTTGTTTGCAAATACATTAAATTTGCGGGGGTTCTTATTCAGAAACTTTGTAATAGAAACACGTTTTCCATGTTTTGGTACAGACAGGAGATCTTTCGAAAAAGACTCCGAAAGTCGGTGTTTTGAGCCGAATTCTCGACACAGCAAAGCCAGAAAAGAGAAAATCGTGTCGTCACGTGACATGAATCGCTTATAACTCGACGGATATAAGTAATTTATTTATCCAAAAATGGAAAACTCATTTCGATTCCAAATCGCTTCAACAGTCAGGCTTAGAAATTTTATACATTTGCGTTAAAAAATAAGTCAGAAAGTTTCACGTTGTTGAGCAGGTCATTTGACACGAACCACCTAACCTTAATACCGCAGTGATTTCGAACCATAACAGCCCCCCCCCTCAAAAAAAAAATCCTACAATTGCTAATAAAATTAAAAATTCTTAATTATTTTTACTTCCATACATGAACCTTTACGTTTATGTTTCTAAAGCACAATGTAGAATGTATCCAAAGTTGCATATATAATATCTTATATGCAACCAGGAAGATAGAGAGATTTTCTTATTTCTATCTCCCTGTATGCAACTTTGGACTTATCGACGCGACGATCGGAATACCTGTACTGATAAGCAGAAGTACTTCTCCCGTTCAAAGAACGTAGCAGAGTGGCGCAGTGGAAGCGTGCTGGGCCCATAACCCAGAGGTCCGTGGATCGAAACCACGCTCTGCTAGTTATTTTATTTTGCTTTCGCAATAATTTCAAAACATTAATTATTATTTACCCCAAAATAAACGGTATGAGTGAACTTTGCACTGCAATTACAGTGTTTTATTCTTACATCCCTGCATAAAAAATTTCGATTTCCTGATTGTCCCAAATAACGATATTATAATTATAATTACTGTTGCTATTATTATTGACATTTAAAATGTGATACATTTTCCATATCGTTAATTAAGTCAGATAATTTCAAATTGATTGTTACATTTTCGAAGTCTTGATGTCTTAAGAATAATCTTATTGATTTCAAAATTCAATTTTAGCAAAGGTAACATGAAGCAAACATTATTGCTGTAGGTAAATAAAAATAATTTGTTTTTCGTTCCAATTCCAATAAAAAGGTTTTTTAAAAAAGTCGAATTTATTCTTTTTTAACTTTTATTATAATAATTTTATTTTATTCTTTTATTTTTTTTTTTTTTTAGTAGAAATTTTTGCCTTATTTAATCACGAAAATTATTACAAATTCTGGTACCAAAAAAGCCGATTACGAATTCTGCGATTTAAAAATTAAATTGAAATTTTCAAATGAGAAGTTTAGTGGTGCCAGACTCATTAATAAATTCCAAGAAGTGTAGATCTTGTATATCATAAGAACAATTGACAGTACGTAATTAAAATAATTTTAAAAATGCGAAGTATGTAACATTCTCAAATGACCTGCTCAACAACGTGAAATTTTCTGACACAATTTTAGACTCATTATTAAACGCAAAGGCGTAACATTTGCAGGCCTGACTATTGAAGGGATTTGGAATCGAAGTGAGTTTTCTATTTTTTTTTTTTTTTTTATATAAATAGATTATTTATCGAGTTATAAGCGATTCGTGTCACGTGGCAACGCGTTTTACACCTTGCTCGCTTTGGCTTGGCGAGAATTCGGCTCAAAACTTCGACTTTGACAGTGTTTTCTGAAAGATTTTCTGCCTTTACCAAAAAGTTACGCTTTATGTGGAATATATAGATAAAATGTGAAAATAAGTAAAAAGAAATGAATAAAGAAATAAAAAACAAGTTATGGCGCATTTATTCGAGATCTAATTAATTTTGGCGATTAAATTTGAAAAAAAAAATTATTATTATAATACAATTCCGAGTATTCTGATGCAGTACATCTTTTAAGACTATTTCTCAACTCCAAACTGACTGCTGTCTCACACATTTTTAATTTCTCTTTTTTCGCAAATGTATTAAATTGGCGGGTGCTGTTATTTTGGGAACTATGTAATCGAACCGGTTTTTTTTTTTCCGTTAAAAGCAGAAGAATTTCAGAAAATGCTGTCAAAGTGGACGTTTTGAACAGAATTTCGGACGCGACAGTGCATGAAAAAAAAAAAACTGTCGTCCTGACACATTAATCGCTTATAACTCAAGATGTAATTCATTTATCATAAAATGTTCGATTACAAATCACTCCATTAATCATGCCTGCAAATATCATGCTGTTATGTTTAAAAATGTGTCAGAAAGTTTCGTGTTGTTAAGCGGGAAAATGTTATACTATATATATTTGTTTTAGGACTGCCTTTATCATTTCATCTTAACTTGGTATGATTTTTATATTCAGCATAAAATGAATATCTGCCTGCTTGGTTGAGAAATTTTAACTTAGAGCCAAGTGTGGTACTTTATGATTTTAGGATTCAGTGGGTTTTCTTTTAGGTAGCTTTCAATACAAAAAAGTATAAAGCTACCTATTGCAGCCGTTCGGAGGAAAGCAGTTCCGGAAAATTTCGATATATTTTCACCGATCATGACCCCCAGACCCCAAAACCACCCTCCGTCCAAATGTTGATTTATATATATAGATATATCCATATATATATATATATATATATATATATATATATCTGACCTATGTCATACGATAACGCCCGTATTTATGAATCGATTTTGATGAAACTAATTGTGTGTATTAAGGTCACTAATGTCTCGACTGAGTTCGTTGGCCAGCTTGGTCCGCCATTTTGTTTCAAGATGGCGGCCACTTAAAGATTTAAATTAACTTAAAATGTAAAATAACTATACAAAAAAGTTAAAAATTCAAATTTATTTTTTAATTACGTGTTAGGCCTTGATACAAGGATTCCAGAGCTTTTTTTAGTTTACCTCTATCTTAAAAAATGGCTGAGATAGAGCAGTTTGAAATTCTAGGGTGGCTGACATTTTGAAACAAAACAGCACATTAACGCGATTACTCGCAAATTATTTTCTTTCATTGTTGTAATAATTTTCCCAATCATACGCATAAAACTATATATTCATATCCGTTAGCGCCAAAATTGGCGACAAAATTGGCAAAATTGGCGACATTTGGCGAAATATCGCGAAATTTGGCGATCAAAATAAGTCTTCATAAATGAAGCCAATTTGGCTATTGCTCAATAATTTGACGAGTTTCTTATTCAAATTCAGTATTAACGAATCTTTTGTAAACGTTTCTTTGCATTTTAGCTTGCTGTTTTCGTGTAACATTAGCTAAAATTTTAAAACGTAGATATAGGAAAGCTACCTTTTCCTCCCGGTACAGGCCGGAAGGACTTTTTTAATTTTAATTTGCTCTGTGCTACCCAATTTAAAATTGTGGTAACTTTGTCAATAGCTACTTTACATTATTGTACAAAATAAATGCTCATTTATTGAGATATTTTTTTAAAAAAACATTCACGCTTGAAAATTATTCAAAAAGTCATAAAAAGTCGACCAATTGATTAAGTTTTTAAAAAAAAATTTCATTCGAAAATACATTTTTTTCTCAAATTTAATGTGAATATTTATGCGATATTTAGAAATGATGCATGAGCGATAAAAGCAAAAGCGATAGTCTTTGCCACTATCCTAATACATGTCTAAAATTAGCAACAATGTTTTGGCAAGCATCCAAAAATAGATTTTTTATTTTTGACGATGACAGAAAAAACCATATTAGAAATAAGACTTTGTAGCTTAAAAAAAAAAAAAAAAAAAAAAAAAAAAAAAAATTCTTATAGTCTTATTTTAAGTATGAACGAATTGAGCTATGAAATTTGTTTTAATCTATACTAATATTATAAAGGAGTAAAGATTGTTTGTTTGTTTGTTTGTAGGGGGTAATCTCTGGAACTACAGAACCGATTTCAAAAGTGATGGTGGCAAATTGATGGTGACAACCCCTGTTCCAACATAGGCTATATTTTATGTCGGTGCCACTAACCCCAGGGGGTGCAGGAGCAAAAAACGTTCTAAAATTGCGATTTTTTAGCTATCAAACTGGCTATCAAGCCCTGAGAGCTTGCCAGCCGGATCTGTATGAATGTATGTACGTACGTAATGCGATAACTCTTCATAGAAATATCCGTTTTCCTTCAAATTTTGTTTATAGGTTCACTGTGTTAAGGCGCTTCCCTGATTAGTTTTCGGGATTGATTGGTTAAGTATAAAGGGGGGGAACAAGGGGCTAATTCCCCCCCCCCTTAATTTATATAAATGGGTTTTTCATGCAGAATTGTTCCGTTTTCCTTCAAATTTTGTTTATAGGTTCACTGTGTTAAGGCGCTTCCCTGATTAGTTTTTCGGGATTGATTGGTTAAGTATAAAGGGGGGGAACGGGGCTAATCCCCCCTTAATTTATATCAATGGGTTTTTCATGCAGAATTATCCCATTTCCTTCAAATTTTGGTTAAAGGTTCACTGTGTTAAGACGCTTCCCTAATTAGTTTTCGGGATTGATTGGTTAAGTATAAAGGGGGGAACGGGGGGCTAATCCCCCCCTTATTTTATATAAATGGGTTTTTTATGCAGAATTATTCCGTTTTCCTTCAAATTTTGTTTATAGGTTCACTGTGTTAAGGCGTTTCCCTGATTAGTTTTCGGGATTGATTGGTTAAGTATGAAGGAGGGCATATCCCCCCTTATTTTATATAAATGGGTTTTTCATGCAGAATTATTCCGTTTTCCTTCAAATTTTGTTTATAGGTTCACTGTGTTAAGGCGCTTCCCTGATTAGTTTTAGGGATTGATTGATTAAGTATAAAGGGGGGAACGGGGGGATAATCCCCCCTTAATTTATATAAATGGGTTTTTCATGCAGAATTATCCCATTTCCTTCAAATTTTGTTTATAGGTTCACTGTGTTAAGGCGTTTCCCTGATTAGTTTTCGGGACTGATTGGTTAAGTATAAAGGAGGGAACGGGGGGGCATATCCCCCTTATTTTATATAAATGGGTTTTTCATGCAGAATTATATTCCGTTTTTCTTCAAATTTTGTTTATAGGTTCACTGTGTTAAGGCGCTTCCCTGATTAGTTTTCGGGATTGATTGATTAAGTATAAAGGGAACGGGGGGCTAATACCCCCCTTAATTTATATAAATGGGTTTTTCAAGCAGAATTATCCCATTTCTTTCAAATTTTATTTATAGGTTCACTGTGTTAAGGCGCATCCCTGATTAGTTTTCGGGATTGATTGGTTAAGTATAAAGGGGGGAACGGAGGGCTAATACCCCCTTATTTTATATAAATGGGTTTTTCATGCAGAATGATTCCGTTTTCCTTCAAATTTTGTTTATAGGTTCACTGTGTTAAGGCGCTTCCCCGATTAGTTTTTCGGGATTGATTGGTTAAGTATAAAGGGGGGAACGGGGGATAATCCCCCCTTAATTTATATAAATGGGTTTTTCATGCAGAATTATTCTATTTGCTTCAAAATTTGTTTATAGGTTCATTGAGTTAAGACGCTTCCCTGATTAGTTTTCGGGATTGATTGATTAAGTATAAAGGGGGGGGGGACGGGGGCTAATACCCCCCTTAATTTATATAAATGGGTTTTTCATGCAGAATTATCCCATTTCTTTCAAATTTTATTTATAGGTTCACTGTGTTAAGGCACTTCCCTGATTAGTTTTCGGGATTGATTGGTTAAGTATAAAGGGGAGGGGAGGAATGGGGGGGCTAATCCCCCCCCTTAATTTATATAAATGGGTTTTTCATGCAGAATTATCCCATTTGCTTCGAAATTTGTTTATAGGTTCATTGGGTTAAGACGCTTCCCTGATTAGTTTTCGGGATTGATTGGTTAAGTATAAAGGGGGGAAACGGAGGGGGCTAATCCCGCCTTAATTTATATAAATGGGTTTTTCATGCAGAATTATCCGATTTTCTTCAAATTTTGTATATATATTCATTGTAATTAGAGATTTACCTGATTAGTTTAAGGGGTTCATTAGTTAACTATGAGGGGGGTAACGGGGGGATGACCCCCCCCCCTTAATATATTGTTTATTTCTTTATTTTTCGATGGGCTTATTTCAAATTCTTTGAAATAAGAGTATAATATACAATTAGTGTGAATAGCCTGTGATTGAGTTCATTGGCATTGAGTTCACATGTGAACTCAATGCCCTCAGTTTAACTGGGCAGTTTTATTTTTATTTTGTATACTGAAGGAGCTAGAAATTTGAAATTTGTCATTGTAGTTACTTATAAGATGTAAATGCTCTCTAAGAACAAAATAAAAAAGAAATTTAAATTTAAAAGGGTGAAATGAGCGAAAAGCGTTCTAAAAACAGTCTAAATTACAATTTCTATGAAATCTCTGGAACTACAGAACCGATTTCAAAAGTAATGGTGGCAAATTGATGGGGACAATGACAATCCCTACTCCAACATAGGCTATATTTTATGTCGGTGCCACTAACATCAATGGGGTGCAGGATCGAAAAATTTTCGAAAATTGCGACTTTTGTATACTGAAGGGGCAAGAAATTTGAAATTTAGCATTGTAGTTACTTATAAGATGTAAATGCTCTCTAAGAATAAATTTAAAAAAAAATCGAAATTTAAATGGATGAAATGAGCGAAAAGCGTTCTGAAGTCATTCTAAATTACAATTTCTATGGAATCTCTGGAACCACGGAACCGATTTCAAAAGTGATGGTGGCAAATTGGTGGTGACAAATCCCTGCTCCAACAGCCTCTTTAATAAAAAAAACTATGCGTTGCTGACGACTGGGTTTTTCGCTAATTGTTGCAACAGATTAATCTCGGAAAATGAAACATTTGAAGTTACTGAAAAAAATGATAGCTCAAAAAGTATTTGTCAGAAAATTGTTAGACAAACTGCGTTTGAAAGGTAACAAATTGTATTTTTCTTGATATAAATTTCAAATCTAATGATTATGCCGTTTTTCAAATATTGAATTTCAAAAATTACCAAATTTTCCAATGGAGTACCATAGCGAAACCTTCATGCGTAAAAAGATAATGATAAGGGCGACGTGTCCTGACGTGTATATTGGCTATAGCACGAGTCACAAATTATAGTAGCCTTATTATTCTGTTAAAATACTCTCTTAACACGAAAGAGCCAAAATAACTCAAGTTGAGCCGAAATCCACTCATCTCATGATTTGAAAGTCAGCTTCTCATGAAGAGTTGAAACAACTCGAGTGAACGAGTTGTTTTTAAGCAACTCATGATTGAGTTATCTCTATTTTACTCATACTTGAGTGAAATCAAATCAATGAAGGTTAAATCCAGTAGCACTTGAGTGATTTATAACTAACTCATACTTGAGGAGGGGAAGGATAATTAAAATTCATGGTAAAATGTAATAATTCATTGTAAAATAATAAATTTCATGAACAGGTAGATTATTATTTTAGAAAAAAAAAAAGTAATTTGCATATTGAATGTATACATATTTATGTTTACATATATGTATATATTCAACAATTAAGTGAAAAGTATCTTTTTTTTTTTTTTTTTTTTTTTTTTTGTTGTTGTTTCTGAGCTGCTTGAAATATATACCCCCCCCCCCCCTCCCGACCCAAAAAGAGAATTTTAAAAGGAATATTTGATAAGATAAGAATTTCTGCTGATTTAAATATTTTAATCTTTTTTTTTATTTTGTTATAATGATTATGTTTTCTATGCAATATTATTCGATACATTGCATGATATTTTTCAGTTTATATCAATATTATCATTAAATATGTTTTAATCCTAATACTATTTAGGAATATTCACACCGTGAATATCCGGGAATGTAGATATTTACCTTATTTTTAACAACATACGATAAAAAATATGGGATTTATACAGTTTCATAAATCAAGTATATTTTAAAATATTAGAATTCAGACTGAGAATAAAATAAGAAATATAATTTGTTTACTTTAATACAATATTTTTAAAGTCAGACAAGTCAATTTTCAATTTATAGTATTATAAAAGTTAGAGTTCTGAAACATCGCTAAAAATATACACTATCAGGGCTCGATCCGACTATCAGGGCTCGGTACACGATCCAGACAAAATTTTGGGCCTATTTAGGGTCCCTTCACAAAAATCAATTTAATAAAATGGCTCCCTTCACAAAATTCCTTTTACTAAAATTGATCCTTTCACAAAATTCTATTCCATAAAAACTTATTATTTATTATTTTATGATGTTTTAAAATGTGTAATTTGTAAACAAACAAGTTCAAAAAAGAGAAAAACTTCAGCAAAAGGATTTTAAAAACTTTTTGTTTATAAATGCTTGGTTCGAATTTGATTAGCTGGATTTCAACTTTCGTTACAAAATGTTATTTTTCACAAAAATATAATAAATTTCACAAAAAAAACCTTTACTTTTCACAAAATGGGCCCCAAGATAAAAAAAAAACTTGCATCCCTGACTATATAAACAAACGTACCGCCAAGATATTTTCTTTAAAAGTTTAAATTGCTACTAAATGCTATTTATATAAATCATATTTATTGAAACAACATTTAAAAAAAAAAAAACATAAAGGAGAGGCAAAGGATTTATTTCATTATATTTTAGAGTATTTTTTAATATTTATCCTTCCAACTTAAAAGATCTCTAAATGTTCGCTCGTATAAATAGTCCTAAATGTTAGGGTTAAGACATATTTAATAAAAATATTGATATAAACTGAAAAATATCACGCCATATATAAAATAACAATTAATATAAAACAGAATCATTATAAAAAACATAATTAGAGTATTTAAATCAGCAGAAATTCTTACCTTTTCAAGTATTCTTTCTTTAAAATTTTAACAACGTGGTGTTAGCCGCGTACTACACACCACACGCCTGTCGTCTGCTCAGCGGATATGGGGACAGTGAGGTCACGTCAACTGCGTCAGCTTACTGGATTTTCGCTCGCCAATGAGTGCTTTTTTATCGAGATGAGTTGTTTAGTATTCGCCCTTCTGGAGTGCATTAGGAAAATAAAAATTCAAATCATGATGAGTGAAACATTTAAAAATCAACTCATTCACGATCCAATAAATTAGAGCTCTTTTCTGAGAAGCAAAATCCTCTCTTTCGTTTTAAGAGAGTATAAAAGTTATTTATGAAATGTCAATATTTTGTTTGATTAAAGGTTCGTTAAAAGAAATTGACCAACGTAGCGGGCGTAGCTTGCTAGTGTTTTATAAATCTTTATACCCTTAAAAATATATCAAAATCAAAGTGGCATCTTCGTTCACTCTGTATGGAAGGAATAGTTAAGAAAAATATAATAAAAATATAAAAAATAGCTAAATTTGCCCATTAACAACTACAAAGAAACTATATATTTCATAACATTGAATAGATACACAGACTGTCTCAAAAATAATGGACTCTTTTTAAAAATTAAATAATTTGAAAATAGTTAACGATAGGAATGCCCCGCTTGTTGCATCTTTATTTAAGTCTGTTCTCAATTCCAAACTGGCTACTTTACGATACATTTTTTAATTCATTTTTGTTCGGAAATGAAATTTTCTGGTGTTCTTATTCTTGTAATCGAAAAACTCTTTCTATTTTTTGCTCAAGGCAGAAGATCTTTCAGAAAATACTGTCAAAGTTGGCGTTTTGTACTGCAATCCCGACGCGGAAGTCCAAGAAAGGGGAAAAACGTGTCGTCACATGACAAGAATCGCATATAACTCGATAAGCAATTTATTTATCAAAAAATGAGAAACGTGTTTGAATTCGAAATCGCTTTAATAGTCAGGCCTGTTAATTGTATACCTTTACGCTTAAAAATGAGTCAGAAAATGTGTCAAAAAGTTTCGCGTTGTTGAGCAAATAATTTGAGAACCACAGTGTAGCCAACCTTTGAAGGGCTTCAGAGTTGATATCAACTTTACGTCTAAGTCTATAAGTAAGTGTCTTGCTAATAGCTGGAGCCAGTGGCAGATAGATAGTTAAGCTGTTTAAAGAAATAACAGGAGTAAAAAATATTGTAGAGCAGTAACTTTAAAAGTAAAAGAAGTTTTCAGTAGTAAAAAGTTATTTCTTAAGAGTAATAGAAAATTTTAAAAAATGTTATTTAAATATATATATCTAATTATAGTTAAATATTTTTGGAGATTGTTATCTGATTATATCTGATTATATTATTATTGTTATCTGATATAAAAACCTGCATTATGTTATTAAAAATAAATTGTCATTAAAATTGATACTACATTATTTTCAACCTTATCATTTCTACTAATTGGTATTATTGATATAATTATGCATATAATATTGGTTTTTTAATGAAAGAAATAGCATTTTTTAAAATCTATTTTCCAAGTTATTGTTTTCATGTGGGGCACTGAACATAAAGTGGAAAAAAGAAAGGAAAAGCAATGAGTATGTAGCTATTATAATATTTGAAATATATTATTTTACAAATGAAAATTTAATTTTTCCAAATGGAAAAAAAAAAACTTTTTTTAACAAATTTTCCGGTTTTTCTCCGAGCGTTCCCATTTCTAAATGTCTGCATGTGTATTGCATTTATGTTGTACTTATTAGACTTTTAAATTTAAAATAATACCTATTTTGTTTTCAAATCTATTGAAGAATAAGAGCATCGCAACTTGTGCCATAATAGTTATTTTGGAGGGGAAGTGCAAAAAATTCAATCTGTGGAAATTTCATGTCGGAAAATTAAAAATGTAATTTTTGAATTGATATAATTTTCTAAAAATATAGTTTCTATTTAAATCAATGACAAAATTGATGTTTAATTGGAATTCTGAAAGTCTGTGTTTTCTTAATTTTAAGTCGAAATTTCGCCGATTTCAGAGATACTGTATATTTCTCCAATATCTTAAAATCTAAGGAAATCCAAAAAATAACTTGTATTTTAGATATTGTAGCTAGATTTTTAAGCGAAAAACGGATTGGGTTGGGTTGATTATTGACGGCCAATTATCTACACTAGGGATATAGGCCCGGGGGGAGTGCCCTTCGTGGTGGTCTTTCTGAGGGTCTTTAATCCATATTTACGCATGGATAAATCCACGGCTTGAAGAAAACCACGAAATCTCCGAACGATTAGGCCGACGGGCGCGATTGAGATCGAACCCAGCACCTCCCGTCTACCAGCTTCGAGAGCACAACCTCTCAGCCGCACTGGTGGGGCCCTAAGCGAAAAACGGACAGTGTTGAATAATTTTAATAGATGTGGTTGAAATAAATAATTAAAACTGTCGGAGGTTAGAGAAATTCAAATCATTTTTTCAATTTATCTGCGGCGCTGCGGAAAAACAAGTAACTTTGTTGGATATGTTTAACTAAAATCTTTAAATGTATGTAAATACTCTTTTTTTATTATTTTTTTTTTTTTTTAATTCTTCGTGGTAAAAATTAGCTTTAACATACATTAGGTCTATATTTTTATTAATCGAATGCGATTTTAGAAAATATTCACGACATAACAACCTTTCTTGATGATTGCATTAGATATTCAGATTTCTGCATATTCGCAAAGCGTCCAGAATGCATAAGTTCAGATCTTGAATAATCTATTAACAATACCGTGTTATCATCAACTTCAACTTACATTTTGTGATCGTCATTCTGCGTAATTTGCACAGCAGTTTGTTTACTTTACTCCTGCGTCAAATGCCACCAGGGAGCAAAAAAGGAAAATCCACCCAAAATATGATAGATCAACACACAACTGTTGTCGCCACAAAAGAAAAAAGAAAAACTCTGTTAAACCTTTTTTTATTTTATTTTTTTACATATAAGATAAAAGAACAGTTTTGCCATATGGCCCGCAATTTTTCCAAGGAAAACTGGTAGCACGACTGGCGTCATTCTTATAATGTGAGAAACTAATAGCCAGTAAAGTTACGCGAGAGTTGAAGTAATTTCGCAGAATATTTGTTGTACGATAGAAAAACTACTTTCTTAAATGTTGGCATTAATTTTTTTTTTTTTTTTTTTTTTTTTTGCCACTTGTAGAATTATTAAGACTAGTCTAGCTTTTTCCTTTTTTTCGTACCAAACGTCTGCTTGCGTATTTCAATGTTACTTTCGGATTAGTACTTTTTTCGTCGGTTTGAAAATGAGTGAAAAAAGAACTTTTTTTTTCCCCCTTAAATAAAGTTACTATAAGATGGTCTTTGAAGACGAAGAGCTAAAAGCAAAAGAGTTGCATTAAGAGATTTGTATAATCTTTTTTATCTAATCAGCGGAAAGCGTTTGAAGTAAAGTTAGCTCTTTCCGAGATTGAAATTGAATCATAAGATTAAGATCTAATCCTTAAAGATGATCTATGTTGTTTATATCGTAAAAAGAAGTGCAATGAATATAATCAATTAATATATTTTTTGTATGGGATTATAGTTCAGAAAACAGAAGTGAGATTTCAAGTTTCAGGTTTCAGATTTAAGGATTTTACTGAAAATATTTTGTGATTTTTGCTACTACATTTTTTTTTTTTTTTTTAACACCGTTATATAGGAGCAAAAATCTACTTTCAAATGCAATTTGTTTGATAATTGTATCTTAATTAACTGATTTATTATTGCTTTTTTAAATAATTTGCAAGCATGATTAAATATATCTCTATCGCTTGCAGACGATTACAAAATATTAATCGTTTGCACTTTAAACAATATAAAAAGTTCAGAATTTGTTTCCAGATAATATTCAATAACGAAATTAAAACTTTATTAAGCAATCAATAAAATTGTCGGATTGCACTTCTCCGTCCACACAACTTCGAAATAAATCCGGTCTTTTGATATGCTGCCACCACCGATATGAATACGTGATATTGGGCACGATACTTGATGTATATTCAAGAAAACTTAACTCTTTCAATTAAAGTTAAAGTAACAATTTATTAACAATATTTACACTTAAACTCGGATGTAAATTATCCGGTTTAACACTAAATCAAAACAATTACAGAAAACGCTCTACGTGTACCGTTAGACTACGTCAATTCATTCCGCACTCAGATTTCTATTCATCTCACACCCGCTCTCAGCGCTCATTCCCCGAGCAACCTTCACACTTCGCTGCTCCGTCCGAACTCAACACCGGTCTCAGAGCTCCAACTCTGAACGACCTTACACCTTCGCTTCCTACGTTAGAACTAACTTTCTCTCGTAAACTGCAGAACACCCTCCTTTCTACGGGGTTTCTCCTCTGTTTCCAAGAGTCCTTGACAACCCTTCCTCCCTCTTGACGGATCTGTCTTCCTAAATAAAAGGGTGCACTCTCTTTCTTATCTATCAAAGACCGCATTGCAATGGAAATACCTTTCATTATGTCCAAGTCGCCACCCTTCGGATTAAGATTTTTCTTAAACCAGACTCTAACGGTACACAATAGATACAGATACAATACGTACAATATGCTAATCCCTTAAGAATAGCTTTCAACTCTTGCCCCTGTGAGAGAAACCTGACAAAAATAGTATAACTAAAACACAGATTTAACAGACATGTAATCTAAATAAGCGCTTAAAAACACTAAAATTATCAGAATGAATAAAAAACTGCTGTAGATAACGAAATTTTTAACGATTTCTTCGGCTATTAACTAAATGACCGCTTTTAATAAATTTCAAAATTTTATTTTAATAGATAATTGACATATTTCTGACATATAAAAATGCTCTTTGTGGTTGTTAGGGGACAATCTAAAACACAAATTATTAAATGTAAAAAATCTATTAAAGTTTTCAATTTAAAAAAAAATATAACTATATTCTCTATGCCGGGAAGCCCGGGTTGGATGCCCTAGTTATTATTACTAACTTTTCATCAATAATTTTTGACATTTGTCTCTTTCAGTGATAAATACGAAATCCAGGTTTAACTAATATTTTTTCAATCTGAAGAAATTACTGATTCTTCCTATCTTTGCTGACAAGAAACATATCCGGGTTATTATCCTATTATGATGAGGTTTTTGTTACTACGTAAATAACCACCGAAACTAAATGTTATGTAACTACTACACGATGTCTTTGCTGCAACAGCGCGTAAAACTTTTACACTACTTTAAGCTTTTTAAATCTTTTTCAGATTAATATTCCAATTTCTTTATGACTTTCTTATTTGTTTTTCATGTGTTTGTGTACACATCTTTTCGCACGCACAGTGTAAAAGCACGATTTTAGTGCGCAATTTAATGGTTGATTGTGCCGGAATTTCTTATTGCACCTGCACTGTGCGTCAGCTGCAACGCACATCGTGATCCAGGGGAAGTGTGGAATACCAGAAGCGTATCGTTTTACAGTACCAGTGTCACAATGTACAGTCTGTTTTTCTTCCACGAATAGGTATCTAATTAGCTGTGCGGGACTTTCAACTTTATTTTTTTTTACAGTCACGGAAAAGCGGGGATAACCGAGCTGTTAGTTCCGGTATTCCAGTAGGAAATACTACTTCAACTCAATCCGGGTCACCTGCATCTGTAAACATATATGAAACAAATTCCATTTTACGCTTTTACGAATCTCACTTTGAAAATAACAAGGTTAGGGTTAGGTAACGAAGAAACAGTTCTTTTTTCACACGGTCGAAGTTATATAACCAGAACGACTATAATAATAAAATAGAAAGAGTTTTTTTTTTATATGGTACCTTTTGATTAACCATGATTCTGAAACTATGTCGATAACATTTAAGGATGAAGGTGGTAAAATAAATATAATGGTAACCTTTGAGGAGTCGGTGAGGAAAAACAAGGCGATTCTCAGTTTTTTTTCTTTCTTGTTTCTAGATGATAAACTTTTATGAGGATATCTTTTTGAACTTTTCCAGATAATTTTTCTACAGAACATTTCTAGATAGTAACAATATACTATTAAGTTTTCGAAAGTTTTCAGATCTCAATTATTGGTCTGCAAATGCAAATCCCACCCCTCTCTCTACACTGGAACTCCATAATTTTCTCCCCGGAGTTGCGAAAATCTCTTCCGGACAGAAAAAGTCTGAATTCGACATCACAGAGTACCAGTGATGAATGGTGAATGCAGAGGGTGAAGGGACTCCCCTCACGGGAGCATAGAAATGTTCCTCCGAAAAAAGAAATATCTGTTCAACACATAGAAAGATCTGTATATCGCTCCAAATTTAGTGCTATTTACTATAAGTACTACTGATATAGGTAATAAAATGACTGATTACTTTTACGTGAAAAGAAAAGAAAGGAGAAAAGAAATCAGATAGAATAGAATTAATTTTAATGAAATGTACCTCTCTCTTTTATTTTTCCATAAAGACTTTTCGGCAGGAGCCGATTTATTTAAAGCCTCTAAATCTTTATATATTTTTTAATTATCTCATTAGGGTTATTTTTAATTTGGAGGGCTTTTGAGGGTGGGATTGGGTTGGGTTGGGTTGATTATTGACGGCCAATTATCTACACTTGGGATATAGGCCCGGGAGGGGAGTGCCCTTCGTGGGGGTCTTTCTAAGGGAACCTAACCCGTATTTACGCATGGATAAATCCACGGCTCGAAGAAAACCACGAAAACTCCAAACGATTAGGCCGACGGGCGCGATTGGGATCGAACCCAGCACCTCCCGTCTACCAGCTTCGAGAGCAGAACCTCTCAGCCACTGGTGGGGCTTTGAGGGTGGGAATCCAGGGCTCGTGCGCTGAATACCCTTTATCATCAAAGTAATCAGAGAACTTAAATACACAGACACAACAGTTTTACATTTTTTTAATTGAACATGAAAGCTTTGCAGCATTTCTATACAAAATAAATAAACTACACAGACGAAAGCGAATGTGGTTCAAATGGTAATTCATTACACTGGGTTTAATAAAATTATCCATTAATGCAGAATCACTTCAAATATCATCACTAAGTCTAGAACAAAATTTCCAATTCTAATTACCAACCCAATTTTAATTAAAAAATTAAAAGAAAATTACACGATATAAAAATGGTACTACTCATTGATAGGTTTGTCAAACTAAATACATTATGAAAATTTATCAGTAATTAAATAATAATTCTTTGAAACAAACAAATAATATGTTAATTTAATACTAAATATTAATGCTAGATTCACTATAATGACATATTAAAAAAAATCGTTTATAATGGCTATTACATATACTGTTACAGTATGACAATATTATTAATTCCTATATTTTGCACAAATTGTTATAAATATACACTGATGACAATGATCATGAATATTATTGACTATAGTCAGACTATTCTATTCTTTCCCCTTTCAACATATTATCATTTTTATTACTTTCTTGTCAAAATTGAGGGGCAGTTGACTTTGTATGTATTTTATTAACATCTATTAATTTGCCAGCTTTTGTAAATAAAATCAGGGATATTCCTGCCGGGCTAAGGGTTATTCGGGGTAATTTTAATGGCTATGCCGCTTGAATGAGTGTTCTCTGTTATCCATTGGCTTTGTCAGGGTGGGGGTTTAGAGACATCCGGATACCAGTATTATAAAGAAATATTCTTAGACTTATCTAATCGCAGATTTTTCAACGATTAAACATTGCGACAATAACTTTACGAAATTACTGTTATCCGGAGCATCTCGACCCCCCTGGCTACGCCACTGCTGTTATCTGCCCCGAAGTACATCAGATCCCGCTATCCGGTCGAGATCAGTGTTGCTGGCCGGACATATTCGGTGGGCGGAATTTTTAAAGTTATTCTCCTTCCCTCCACCGTATTATATAATTTTATTTGATTTTAAATACATCGTACAAGTAGCATCTTCAAATTACCACCCACACTGACTTTCTTTTCAAAGCTGATTATTTTCAATTAGCGACGTTGTGACTTGTAAACCTACCACTTCATTCCGGCGCCGCCTCATCCTTCAGATGTTTTCTAGACTCAGATCTAACGAGAGTTATCCGACTGGGTCGGCGGTTTGTCGCCCGACCACCCTTCCAGAAGTGGACGGTACACACAAAAGAAGCATGGTCTGCATGACGTTGACACTGTGCAGGCCTATCCTCTCCAGCATCGCTTGGTGTTCACAAAAAAAAAAAAAAAAAAAAAAAAAAAAGCAGTAATTAACAAGTCCCTGTTCTTCCAGCGATTTAGAAGAATGTCTCCTTTAATTGTGTGTTAATGAATCTCAGTAAATCGTTTGCTTGTCTTGAATTTCGTACCGTGAAGGATATGTATTACGTTAAGTAACAGAAAATTTACAGTTATTATTTGTAACTTTTCCAACTTTTATACAAGAATAGGCTAATTATTTTTTTTTTTTTTTTTTTTTTTTCAAATTTTTACAAAATGCTCACATTACCTTAGAGATAAGGCTGTGTTTTCTCAAATCGAAACTGGCTAATTTCTGACACAGTTCTGAATTAATTTTTGTTCGGAAACGCATTAAATTGGCAGATGTTTTTTTTTTTTTTTTTTTTTTTTTTTTTTTCCAGAAACTATGTAGGCGGATGATGTTTTAAATTTTTTGGTAAAGGTAGAATATCTTTCAGAAAATACTGTCAAAATGGACGTTTTGAACCGCATTTCCGCACATGACAGCGCGGAGAAATCGAAAAACCTGCCGCCACGTGACAACAATCGCTTATAACGTAATAAGTAGTTTATTTATCAAAACAATGGAAAACACCATTAGATCACTTCAAGAATCAAAATCACTTCAAGACTCAAGTCAGCAAGCCTTTTGCTTTTAAAAATGAGTCCGTAAATATCTCAGAAAGTTTCGCGTAGTTGAGCGGGGGGAAATTTTTTCTTTGAGAACCGCTTTAAGATTTTTTTTTTTTTTTTTCCGAATTGTTGTCAAGTTCTGATATTATCTTAGAAGCTAAACATTTATCTATCCATATGACAAAACAATTGGCTATTTCATTATAGATGCAGTTTGTAAACAGTCTGGAGTTTGGAGTACGAAATCTTTTTAAAACATTATCGCCAAGATGATGATATCATATTTTGGTACTACCCTATTTATTAATTGCTAGAATATGCAATTTATCAGGGCATTATGTTATGCCTACCGCCTACCACGAGTACACTACACCATCGAGATGAAATAAATCTTATCTCAAGTCTATGCACTACACAGCAATATTAGACTGTCCATGTCCTGATCCCCCAAAACCCGAAACGCTAATCGCTAAACGATCTGTTATCGCAACATGTTACAAAACTGTGCAATCCACTCATTCCTTTAGTGTCACTAATCAACTTTTTCTGTTGTTAAAAATTATGGAAAGAAACAAACCAAGAGATTTATTACTAAAAAACAAGTTATCTTAAGAAAATATTGATTAACATACATACTAACTTAAAAAGAATCACAATAGTTGAAGTAAAATATAGCATTAAAATGTCTCATTTATTTTTAAGTCGTGAAGCTGTTTGAACAGAAGAAAAACCGTTACGTATTTTATTTACATGCAAATGCAATAAAGAAAACACAAGACTAACAAAAGGAATTAGAGATGATTTTAGCAACACAAAAGAAATACCTATTTTCGACGAACAGTAAACAAATCTCTCATTGTCGTTCTGTATTGTTGATATCAATCTCACTGTGATTTCTAACCGTGAACGTAATTCTCCTTTACGTGTTACGTCTATATTTCTAACAAAATCTAATAAAATTAATTTTAGTAGGCCTATCCTCAATCTGAATATCTGTACTGAGAAGCAGAACTAGAAGTACTTCTCCCTTTCAAAGAGCGTAGCAGAGTGGCGCAGTGGAAGCGTGCTGGGCCCATAACCCAGAGGTCCGTGGATCGAAACCACGCTCTGCTAGTTCAACTTTTGCAATTACTTTTACTGACACAGAAGGCTCATTTTTTATACTCAGGCAAAACAATATAGCAATATGTAATTTAATTACATATTGAACTTATTAATAGAATATCTTTATTTTGTTTTCATTTATCTATTTTTTTTAATATATGTTTTTTAATTAATGAATTAACTTTTGTATTTTAGTACATAAAGTACAAAACACTCTCATTACCAAAAAATAATTATTCAAAATTATAAATTAACACTAGAAACCTTACCCAGGTGTACTTACCCAGGAATTTTTGTTTATTTGTATCATATTATAAAATACATTTTTTAAAATGTGACAATCTTAAACATTTGCTGGGGTGTAACATGCTTACATGTTCTTAAAATGGCACAGAAGGCTCATTTTTTATACGTACAGGCAAAACATTACAGTAATAAGTAATTGAATTACATATTAAATTCACTAATAGAAATAGAATATCTTTATTTTGTTTTCATTTATCTATTTTTTATATAAAAAAAATATATTTTTTTTTTAATTTAAGGAATTAACTTTTGTATTTTAATACATAAAGTACAAAACACTCTTATTACTAAAAAATAATTATTAGAAATTATAAATTAACACTAGAAACCTTACTAAGATGTACTAATCCCAGTGGAAATTTAAAAGTGCCGTCTATTTTTATGTTTAAGCTTAAAGTGTTCGTATTTCATACTTTAGGTATTTTTGATTATTTGTATCATATATTAAATTATAAAATACATTTTTTTAAATGTGACAATCTTAAACATTTGCTGGGGTGTAACATGCTCCTAGTATGGGTTCAAGAATAGATATATTTAATAACAGTTAGTTGTCATTAATAAATTAATAGCTAAAAATTATTTATTGCATTTATTTCCTAACAATAAAAAGGATTGCCAATTTTATAACTGATTGACTCTAAGGAGCACTGACCCCCCCTTCCCCCCCTTTTTTTTTTCGACAGCAAATTCTGATGTGTAACAAACACGATTTTGCAACTAAATCATGCATTCATATTTTTTATTTATTTAAAAATAATGGAGAGTTCTCAAATGCAAGTCCCTGAGAATACAAAAACTAGAATTTCTTGTTAAAAAACTTAACAGATGTAAAAACTCGGCTCTTCCTACAGTAAAACCAGGCTGTAAATTTTCTAGAAAAACAATATACAGTAAGAAAAAATTAAGCTGAACCCAAGTTAAATAGTCTCTTTTTCCCAGTAAATATTTGAAAATGGCGGTACATTTTCAAATAAGTACGTTTCCGAACAAACAAACGTTATCACACACGTGATATTTTACGAACAGAGATAAATCGGGAACGGAAGTAAAGGAAGTTTTATCTGACTATTTGCTGAAGTATTTTCTACATTTCTTTTTTTTTGCCATTTCTTACATACACATAAGGTATGAATGCTAAAAAATACATGAAGTTTCTTAAGAATATTCGTCGATATTTTTCTAGCATGCTAACTTAGAAGGAGAAATGACAATATTTAACATACGTTTATATTATGAAAGTTCCTTGATTTATAACTTGCATGTTAAAACTTTTAAATGAATTTTATATGGAAATCTATAGGAAATTTCTCATACATTCTCATCGATATATATATATATATATATTATTATTATTATTTTATATATGTGTGAAGTGAGAATATATATATATATATATATTTGTAGGATTTCAGTTTGAACACTTCATCTCCTTTATGACGTAAATGATCATCAAATGAACTGACACTCTAGTGTACTATTATTATCCATGATTTAAATGCGCGAGTTGTAAATATTTTGGATCGCGAGATCAAGATTTGAACATCTTCAAAATTGGCAAAGAGCCAGTCTTTTAATTTTTGTTGTGAACCAAGCATAAAAGTGAGATATAGCCAGTACAGGCGCTGTTAGGCCTATTTGGTTTTTTGGAATATAAACATATTGTATATATTGTACGAAAAGTGTATTAGTTGAAGAGAAATTATGAGTATAAAGTATTGTAGAGTTATCTGCCTAGGACTGTATTAAAGTTCATATTTTGCTATTCATCGTCTATTTGTTCATATAATTCAAGTAAATCTACTATTTACGTATCATCATCTTACATATATATACATATTATTATATATATATATATATATATATTTTTTTTTCTTTCAAATTGAGAACTTAGAATAAGAAACAATGAAATGATGAAGACTTTAATATACTTTACCTTATAAAAGTTTTTTTAAGTTACAGCTTCTATAAAACAAGTTTCTAATAAAGACTTACAATACTATATGCTATGTTTTTGTCTTTTTTTGAAGACTGCTAATAGATATTTATTTTTCGTGGATGTTAACTTATAGAATGAGAACCAGTGAAATGATAATATTTTTTGTATATGCTTTATGCAATAAAATCTCATTCATTTATACTTTGTATAATGAAACTTTCTTTCAAATGAATTTTATGTGATAATCCATATGAATTTTCATATACATGATCATCAGCATTCCTTTTTCTTGATTTAGAACTTAGAATAAGAATTATTGAAAAGATAATCTTTAAAAAATATTTAATACAATTAAAGCTCTTTCATTTATATTATAAAAATATGTATCAAGAAAATTCAAATAAATTTCATACGATAATTATATGAATTTCCATATAAGTTTTCATCAATATTCATTTTTAATTCATGCTAACCTTAGAATGTAAACCACTGAAATGATGATCTTTAATACAATCTTTTTGTAATGAAAGTTTGTTCATTTATATTTTATATAATGAAAATTTTAAATAAATTTCGTATTATAATCCTTCTGGATTTTCTAATAACTTTTCATTACTTATTTGTGTTTCTTGCATGATAATTTAGAACCATTAAAACAATAATTTTAACATGCTTTGTATATTGAAGGTTTCTTTGTTTCTATTTTGTATTCACATTTAAATGTAGCCCATACAAAAAACAGAAAAAAAATCTATTCATTTTAATGAAAACTAAATAATATCTCGATGTATTATTCACGTAGGGATTCATATAGGGATAAGATATTATCTCGATGTCTTATTCATGTATGGTTACGAGAAATCCTTTAAGAATTTAATTGTTATTTTTAAAATACAATTTATAATAAAAGCTATGTTTTGATTGCGATAGCGCAATTTATTTGTCTCTATAATTACAAATAACGATTGAATGATGATAAATGATGATAAAAATCATGATAAAAATAATGACTGATGAAATTTATTTATTAATTGTGACATTTAGGTTTATTACTTAAGTTTGATAAATATTTGACATTTAGGTTTATTGTGACATTAGATTACCCACGTTTTCTTGTAAAGGAACATGTAAAGTTTGAAAGGAAGTGTAACATTGCTAAAATCTCCAACTTCTCTCCCTTACAAATATTTATCACGATAGTAAGTACTCGAGAACCAAACACCCTTCCCTTCCCTGGAAAAGTCGTTTGCAACGGTTCACTAAAAGTGGTTGACCGTTGAAGTAACCCACATGTCCTCAATTTTTAGACATGTATTCCTAGAACGAGACTGGAAAATATCCAGTGTATATCTTCCCGTATTCCTTGTTTAGGCACGTAGTCTGATTGTATGTTTTAAGAGAGTAAACTGATGCGGCTTCCTGATCTCTTTTTTTTTTCTTTTCCTAGGTGCAAGAAATGGTTTATAGGATATAAGATGTGGTTGTTTTAAATTTCACATGAGCACTGGAAAGAGGGAGGGGTGAGGGGGGGGGGGGAGCATTTGCATTGTCCTTCCCAGGATTTTGAAATTAATGACATTTTCTTTACATCTTATGATGTTGAAAGAGAAAAATAAAATTTGTTAATTCAAAGTGGCTTATAATCAGTGGAGAGGCGTGAGTTTTGGCGATGGTCAAAGCCAGGTCCCGATCATGACTAATTGGGGCCCTGGGCAAAGATAACTTAGGGGGCCCCATTCGAATCGCTGCAACTTTATTCAAATACAACTGATGGTTAGTCATATGTGTAATGCATAAACAATATTTTCGCACCTTGGATTTTAAATAGAAAATTCTTAGCTCCGTCAATTCTAAATGAAGTACCTTAATTAATAAAAATACTCTTTCTTTTCTTAGTACAGAACAAAACTCTTTTATATAACTTTAGCAACTTGTTATATTACTTTAAGGTGAATTTAATAACTTCAACTTATGGAAGAGTGTGAAATACTCTAACAAGTAAATATGAGTTAATCAAGTTATTTTTTTTTACATTTTTTTAAGTTATACTACACACAACATAACATCAAATCAAATAGATTCTACTTCACAAGTAGAAAGTGTTTTTTTTTCAATAAATCTAAAAAGAAAGTAATTTAGCTAATAAAGTATATTGCTATTAGGCTCTATGCTCTGTGCTTGCAACCAAAGCAGAGCGATGCTAATGCTAATGAGTGGTTGAGGTTAGCTTTGCGAAAGCACTGAGCTCTGTGAGTTCAAAATTAAATGTGGTTTTCAGAAAGTTTAATAGAATCTTTTAAAGATGAAATTTGTATTCTGTATTCAAAAATTTTCAGAGTTGGAATTGGGAGGAAGATTTTTTTTTAATTATTATAATTTAATATAGGGATTTGGGGGCCCCTGGGCAAAGTCCCGATTTGCCCATGCGATAATAAGGGCCTGCACTGCAAAAAATAACTGTTGATTTTACAGTATAAAACTGGCACCCAGCTGCCAGTATTATACCAGCTACCGCGCATGCGCGGTAGCGTATTACTGCTTTCACGGCAGCGTATTACTGCTTATTTTACTGTTTAATACTGTTAATTTTACGGTATAATACTGACAGCTGGGGTGCCAGTTTTATTCTGTAAAATCAACAGTTATTTTTTGCAGTGTGGTCAAAACTAGCTCACAACATTCCAGAGACTGGTCCCCCTTTCAGCCTTTCACCAAAAATAAGTTGAAGAGAATATATTTATATACTTAATGAAAGTATAGGAAGTAAATGTTGTTCTCAAATTCCCTGCTCAACAAAGCGAAACTTTCTGACACATTTTCTGACTCATTTTTAAACGCAAAGGCATAAAATTAAAAGCAATTACAATTTGAAAAAATAGAATAGTGTTTTTTTTTGTTTTTTTTTTTAATAAATTACTTATTGAGTTATAAGCGATTGTTGTCACGTGACGACATGTTTTTCTTCTTTCCCGTGCTGTCGAGCCCGGAAATTCTTTACAAAACGCTACTTTTGACAGTATTTTCTCAAATACCTTTTGCCTTTATCGAAAAAATGGAAAACACCATTCGATCCATACATAGTTTTTGAATAAGAACATCTGCCGATTTCATGCGTTTCCGAAAAAAAAGAGGGGGGGGGGGGATTTAGAAATTTATCAGAAGTTAACTCGTTCGGATTAACAGCCTTAAAAGGAAAGCATTGTATCTTGCTTATTCAGAAGGTTGTCCCTTTTCTCAGGAAAAAAAAATCCTGGCTACGGTCTTGCCCCCCCCCTCTTTCCCCGCATACCCATTCCTTTTGCATGTAATTTTTATAAAATATAAAACATATATAACACAAAGGATATGAATTATCACTTACAATTCAGTTTATAACCAACAGAGTAAAAAATGTCTAGACTGGGGATCGAACCCGGAACCTTTCGGTATTACGCACCAATACCCTACCATTTGGAGCTATCCGGACGACACGTCCAGTCTAGCATTTTCTCACTCTTAATCACCAATGCGTAATACCAAAAGGTTCCGGATTCAATCCCCGGTCTGGACATTTTTTCACTATCTTCGTTATATATTCATATCTTTTGCGTTATATAAGTAATTTCAAACATAATTTCAGCTCTATTGGAAAATTTAATTAGCACAGATATAGAAAACGTATGTTTAAGAAATTTTATTTTATTTCGTTAAAGCTATGAATATTGAAATTGCTAAATATTATTTTTCATAATGCAATGCATGATATTTGATTTATAAATGTACGTATTTCATTTGAGATTTTGTGACAAATTTCTCAATTACAATAGCATTAATTTTGTTTTAACAACGATATTTAATTAAATATAGTAGTTTGTATTTAATAAAATAGTTTTCCATTAGAATAACAACAAAAAGAAAATATGCATTGCAAAACAAATGCACGCTTTTTCTTCGAGGAATGAATTCGTTCAAATTAGCGATGAGTAGCTCACCATATTTGCGTGGCTTGATTGGTTGCAAGGTACTGAAAACCTGCGCGCGCAGACATAAAGAAAGTCGTTTTTTAGCTGCGTCATTTTAAATACGATAGATGGCAGCACTAGGCATTTTTATTTCGCCCAAATCTACAGATGACCAGACGCGTTGCCACTCCTTACGCGAAAACACCCGCTCGCTAATGTTAATCCTATCCCTATGATGCATTATTTTTAATATATCGTTTGTATTTCAATATTTTCAATATTTATCTATTTTTTTCATTGGATAGCAGAGATTAATCTCTATTTCTACCTTTGATTACTTTTTCGATTTTCTTTGAGGACTGTTTTTTTTTTCGAAGATACTTTTACTCTCGAAACCGATTGGATCTCTGGGTTTCAAAAGTGAAACTATCTTCGAAAAAAAAAAAAAAATCCGCAAAGAAAATTGAAAAAGTAATCAACGGCGGAAATAGAGATTGATCTCTGCTATAATGCAAAAGAATTTTTTTTTTTAATATTGAAATGCAAACGAGATATTAGAAAAATAATGTTCCATAGGATTAACATCAGCGAGCGGGTGTTTTCGCGTGAGGAGAGAGGACCTTTAAACACTAAAGAAACTAGAAACTAGAACTAGAAACACTACAGGGAAAAAAAAAAAAAGAATTTTTCGTCAGAAAGCTCTGCCTCTCGAAGCCTCTTTTAATATGACCTTTAGTTCTGTTTCTTGAAGTTTCCATGTTTAAAAGTTATCTTAAACATGTGGTTTAAAGGGGGGAAGGGGGGGGGCAGAGACCCCTTGGCGAAAAAGCTATGTAATGAGATTATTATTTCGTAATTATCAAATTTGTGCATTGTTTTTTATGCTGATATATTTAAAAATTACCTTGTTCGGAAGATTCTGACAAAAAATTGTTAGTTTACCCTATTTCATGCTTTATATGTTTCATTTTAAGAAAAGCAAGTTCAAAAAATTTTTGAAAGTGATTGTTATTTTTAGAACAGTGGTTTTCACTGATTTTCAGCTTGGCGATCTATTTCAGAAAAGACGTTTTGTTGCGGTTTCAAGAAAATTCGCCAAGCTAATACTGCGGACCACATGCACTTAAGTTCTATCTGTTCTAGTATGTTGGCTATAATTTGGCTGGATTTAGTTCTGTTGACGCTCATGATATTTCAGTATACTATAATCAGGGCTTAATTTGCGCCGGAGCCCACCGGAGCTCAGCTCCAGCACTTCTCTGTTTTTAGTAAATATTTAAATATTGACCAGAATTCACCGGAGCTAATAAACACTGCGCTCTGGAGCCCAGTATGCAATAACGCTTCCGAAAAACGAAGCCTAAATTACTCTTTCCTTTACCTCCCCATCTCCAATCTTTTGCCTTCTTTTGTATCAAAACACTTATAAGTGGCGTAATGTGTTGCTCACGTAAGAGATGCACTGCAAAAAATAATTGTTGATTTTACAGTATAAAACTGGCACCCCAGCTGCCAGTATTATACCGTAAAATTAACAGTATTAAACAGTAAAATAAGCAGTAATAGGCTGCCGCGCAAGCAGTAATACGCTACCGCGCGCGCGGTAGCGTATTACTGCTTGCGCGGCAGCCTATTACTGCTTATTTTACTGTTTAATACTGTTAATTTTACGGTATAATACTGGCAGCTGGGGTGCCAGTTTTATACTGTAAAATCAACAATTATTTTTTGCAGTGTGGAGATGAAACAGGCTCGCTTTTTATATCAGTCTTCGGGTTTGGGCAGGCTCGAGCCCAATCTGTCTTAAATTCAAAATTTTATTTATTTCCATTTCAAATCATTTTAATGCTATTTTGGTCAGAATAAAGAGTAAACAGAAATAGTCTTTTTCTATTCTGGATAGCTGCGAACTATTCATTTTTTTTGTGTTAACACTATTTCCGAATCATAATCCTGAGCTTATTGAATCGCAGAATTCTACGATTAATTAGCATTAAGATTAAGCAAAAGTTTCTATTTAGAAGTATAGTAATTACTAAAAAGTGGAATAGTGGATAGCTAAGTATATGCAGATAGTTGTATTTAACATTTTTATTTTGCAATTAAAAAAAACAATGCTTTAATTTTTGAAAATAATGTATAAAATATAAATATGGAGAGATTGGAGAGACGCTACGGGTATCAGTACTGTAGAATATTAGGGCTCCGGTACTTTTTTTCTTAGAAATTAGGCCCTGACTATAATAGATATGAAACACAATGTACTTTTTACCATTCCTGTGAAATTTTTATCCAGAATTTTGTGGAATGCTTCTCTTTGAGATATGCCATGTTTGAAGAGTTTGAAAAATGAAAATGCTGGTATTTCAGATAAATGATTTCATTTTTATTTTCTTCTATCTTTACAAGAAGAAAGTATTGGATTAATGAAAAATATCGACTTCCGGTTTTCGACGGATTTATACGTTTTAGAAGGTCCTGAACACGATTCGTCTGTTTTTAGAAAATGTCTGTCTGTGTCGCTGTGTGCTGTGCGTCTGTATGTGACAAAATTTTTGTAGGCGCTCTGTCATAAGAACTAATGCACGGACTTTAATAAAACGTTAGATTCAGTTAGACCTTGATATACATTGGTGCTGATTAGTTTTTGGTGTAAATATCTCAAGCGGTGGCGCTGTTATGCTGCATTTTTCACGATTTTCACAATAGCTATAATCTCAAGAACTAATGCACAGAATTTCATCAAATTTCAAATTCTGTTAGACCTTGACATAAATAGACGCTGATTACGTTTTGGTGTAAATAGCCCAACAGGTGGCGTTGCCATGCTACTTTTTCATGATTTTTACTATAGCTTTATCTCAAGAACTAATTCACAGAATCTCATCAAACTTCAGATTCAGTTAGACGTTGTTGATTAGGTTTTGGTGTAAATAGCCTGACATTTGGCGCTGATATGCTGCATTTTTCAGGATATACACGATTTTAACGACAGTCATAGCTCAAGAATAAATGCACGGAATTTCAACAAACTTTACATTCTGTTGGACCTTGACATGCTGATTAGGTTTTCATGTCAATCATGTAACAAATGGCGCTATGCTGCATTTTTGTATTCTAAAATACACAGTTACAAAAATTACTCCTTTTGAAGCATTAACATGTATGAGATAGAAGAAAGTTTTGGGATTGGCACATCCGACAAATTTATACTCAAATATCTTCCAAAATCTGCTTTCCGTTATCTGTTTTTTTTTTTTTTTTTAAGAATAAAATATATACATATATATGTGTGTTACGATCAATATGAATTAATCCGGTCATTATTAATAATAACCAGTTATTGTTAATAATGACCGGACATAATGACCGGATTAATCATATTAACCGTAACATATATAATTATATATATATATATACATATATATGTCAAATTTCGTTAACACGAGCACGCTTAACGCGAATTACTTTTGGCACGAACTGTTTCCGATTGCCCTGTCCAGTTGTATGTAACGTATTTAAGTTCGGATAACACGAACTACTTTTAACAAAAACAAAAAAAATTTCCCCTTGAGTGTTCGCGTTAACGATGTTCTACACGTATATATATTATATTGTCGTGTACTTTAGGCGAAATTAAATAATAATGGAATCCTTAATAAAGATGAAAAGACTGTAGTAACTTGAAGAATAAAGAGATTATATTAAAAAGCCCAATTTATCATTTATGCTATTTTTTTTATATCAAGGCATTGTGACGTCTTTATACAAACTATCCCATTTCTTTCAATAAAAAAAAACATGATAATTTACGTCGGCCAAAATTACTTGGCATTGTTGTTGCTCCTAAATGACAGTAGGCAAATAATAAAACCTATTCCATTATCAAAATAACGAGCAAATTCGAGCCTTCGCTACTGTATGCCATTGATAACACGCATGAACATTACCCTAAATCACCTAAAAAACCCCATGTATCAACTCGCATTGCTATATGGTAAACCAGCAACATAAATTTATCTCTTATCGTTGCAATACCGGGAGCCATTTTTTTGTTCTTGATATTCTAAAATTGCTTAAGGACAGAAAGTAGTCTGGAACTTAAAAATGAAATAATAACTTTGAAAGGGTCTTGTGAAGTCTAAGAAAACATGCCTGTGGCAATCTGGTTATTGTCTTTCTCAAGGAGAAAAATGGAAAAAGTTCTTAGAAGAAGTCAAAGAAGCAAGACCAGATACTATGAGATTCAGATTTCTCTGCTTTAGTTTATAATAAAGAACTTTTTTTATCTTGGTTACAGTTTAGAATAAAGTGAGAAAATTAGAAAAAAGCTTTCACATGATTTTTTTTTCTTTTCGTTTTCTTTCTTTCTATCTATCTTTTTTCTTTTATTTTTTAGTTTTATTTTATTTATTTATTATCACTGGCGTAAAAAAACACCTGTTTATTATTAATGCTGTTCTTAAATCCAAAGGAGGTATACTTTCTGACACATTTCTAAAATTCATTTTTGTTCACAAACACATAGAATTCGCAGGTGTTCTTATTCAGAAACTATACGTGATCACATTGTGTTTTCAATTTTTTCGGTAAAGGTAGAAGATATTTCAGAAAATATTGTCAAAGTTGGCGTTTTGAACCGAATTTCCAGACGCAACACCGCAGGAAAGAATGAAACTTGTCGTCAGGTGATAACAATCGCTTATATAACTCGCTAAGTAATACATTTATGTAATGGAAAACAACGTTCGATCCCAAATTGCTTTAATAGTCAGGCCTGATTGTGCTATGCTTTTGCTTTTAAAAAGGAGACCGTAAATGTGTGAGAAAGTTTCGCGCTGTTGTGCGGGGACAAATATCTTTTGAGAACCTTTAAGGTGGTTCTCAAATGATCTGTTGAACAACGTGAAACTTTCTGCAAAGGTATAAAATTGACAGGCCTGATTGTTGAAGCGATTTGGAATTGAAACGAGTTTTCCATTTTTTGATAAATAAATTACTTATGCCAATTTTCAAATCCCTACTTGAAATAATTTTAAAACTTTGAATTACCTTGTAATTTCTGACCTTTCGTATCGTAAAGGAAATGTACAGACGGACCCCGCTGATGAAGTAAATGAAAGATGAAGCCGACCCCTCGGCAGGTGTTTTATTTCTTTCAAAATAAATTTTTGAGATAAAAACATCGCAATTTCGGGAGATTTTAAATGAGCTTTTAATTAATATCTCTAGTAATTATGGACCAGTCTTTACGAAATTTAAAACAATGGATAGAGGACAAAATTTACTATGTTGAGATAAAAATTTAAGCCGTATTATTTTTATTAATGTAGGACAATCGCCCCGTAATAATAATAATAATAATAATAAAACGCTAAAAATCGCATACGAAATTATATTAAAAAAAATCAAATACAAAATTCAAAAATCGGGCTTTGAGATGCAAAACTACATACACCAGAGGTAACTTGCTTCCAAATTTTGTAGCTCTCTGTGCAGTGGTCTCTTCAGAACACAGCCGACAGACAGACACACCCACACACACACACACCATATGCACAGCCAAACTTCTTTCTTTATTATTAGACACATAAAATAAAAATTCTAATATAAAACAAATTATATCCGTGATCTGACTCGCGATTTAACTCAATATAATTATTTTTGACAAATTATAAAAGGTATTCCGAAAAGTCGTGTACAAATTTTAAATGGTGATAGAGCTCCATGCAGCAAACATTTTTTTTTGCATAGGAAATTAGAGTCGCAATCCACTTATTCAATCATAAATACAGGGTGTCTCACTTCAAACCGAACCTGGATTTTCGTTTATAAATTTAACAATAATAAAGATAACGCAACGATATTTTCAAAAGACTTGCATCATACTTTCTATAAAATCCGATAATTTTCCGAGAATTGCTAGAAATGCCCGCGATCTGCTCTCAAACAACACTGATCTTAGGCGCTCCGAATTTGGAATGTAAACTTACAGAACATGTGATGAGATGCCACTGATCTAACTTCCCGCGATATCATCACATTTTATACAAAGTATAGGTATTCAGTTGAATATATTTGAATAAATTATCTTCATCGTTTAAAAGTTAAGGCTGTTCTCAAATCGGAACTGCCTATTTTCTTACACATTTTAAAATTCATTTTTGTTCTCAAACGCATCAAATTGGCATGTTCTCTTACTCAGAAATTATGTTATCAATGTCATTGAACAGTTTTTCTCATTTTTTGGTACGTGCAGAAGATCGTTCAGAAAAATCTGTTAAAGTGAGCGTTTTCAACCGAATTTCCGGACGCGGCAGCGTTGGAAACCAAAATAACTATCGTCCTAAGGTAAAAATCGCTTATAAATCAAGTTTTAATTCATTTATCGAAAATGAAAATCTGTTCGATTGCAAATCGCTTCAATAATCATGTCTGCAAATGTCATGCTTTTATGTTTATAAATCTGTCAGAAAGTTTCACGTTTTGAGCGAGGAAAAAAATATTTTTTTTTTAGGCTGTTCGTCAGTAAACTTTCCGATTCCCCCTCGCTAATGTTAAACCTATGGGCGAAGAACGCATTTTCGTATATTTAAAATATCTCCTCGGGAAATTAATATTTTTAACTTCTGTTTTCTTTGTATACTATGTTCTTAAAGGTTGTTTCTTTTTTTTTTTCTTAGATGTCAAAAATTTTCTAAAATATATACTTAATTTTATGTGAAGTGTTAAAATCTTATTCAGTTTCGCTACGAATTTAACACATAATTATTATAAATTTAGCATTACATATTTTAGAAATATTTTGATAACTAAGAAAAAAAGAGACATCCTTTAAGAACCGTACAAAGAAAACAGAAATTAAAAATATTAATTTCCTGAGGAAATATTTTAAATATACGAAAACTTCCTACGTCCATAGGTTTAACATTTGTGAGGGGAATCGGGAAATTTACTGACTAACAGCCTTAAAAATTGAAATTCGTGCTCTGTTTGGAATGAGGTATCCTGTATTTATAGTTGAATAAATGAGTTGCGACTCTGATTTCCTATAGAAAATATGTTTGCTGCAGTGTGCTGGATCACCTTTTAAAGTTTGTACACGACTTTTAGTGACACCCTGTATATACACACTGTTTTCTAACTGTGTCCATTTGAGCTCAGCATAACTCAATATAACTCGAATGTGAATATAAACTAAGTATCTTAAGGGGTCTTGTACCTTTTAAACTCGCCGAAAATCAACAAAAACTTTCAAACTTTGAATTAGTGTATCTTCAAAACTGTTTTGTGTATAAGCATGAAATTTTGGCTGTTGATTAAGCAGATTGTGCTTTTTAATATAATACCATTAGAAACTGATTAGTCTTTTACAGAATTTGAGCATTGTTGAAAATAAAGTTGCTCCTTTTTTTATTCCGTAAGTTATTGCGCGCATGATATCTTGAGAACGTATGACTGGATTGTTATGAAATTTGATATATATTGTTATGAATTTTGTATATACTTGTAAATATTCCATTTGTTTAAATTTATTTTATTTTATTATTGTGAAAATTGCAGTATTAATGTATTTCCTATTGAGCATCATGTAACTCAATGCTAAAGGCCTCAGGTGCTTTGTAAGAAAAACAACCTTACACCCTCATCGTTTTTACAATAGAGTTCTATGGGAATATCGCCAAGGAATGGGTTTATCGCCAAGTTGGCGATGGTTTTGGCGACTTATTTTTGTCGCCAAATTTGGCGATATATCGCCAAATGTCGCCAAGTTGGCGACGGATTTGGCGACTTTTTGTGCAACCCCCCCCCCCCCCCTTATACCTTTACATTGGGATCCTTTCACGTTTGGAGTACTCTATCGAGAGTTGAAGGACCTTCTGGTAATTTCTAGCATTAGAAAACCCTGGAATAGTCTGGAAAGATCTCTGAAGTCTATATAAGGGACCTCCACCAGTTCAGTGGTGTGAGTTGTCTGTCAACTGCGATTGAATTCATACGAGAGGCTTTGCATTGAGAACTGTGTTACTCAGATTGATTTTGTCGTTAATACGTCGTATTGAACGCATTGTTTCTGTGTGAAATTTTGCTGCGCTTTTATTGGATTTGAAGATTACTGAATATCTTGTAATTTTCAGAAGATATTTGCGATCGTATTGCACTGTTTACAGTGAATAAAGCCTTTTTATTGTTCTTATATATTGGCATCAGTCCTTTCGAACCCCGAGCTCACAACAATATAATAAGAACATAGGTATTTTAAAAATGATCTACTCTTAGGTCAAAATTATTTCATTAACCATGTAAAAAAAATATTTTTGAAAAAAATTTCAAAATTTCAAATTTTTTAATGAATAAAAATAGTCCTAATTTGGAATCTTATCATTGTAAATATTTAAAAGTAGATCATTTTAAACACACATATGCGCTTATTAACTAAATCAAATTTCATAACAATCCATGCATACGTTCTCAAGATATCATGCGCGCAATGACTTACGGAGTGAAAAAAAAGAGCTATTTTAATTTCAACAATGCTCAAATTCAGTAAAATACCTGTCAGTTTCTAATAGCATTATATTAAAAAGCACAATGTATTTAATTAATAATCAAAACTTTATGTCTATCCATATAAAGTTTTTGAAAATACACTAATTCAAACTTTGATTGTTTTTCTCGATTTTCATCGCGCTTAAAAGGTACAAGACCCCGTAAGTTACATTCACATCTCGAGAATTCTTATTTCAGTGAATTTAATATACTACTTTGCATATTGCAAATAAATATCCTTTCATGACATCTGGATTAACTGTGTCCATTTGATATCGCTTTAATAAGTGACACAAGTCACATGCTGAGACTCTCTTTCCCACGGTTGCAAACATGATGTTCCGCAGCAGTGCTCAATGAAAGAAGCCTGTTGATCTTACGCAGGAGAAAGCGGTCAGTGTCGGCCGGTGTTTCTTCTGACGGACGCGTGTTTCTCGTCTGTCGACAAGCGCGCGGCGCGATTATCATCTTCACTTTCGAAATATCGGATCTTTCCCACGACACTGGAAGATGGCTTGGAGATTGGCAGAGTAAACATTTAAATATTATTGAAAAACGATTACTTTAGGAAAGAAAAGCATCGTTCATCGGGATTTATACTTTATCAATATTCGTGTCTATCGGTCGCTCTCTCACTAAACTCATAAAACGGCACAGCCCAATAAATGATGTTTCTTGGAAAAAGCAGACGACTTTTTAAGATTGTTTTTCAAACACTCAAATCCAAGCTGGCTATTTTCTAACACACTTTTTAACTCATTTTTGTCACAAATATATGAAACTGGCAGGTGTTGTTATTCAGAAATTATGTCATCGAAATGAGTTTTCCATTTTTTGGTAAAAGCAGTAGATCTTTCAGAAAATACTGTCAAGTCGGCGCTTTGAACCGAATTCCCGAGACAGCAGAGCCAGAAAGGAAAAAATCCCTGACGGCGCGGCCTACAGGCACAGGTAGGTTTCGAAGACGCAGACCGTGGGGCGCCTATTTATTGGGAATTGCAGAAGAAACTACCTTTTTGCCATGATGCGGCAGTTCGGACCACCCACTTCGAAATCTAAATGTGTCTGTAGGTGGAGTCGGCAGAGATTTTTTATTTTTATTTATTTATTTATTTATTTTTTGCTGTAAGGGTTGGTCCTATAAAAAGCTTGTCAATATAAAAGTTGTAGATAATATTAAGAGGATTTATAATAAATTTAAGCGGATTTGATATCTTGTGAATTGACAAAGTTGTGATTTTTTTTTCTTCTTAAACCCTTATCCCCCCCCCTCCCCCTGGAGGCAATTTTTAATGATATCAAAAATATGT
The DNA here is from genome assembly GCA_963931845.1 of Maratus michaelseni. Lineage (NCBI taxonomy): Eukaryota > Metazoa > Arthropoda > Arachnida > Araneae > Salticidae > Maratus > Maratus michaelseni. The sequence goes on along the minus strand of OZ007591.1, from coordinate 67,850,201 downwards.
CGCGCATGAATTATTGGCCCTTTTCCTAGAATTAATAATAACTGTAAACGTATTCGATACGTGGATTCGAGTTGTGCGTTTTTTTCTGTTTTCACAAAAAGACCCCCCATCCCCCCCCCCCCCTTCGATTTGGCCCATTAACGAACTTGGCTGAAATTTTATGCCCCTTATTTTGTGTATCAGTTTGGAAAAGATTTTTCTAGAATTATTGAAGTTGTCGTGTCCATAAAAAAGTGACATAGATTGATAGATTAGATAGATAGATAACGTTTTGAACTGGGGATGGTCTTTATTTTGTGTATCAGTTTGGAAGAGATTTTTGCAGAATTATTGAAGTTATCCTGTCCATAAAAAAGTGACATAGATAGATAGATAGATAGATAGATAGATAAAGTTTTGAACTGGGGGTGGTTTTGGGTTGGGTTCTGGGAGTCATGATCGGCGTAGATCGGCAAAAATTTTCCAGAAATTCCAACATAGGGGAGAATGTAATAGGTAGTATTTCTTACGAAATCTACCTAATAAAATCGAATCATCCCATGACACGAATAGCTTAGAACTCAATAAGTAATTTATTGATCAAAATATGGAAAACTCATTTCAATTCCATATCGCGTCAATAGTCAGGCCTGCCAATTATATGCTTTTGCGTTTTAAAATGTGTAGCGTATTACTGCTTATTTTACTGTTTATTACTGTTAATTTTACCGGTATAATACTGGCAGCTGGGCTGCCAGTATATTATACTGTAAAATCAACATTTTTTTTTTTGCATTGTAACATTAAGTAATAAAAGTTTGGATTGAAAAAATATATTTTACTTTTAAATGATGTCATTTTGTTAAAAATGAATATATTTTTAAACGGCTACTTAGTTCACTAGCTTTTAAACTAAAAAAAAAAAAAAAAAGAAAAAGAAAAAAAGAAAGAAAAAAAAAAGAAAGAAAGAAAAAGAAAAAAAAAAGAAAAGAAAAATAAACTATGTTTCTTTCTTTCTTGTCTAAATTAAGTTTACAAAGAGTTTGTTCACCGCTTGATCCTCTTTATTTTTATTTATTTATTTATTTATTTATTTTTTTTCGAAGTGCTTCCGAACATTAACTGTCATTATGTATAATCCCATAAGTCGCTGTGTTTCAATATATCAAAAAAAAAAAAAAAAAAACGCATTTTCCTATTTTAAGATGTGTATAATAATTTAGTCCGAAAAATATCAAATTTCCCGTTATGGACTTTCAATTTTTTTAGGAAGGTCGATTTTAATTTTTAGCTTAACTTTTAAAATTTATTTCAAAATTATGAAAAAAACTACTAAAGCCGATTCGGACGTTTGATAACTAAATGTCCCCCCAAAAGGTGTCATAGAAAGTGCTTTTGTTCAATGTTGCTTTTGGCCAAAAACATTTCGTAGTATAAATATATTAGGCTGATGCAAAAATTCTGTCGTATTTTAATACTTTTAATACTGGTAAAATTTTAATACCTGATATTTACCATCAGTTAGTAGATTAGCTACCTATACTTACCTGTATACACTGCAAAAAAAAAGGTATAATACTGGCATTCCAGCTGCCAGTATTATACCGTAAAATTAACAGTAATAAACAGTAGGCAGCGTATTACTGTTTATTTTACTGTTTATTACTGTTAATTTTACGGTATTATTACTGTAAAATCACCACTTTTTTTTTTTTTTTTTTTTTTTTTTTTTTTGCAGTGTAGTTACCTGATAGTTACCTATCAGCAAGTAAGGTATAATAAAATTACCAAGTATTAAATTTTTACCGGTATTAAAGTTATTAAAATACGACAGAATTTTTGCATCAACCTAATATTACTGTTTACATAACAGGCACATACTGCAATTTATTACTTTTTATTTTACAATTATAATTTTTTTAATGTCTTTAAAGGTCAGTCTAATGTTTATAATTCAGTGGTCATTCTTTCAAAGTCTTTGGAATCTCTCGTTTTTATCACTTAAGTGAGTTTACATTATCAGTCCATTTCCCACGCTGCTGAAATATGTTTTTCTCAGGTTTTATTTTGAATTATGGCAACAATCGAGAAAGCGTGTTTTTTGTCTGTCATTCACAGAGACAACTACTATCGCCTGATCATTGAGAGATTATCGCCCGGCTATGTGAATCCTTTCCCACGACATTTAATATCCATTTGATACAACGCTGAATGATGTTTAAGAACTCCGGAAGTGAGATAAAATACATATTTCTAAAAAGCTACTCAATCCCCGGTGATAAAGTCCAAATCTACTCGAGTTTTGCTGGGGCGATTTTAAAATCTCATATATTGTGTTAGAGAGACAAAGAAATTTGTCGATAGACAATATCACACACCCGCAAGAAAAAGTGACACAATCCCTAAAAAATCCCTGACGGCTCGTAATACAGGCACAGGTAGACTTCGAAGACGCAGACCGTTGGGCGCCTGTTTATTGGGAATTGCAGAAGAAATTACTTTTTTGCCATGATGCGCCAGTTGGGACCGCCCACTTCGAAATCTACCTATATGTAGGCGAACCCAGCAGGGATTTATTTTTTTTTTTTTTTTTTTTTTTTTTTTTTTTGCTGTAAGGGTTGGTTCTATAAAAAACTTGTCAATATAAAAGTTGTAGATAATATTAAAAGGATTTATAATAAATTTAAGCGGATTTGTTATCTTGTGAATTGACAAAGTTATGAATTTTTTTCTTCTTAAACCCCTATTCCCCCCCCCCCCTTTGAGGCCATTTTTAATGATATCGAAAATCTGTCACACATAAATTTTCGACCCTTTTCCTAGAAGTAATAATAACTTTAAACGGATTCGATATTTACCATAATTAAGAAGTTATGGATTTTTTTTTCTGTTTTCACAAAAAGCCCCCCCCCCCCCCCCTGCCCCTGGTTTGTTTTTTCCCATTAACGAACTTTTAATAATAAATAATTTCAAAAATTTCCTTGAGAACATAATTGATATTTTTTATTTAAAACTGTCGTTTTAGGGTCCTCTCCCCTCACACAAAAACACCCGCTCGCTAAATGTTAATCCTATATGGCATTATTTTTCTAATATCTCGTTTGCATTTCAAGATTTTTAAATTTTTTTTTTCTTTGGATAGCTGAGATCAATTTCTATTTTCGCCGTTAATTACTTTTTCGATTTTCTTTGCAGATTTTTTTTAACGAAGATACTTTTACTTTCAAAACATCCAATGCAAAAAAAAAAAAAAAAAAAAAAAAAAAAAAAAAAATTAAAAATATTTAAATGCAAATGCGATATTAAAAAAACTAGGGAATGGAACCCGGGCTTCCCGGGTTACAGAACGCAGGCAAAAACCATTTATTCCCTAAATCTAATAGATTTTTCATATTTTTATTTGTCAAAGTTGCTGCATTTAGTGATTTATTTTTTTACTGGTTTCTTTGCTTTTTTTGTGCGTGAAGCGCTCATACATGCGGTATCCATACAGGTTTTTTTTTTTTTTTTTTTTTTTTTGTACTAAGCGTTCATACATGCGATATAGTGATCGCGACATTAACGAATTTCAAGGGTTTTGTTTATTTATTTATTTATTTATTTATTTTTTGGTATTATTAATACAGGGAGTTCGCTGCATCCAGTGATGCTTCTTTGTTAATTTATTATTCATCATCTTATGCATGCGATATAGTGATCGCGATATTAACGAATTTCATGTATATTCGTTTTTTCCAACTTCGCAATGACCGTTAACATTATTTGTAATACTGATGAAATATGAATTAAAACGTTGTTTCTTACTGCTCATATTAACTTTTTATATGCATTTTTATTAAATTTGTGAAATATTTTTTTATATTTTATCCATAAAAATGCAATAGCTAAAACAATATCTTCTGTTTATATTATCTGTTAAAATATTGTTTATAAACAAATAATTTTTTTTTTAATTTTTAAATTATTACAAAGCTTCCTTTTCTCCAAAATCGTCTGAACTAATCAAATTTTGTATCCGGTATAACTCTACTCTCATATAAAGGTACTCTATTCTTGTGACGTTTTTATTTCAAAATTCATTAATTTTACGACCTGTAACTATTTAAAAATTTATAATGGCAGCATTCTTCCATTTGTTTATTGGGCGTTTCAAAATTCATGCTTAAAAATTATTTTATAAGCCATAATATATCAGGCAATTAAGATATAGTTTTCAAACAAATTGCATGTGAAAGTAAATTTTTTTTCCTCTGTAACGGTGTAAAAATTTAAAATGTTCTATGTTTAGAAATTAAAAAAATTGCAATAGCAAAAATCATAAAACCGAAATTTCATCGTCAGCTGTTGCCATTCGCAAAATGACGTATGCGTTACGCACGGACACGTTTGGCCTTTATAATATAGAGCCTTTATAATATAGATAGATAGACCCATAGTATTAACATTTAGCGAGTGGGTGTTTTCGTGTGAGGGGAGAGGACCCTTAATATTGTTAGTGAACAATCTAAAAAATATATATATTAAATGTAAAAATAATATCAGAGTTTTCAATTAAAAATAGTTTTCACTTATATTCTGTACACCGGGCAGTATTTTCTGTAACCCGGGTTGGATCTCTGGATATTTTAATTTTTAAAGGGAAAATCGTGGTATGATAAAATCGTGGTAGGGTAATCAAACTTCTGTATGGCTGTGAGAAAAAGGGAGACGTGCGGAACACGGGTGTCTGTCTGGTGTCGATTCCTCCTTATATCCGCGTTATCTTCTTTAATGAGTATTTTATGGCATACACCATTCTCCCATGTCATCCATGCATCGTCATCGGGATTTTAGAGAAAGTGGTCAAGGCAGATGTTTCTCATCCATCGCGCGAACGAGATAATCGTGATAATCGGCTGCTACATCTCTTTAAAGAATTTAGCTATAAAAGTTCGTAAAAGTCGTGTTCCCACGCTCTTCAATGCCGGAAGGACAAATTTTATTATTTTACTAATTTCTGTCCGCGACTCCGTTAACATAGAATATAAATTTTGCAATTCGGAGTAATGAAAAGGCTATACATCTCGAAAAATAAAAGAAAACCTGTTGCTAATTTTATTTAAAAAAAGAAACAGAAAGAAAAGATAAAAAAAGAAAAAAGAGTTTTCATGAGAGATAATATTATAAAACGAAAATATTTAATTTAAACATGATTGGGGATATTCGTAATGCTTGAAAAATTATTTAAGGGGCAAGATTGCTATTGATATTTGGCGATTTATCTTGTATTTTTGGCGATTTTAATTTTACTTTTGACCCCAAACAATTTAATTTTAAACCAAAAGGTGTCTTTTTTTTTTTTTTTTTTTTTTTCAGAAAGAATTGAAATGGCTATACAACTGGAAAAATAAAAGAAAAAACTGTTACTAATTTTATTTTTTTTAAAAAAAGAAAGAAAAGAAAAACAGTTTTAATGAGAGATTTTAAGCCAAAGGGTGTTTTTTCAAGTGTACGATAGCATTTTTGCAGTATTTTTTTGGGGGGGTATTTTTTTGGTATATTTGGCGATTTATCTTTTATTTTTGGCGATTTTAATTTTACTTTTGACCCCAAACAATTTAATTTTAAGCCAAAAGGTGTTTTTTTTTTGTTTTTTTCCCAGAAAGAATTAAAATGGCTATACAACTGGAAAAATAAAAGAGAAAACTGTTACTCATTTTATTTTAAAAAAAAGAAAGAAAAGAAAAACAGTTTTAATGAGAGATTTTAAGCCAAAAGGTGTTTTTTCAAGTGTACGACAGCATTTTTGCAGTATTTTTGTTTTGGTACTTTTCGGTTAGCCGGGCGCCAGTAATAGATATATACATGTATATACACACACACACAAAACACACATATATATATACATATATCTACACAAATACATATATATACATACATATATATACACTTATATGTATGAATATATACATATCTATATGTATATACTTATATATTTACATATGTACATATTTCACTGGCGCCCGGCTAACCGAAAAGTACCTTTTTTTATTCAAATGCAAACTATATTAATAGCAATATACTTCTATTTACTTCTACATATATGAAATTTCGTTCCGGCTGCTTATAACTCGAGTTCTGCTGAATGGATTTTCGAAGAACTTAAACTGTTGGTTAGATAATTTTTCAGGGAAGGTTTTATTGTATAACATATCGTTTTACGTAAGCTTTTAGCTATAGAATTATTATGGGAAGTTCTATAATCAAATCAATCCGATTATGAAATATTAGCTTTTTTAAAAGATTTTGCCGAATGGATTTCGATGGAACCTACACTGTTAGATAATTTTCTAGGGAAAGTTTTATTATATAACATATCATTCTACGTTGCTTCGTTCTAGAATTACAGGGGGAAATTCGAAAATCGGGTGACCATTTTTTAAATCAAATATTTGCCTTTTCAATATTTGAATCCGATTATGAAAGATTAGCCTTCTGAAAAAGTTTTACTGGACGGATTTTGATGAGAATTGTATTGTTAGTTAGTTAGATGCTATTTCAGGAATGGAGTGTATACACTCCATGGAGTGTATACACTACAATGCAAACAAATTAACTAACAAAGTCCATTCAGTAGAAGTTTTTATAAAGACTAATCTTTGATAATCGGGTTCATCTGGTTATAGAACTTTTCCACATAATTCTAAAACTAACAGAACGATATGAAATATACTAAAACCATCCTTACAAATTATCTACTTAACAATGCAAGTCGCAAAAAATACGCCCAGTAAAAACTATCAAAAAGGCTAATCTTTCGGAATCGGGTTCACCTTATAACCTTCACACATAACTGTTTGACTAAGCAACGTAGAACAGTATATAGTACTATATACTGATACTGTTCTACGTTGCTTAGTCAAACAGTTATGTGTGAAGGTTATATAGTCAGGTGAACCCGATTCCGAAAGATTAGCCTTTTTGATAGTTTTTACTGGGCGTATTTTTTGCGACTTGCATTGTTAAGTAGATAATTTGTAAGGATGGTTTTAGTATATTTCATATCGTTCTGTTAGTTTTAGAATTATGTGGAAAAGTTCTATAACCAGATGAACCCGATTATCAAAGATTAGTCTTTATAAAAACTTCTACTGAATGGACTTTGTTAGTTAATTTGTTTGCATTGTTAGTTCGATAATTTTTAGTGATGGTTTTATTATATTGCATATTAGTTTTATCATTCTTTAGCAAACCCTAACTGTAAATGACCAAATAAAAGAGTTGGTCCTTAACAGCTAAAATTTTGACTGCACATTAAAAAATATAATAGCGCAATGACGTCATTTTTCAGTAATGTGGAAGGATATTCTAGGTAAATATACATTGCTTTCAAATACCAGGTGAATTAAAACGATATTTCGTTTGATTCAAGGTTCATTTGTAGAAACAGACCAGCTCAGCGGGCGTAGCTTGCTAGTATAATATAAAATATGAAAATTAAACATGAGCAAACTATTTATAAAATTCCTTGCAATTCGAATACAATCCTGGCTCGATGACTTCATTAACTTTAAATACTCTATTACTGAATTACGCAAAAGAAACATCCTTATAACTCCAAAAATGATAATCATATTAACTAGCAGTTTACTGCGTCGGATTAAGCGTCTCCTTTCCAATTAAAATATATCTTTGAATTGAAATTTGAATAAAATACAGGGTCATGAAAAATCGAAGAGTGTGGGAAATAGGATTACAAATGTCTCGGCAACTAATTTTCCGATCGACTTCATTCTTTATGCAAAATGTATGTTTTTTTATTGTCTTTTATATTCACTCCTTAAAATAAACAATTTCGAAATTTTTTATGTATCTTTTATCAGAATGAATATGTCAAGAGTCCAAAAAATATTTCCGGATAATCAAGGTTGGAAACTCAATAAGCTTCTTCTCAGTATTACATACCAAATTTCAAGTCTCTATCTCAATTTGTTTGGGAGATAGAGCGTTTACAGACACACACACAGACAGACGGACGGCAATTTTTTTTTTCTAAAAATATGTTTTTCGGAATCTCCAGTGTCTAAACGTGTAAATCCGTCAATTTTTTTTTCGATTTTTAAACCGATTACTTACCCTATACTACGTATAATGGGTAAGTAAAAGACAAATTTTTCATAAATTTGGGTTCACTTGATTACAGAATTTCCCCCCATAATTCTATAACTAAGCAACGTAGAACGATATGTTATATAATAAAACTGTCTTTGAAAACATATTAAACTAAGTGCAAGTTCCATCGAAATCCTTTCGGCAGAATATTTTGAAAAGGATTATATTCATAATCGGGTTCATCTGATTATAGAACTTTCCCCTATAATTCTATAACTAAGCAACGTAAAACTATATATTATATACTAAAACCTTCCTTAAAAAATTATCTAACAGTCCAAGTCCCATCGAAATACATTCAGAGCCGAATCTTTTTTTAAAAGCTAATCTTGTATAATCGGGTTCACTTGTTTACAAAACTTTCCCCCATAATTCTGGGACTAAGCAACGTAGAAGTATATATTATTATATACTAAAACCTTCCTTAAAAATTATCTAACGGTCCAAGTCCCATCGAAATCTATTCAGCCCAATCTTTATTTAAAATCTAATCTTGTATAATCGGGTTCACCTGTTTACAAAACTTTCCCTTATCTATATATATTTCTCTTACGTGGCGCGGAAAAAGGGCTGAATTCCTAGATTATCGTTTGGCAACAATCTTTGGCCTTGGCCAGAATCTCCAATATGGCGGCCAGCGAAAGAGCAGTGCAACGAGTGAAACTCAAACTAGAAAACTATTAAAAATAAAATAACATGAGCGTAATCCAAAAACGTTTGAGATAACTCATTTTAATTTGTGAATAATATCGTTAATTTCAAATGAATTCTCAACTCTTATTTAGAATTTATTTATGAATTTCACTTACAAGAAATCTGAGAGAATATAAATATCAACTGTCTAGATCGCATCTGCTGCCATCTATTGCTGTTTTGCTGAAGTAAAAAATAATTGCTTTTGCAAATATCTATAATCAATTAGAACAGTTTTACGAAATTTAAACAATGATTGATGATATATATAAACTATCTTCCTATCACGCATTTTTTTTTTAATGAATTTAAGCCGTGTTGTAGAATATTATAGGTGCAACGAGTTTTAAACTAATTCTGTTTTCAAGATCTTTTTTCATAGTATTGAAATGATTTATGCACATTGGTAGCACTAACTAAATGCATTTTTATTTGTGTTTTGAACGAAGTTTTCAATTATTTTTTTACATTAAAAAATTGTCAATTTTATGGTGGCTTATGGTGGATTTATGGTAGTACTTATTCGGCTAGAATTGCTGCAAAAATGAAAAGGGGCGAGCGAGCGAAGCGAACTGGGACCGCGTAGCGGTCTCAATGTGAATTGATCGGTAATTCACGGGGGTTGGCGAGCGTTAACGAGTAGCGGGCTGAGCCCCCTAGTAATTCTATAACTAAGCAACGTAGAACTATATATTATATACTAAAACCATCCCTGAAAAATTATCAAACTAACAGTGTCCCATCGAAATCCATTCAGCAGAATGTTTTTTAAATGTTAATATTTCATAATCGGCTTCATCTGATAACATAAATTTCCCTGCTAATTTTTCAACTAAGCAACGTAGAACAATATATTATATACTAAAACCTTCCTTGAAAAAATATCTAACTAACTTTGCAAGTCTCATCAAAATCCATTCAGCAGAAATCGAGTTATAAGCAGCCGGAACGAAATTCCCATTTGTATTTTATATATAAAGTAGATTACAAAATAATTCCATGAGACATAATGCTGTCAGTTGCAGTGTGGCAAATAGCTGAGTCTTAGGATTTTTTAAAATATTTTTTTAAAGGAAAAAATTACATTTGACTTTTAATATCTCAATCTGCAGCCCCAGTAACCCCCCTAGTAGTGGGAAAAGGAGAGTTCGATTGGAGGGGCGGTGGTTGCGGTGGTGGCGGTGGTGGCGGTGGAAAGGGGCTTATTTTTGAGGGGGGCTTATTTTTTAGGGGGGCTTATTTTTAAGGGGGGGTTTATTTTTTTTAATTTTTTTTTTTTTTTTTTTTTTTTTTTTAATTTTAGAATGGATTTTCAGTTTGAAGGCGAAACGGAGATCATTTTTTTTTTTTTTTTTTTTTTTTTTTTTTTTTTTTTTTTTTAGGATCAAATTTAAATGTTAGTTTGAAGTCTGCTATAGAAGTGGGGCTTATTTTTGAAAATACGGCTAACTTTTTTTAAGGTGGGCTTATTTTTGAGGGGGGCTTATTTTTAAGGGGGGGGGGCTTAATTTTTTTTTTTTTTTTTTTTTTTTTTTTTTTTTAATTTTAGAATGGACTTTCAGTTTGAAGGCGAAACGGAGATCAATTTTTTTTTTTTCAATTTTAGAATGGACTTTCAGTTTGAAGGCGAAACGGAGATCAATTTTTTTTTTTTTTTTTTGAATTTTAGAATGGACTTTCAGTTTGAAGGCGAAACGGAGATCAATTTTTTTTTTGGTGGTGCCCTCTATCGGAAGGGAATGAAATAACGAATATTTAAAATAGGTTTTCTTGAAAAGATTTCACTGAGGTTTGAACCTGCAAAATAGCTTCTTGACTTGATAATTTGTGGTAGGTTTAACTGATCAAGCCAAGAAGTTATACATGAATGTCGAGATTTTAAGTGTTTAAAGAGAGATATCGCGAGAGTGACGTATCATTTGTTAAAATGACTTCGAGAGAGGAAGTGATTAGCGTCGTGTGTCTGTATATAACCGTCTGCGTTTTGTTTTCGCTCATGTACGTATTTACCGGAAGTGAAAAGTTTAAGGTTGATTTTATACTGAATTTAAATGAAACCGGAAATTTATCTTTTTCGATATGATTGAATTGAATATTAACATATTTATTTTAAAATGTATAGTGGAAGCAATGGTAAAAAGAAGACATCTTTAGGGGTAATTACTGTTTTTATTGTGTTTGGTGTAGAAAACATAGGAAAGAGGTATAGTTAAAAAACAAATTCAATTTTATTAATAATTTCCCCAATGCAATACATGTGGACCCACTTTTCGTTTTTTAGTGGGTTTTGACAAATCTAATACAGAATCTTGTTTAATGTTTGTTGACAAATATTTATTTTTAATAAAATTTCGCGGGACATTCATTTCGTTTAATGTTTCTAATAATTCGTTCTGTGCCTTGATCGGTTTTCTTTTATTTACAGAAAACAAAAGATTAAATAAATCTGCCAAGTTTGATTCGGGGATAGGTTTTCCTTCGAAACTTACAGTCAAATTTTTATCCTATCGAAATTTTCTTGGACGTGCCATGACAAACTGAACTAATGCTTTGATAATTTAGGATAGCTTTATCTGGATATCATGGTGGTTAGATTACGGATATTTGTGTTTGGAATAACTTGATTTTTAATTTTGCCTGTTCAGTTTCAATTATATTGTGAAATGAGGGTTTATTTTTGAAAGATAATGTTAACTTTTTGTGATTATCTTGTAACAGACTGCTTTCATTAAAAGTGTATTTTAGAATTGTAAACTACAATTTTGAAATTTTCGCCTGTTTGGAAAAAAAGCACAGGGAAAAAAAATAAAAGTATTAAAAAAATAATAACAACAACTGTTCAAAAATATAATAACAACTAAACAAATGATCAAAAATAATAAAAAATGTTCAAATAATAATAACAACTGTTCAAAAATAATAAAAACTATTTAAAAAATAATAACAACTGTTAAACGATTGACTTTATACAACCAACATTTTAAAAAAAAGATAATCGAATCTAGTTTTTTCTAACATGACTTATTTGAAATATTCACTTTTTCTAGTTAGATTTATAACACGTAAGTGATTCGATCAGTAAAATATTATTTATAAAAGCACTAAATACGAGATTAATAAGAATTTTTAACTTACAAACATATGAACTTCTGATACAAAAGTGATTCGACCAGTAAAATATTATTTAGAAAAGCATTTTTGACTTACAATTGTACGAACTTCTGATATGTAACCCTTTCTGAATCAATGTGTAAGAATTAACTGACTATTGAACTTATAACAGAGTATGTTAAAATAATCACGTGACTTTTTTAAACCAATAAAATGTTATTATTTTCAAACAAGCGCCCTCTATCATTTTATGAACTTCCAAGAAACGAGTTAATATGATTATATTGTTTCCTGTTACCGCTGTGAAAGGTTGTGTTTTCCGTTTTAAGTTAGTTTACATTTAAGTGATTACGGAACGAGTCATGGATTCTGCTTTGTTAAGTGCTAATGATATGTCTAACGTGAAGAGTGAACCCTCATCACCAGGATTAAATGACCATGACATGGAATTTTTAATACAGCCTAAAGAAGAACCCGTTTCGAATTGTGAAGTGAAACCCACCTCATCAGGATTAAAGAAACAGAAGTTACCCTTTGTGTGTTCTACTTGCGGCAAAGCTTTTCCCCGAAAGGTTAACTTAACGTTTCACATGAAATGTCATCTGGAGAAAATACCTCTTGTGTGTATAATTTGTGAAAAAACATTTGCTAGAAAGTATCATTTATTAAATCATATGAAGGTCCATTCAAAGACCCCTCTGTGATTCATAATTGTAATGTATGTGGCGAAGTATTTTCACAAAAGAGTGATTTATTAAAGCATGGGAAAATTCATAATACTTCCAAGCCAAATCAAAGGAAAAGTAGACAGTCACCCAGTCACTGTAAATGCGACGACTGTTTTGAAACATTTAATAATAGATCTGACTTAGTCAAACATAGAAAAATTCATCTTTCACCTAAAGAACTTAACCCGTATGATCAACTTTCCTTGGGAAACAGTTCAAAATATGAAATTTCAGACATCACTCAGTTTAGTAAAATATTTAAGTTTTTCGATGTTTTTACTCCTGCTCATTGGAATTTAGGTGAGGAAATGATTGTTGAAGTACAAATGAATAAGAACTATGAGCTTTATGTTCACATACAGAAATACGAAGAATTTGAAAAGAACGGTCGTGAACTTACCCCCACAAATGAAGGCATTACATTATCATGTGCAACATTCGACAAATTTGAATCGAGATTGGATAAATTTAATTTTGTTTCTGAAAAAGATACATTCGTATGTAATAATGACTTACTAATCGCTTATGTAAATAAGGAATCATGCATACTGCAAAAATTATTCAAATCGAAAAAGTTTGGGTTTTGTTTGAAGTCGGATTTTTTACTGCTTACAAAAGATCAATATTTGAAACTAGTGAAAAATGGCTTTAAAATTACCAAATGTCTCATTGAGACGCTTTTAACCAAGTTTATTCCTGTTTCGATTTTAGAAAACTTAAACAAATGTAAATGTACCCACCTCACAATAGAAGAGACTTTGAACTATTTCTTAAAATGTTTCGATGACGAGTTAAAGTCATCCGTTTCTCGCGTGTTTGATTGCTATCGATGTTCAATCGGAGAACCAATTAATGTGAAACACGAGTGTGATAGTTATAATTTGCGTAGAAAGTATAATTGGTGTAGCGACAGTGCACTGCTAAATTTCAACGTGACTGAATTTGTAAATAACATATTCAAGAAATGTTCATGTAATTATACTCATTTATTTTTTGAAACTATGAATATGGACTTTTATAATAACCATTTAGACAATGTATTTGTAAATTAACATAGAAATGTATTTATTTAATAAATATTCGTTTTTATATCACATATCTGTTTTTATTTCACATGTCTATTTATTTTTTTATTTTTATTTATTTATGAAATCAATCTTTGAAGTTTCATTTTCTAGAAAAAAAAAAAAATGAACATATATTTATGAGTAGGCAAAATTTTTTTAATTGTAGTCTTTAAAGTTAACACTTTTTGGTTAAATGAAATCTCTTTTTAAGAAAAATTTATTATTTTTATTTGAATAGGTATTAAACTTATTTATTGATAAGAAAGTTTAATTTTCTCTCTCCTTTTAAACAATGACATTGCATGTTTTGATAATTTCCATCCCACAGTTAACATTACAGTATTTAACATAGTTAAGAAAAGGTTTAACTTAAACCGTCACTGTATTTATTATAGATAAGTAAACATTTTATATTTAACCTAAATGTAATTTAAATGATTAACTATAACTGTGACTGCTTTTAATCTAGATAAGTAAATGTTTCCAGGAAACACAATCAGTTTACTGTAGACTTTTATCGAGATTACACCAGTTAGTGGAATGCTGATTAAAAATATTTTATGACATTAATATGCAGAAAAGATCTCACGAAGAAGTACTTTCACCTTCAAAACGTCTACGTTTAGAAAAAACCATGGAAAATTTAAATACCTATGAGAAGGAGTTAAAAGACCCAAGATTAAAACTTTCTAAAATGGGTAATAACTGTGTAACTACTGAGGACTTACAAGATGTGAAACCCGAGATCGCTATGAATTTTTCAAACTTTGCCTATGGGAATGATACAACATCTTTCGAGAATCCCGGTCGAATGCCAAATTCTGCCACGGACTATTTGAATACATTTTTCGAAGACATGAATTTTGAAAATTTAGATTGTTCTACTACCTTAGCGTTTCAAGAACCTACAAATAATATTTTACAGACTACTGTTAAACGCGAGGTCAACGAGCTACAAGCAAGCAACCTTTCGCAAACAAGTGGTGAATTACAAACCACCATCTCACCTGCAAATAACATTAAAAGTGATAAATTATGCAATTCCTATGTGTTTCACAAAGAACTAAGTGACTGTTTCTATTTAACTTTGAAGTTAAGAACTAAACAATATTATATACTTATACGAGAATTTAAACGCAATGTATCTACTAATGAAGAAATCCCGACAAACCGAGTGGTTAATATGGATATTCCTAGCTGGTTTGAGTTTCAATATAAATTTATTGCATTTAATTTATGATACAAAAGCACGTCCTTTGTTTCTAATAACATGATTTTAGTGTTAAATCAAAATTCTACAATGCGAATTAAAAATTTAAAGAATCATTCTTATATTGACTTAAACGAACATCAACTAGAAAAATTAAAAGAAAGTACCTCTCATTTAAATAGTGCACTTTTACAACATATGTATACAAAATTTTTACCATCTCTTATTAAAAAGAAATGTATGGTGAGTAATATATCTACAGAAAATGATGAGGTGTTAAAGTATAAACTTAACACATGTATCGAGAATAATATGTTATCAATACTTAATCAACTGTATGAATGCCATGCATGTGCACTACGACATTCGAGCAAAAGCCTTCACTCCTGTTTCACATTTAATAATAGGGAAAAATTTAATCAATTAGGGGAAGCTTTGTTAATGCTCGTAGATTTCGATTATGTAACTTCAACGTTTCTAAACGGAGTTTATAATGTTAGTGAGCACTTTTTATGTAAGATTAATGAACAAACTATTTGTAATGAATTATTTAAGAT
This sequence comes from Maratus michaelseni, assembly GCA_963931845.1. Lineage (NCBI taxonomy): Eukaryota > Metazoa > Arthropoda > Arachnida > Araneae > Salticidae > Maratus > Maratus michaelseni. Next base: position 67,834,705 of record OZ007591.1, on the reverse strand, counting down.
CTGAAAATAAAATGTTTTTGATTAAGTTCTGTGTGTTTATTTTTGCAAAGTGTCTATGAGTGAATTTATTAGTTTATAATTTAGTAGAAATTTTAAGTGAAGTGATGTAATCCAATTAAAAAATAAATTAATCTATAACAAAAATTAATTGTAATAAAAATATTCACATTAAAAAAAAAAAGGTTAAAAAATTAGAAGTTAATGAAATTAAAACTTATTAAAATTAAAAGTTAACAACAAAAAATAAATAATAAAATAAAATAAAGATTAACAAAAATATAGTTTTAAAATAAAAGTAAACAAAAAAAGTTATAAAGTAAAAGTTAACAAAAAGTTAAAAGTTAATAAAATATTTAAAAAAGCAAAAGAATGTATGTGTTATGAAGAGAGGGGTTTCCTTGTGGAAGTAACTTACAAAATGTATGTGTATGTATTTATTAGTTTTTCATTTAGTAGAACTTTTAAGTGAACAGTTAGAATTTATGTTTTTATATAACTTAACACAAAATAAAATTTTTAACTATTGCAAAAAGATTCAACTATTGAATGGAAATATGCATATTAGTAAAACAATCACAAGTTAATAAAATGAAAGATTTTAAATTTCATACAATTTAACAAATATATATATATATACGAAACACATTACGGATTTAAATATTATAAGAAATGTTTGATTGAAATTTTTAAGACAGATTTAATTCTTGGTTCTGCCATATATAGTTCGAACTTATTTTAGAAGATAGTTTTCAATAGTCTTGTGGTTCGAACTTGACAAAATGAAATCAAGACACAATGAATTGTATGTTATGTTAATCATTATGTCATGACTTCATACTTCTGAAAGTGTATTTAAAGGTTTCTCTAGCTTTATTCAATGTTATTAAGCGTTTGTGAAACCGAAAATTAATGAAAAAACAGATCGCCTTCTACCAATTACGCTAAGAATGTTTTATTCAATTATTATAAATAATAAAACCTTTTAGAATATTACTTATTTTAAATTCAAAATAATAAAAATTTAAAGTTAACAAAATAAATAATTCCTCTGTTCATTATAAATAAATAAAAGTTTACAAAATAAAAGTTTCAAAATTAAAACTTTATAAAAATTATAAGTTAACAAAAAATTAAATAAAATAAAATTTTAAAATAAAAATTATGAAAAGTAAAGTTTATAAAAATTAAAAGTTTTTAAAATTTTTAAGTTATGTTTAAAAATCTTCAAATTAATCAAAATTGACTTTTAGTTTTATGTTAATGTAAGTTTCAATGTTTTAAATATCGAACTAACTGTTTATCCCCATAATCATTTGTTTACCCATCTTCCAACCAACCAACTGGTTGCCTAGCCAACCATATACTTTGTATCTACACATGCGCAGAAAAAAAAACACTAACTTGCGTTTTACTTTAAACCTTTGCTAGATTAGATATATTATACAAGTCGAATATCTTCCATACTTAGAAAATTTGTAATTTTCAACTATTCGTCCCTATTTATCTTAAAACATTAACAAATAAATATAATTTATATACTTACAAAAACAGGATAACTTAAAAAGGGGTCCATACATTTCAGCTTGCTAAAGTCAAGTGTCTGGTTTATAACAGAATGAGGTTAAACTATCAGTTTACTTCCTTATCACTCACGTGATCAAGACCTTATCAGTTACATGTTCAGGCCGATAACAGCTAAAAACAGCGTGTTGGTCATTTTAACTTCTGACTTCGCATACTGTGGTTCGGTAAGTTTTCTTGTCTAACATTTCTTTCTTTTTAAGAAATAAACTAATCGGAAAAATTTCTTTTCATACCCACTTACTTTTAAATCACAATGTTAAAAGACTAAATTTTATTATCTTAAATTATTCTTTTAAATGTCTGTAGGTGTATGAGGCAAGCAGAGTTTGCAGAATAGCACGACATAAGACATTTATTTACAATTAAACGAAGACAAGATATATACAGCTCGTATGCGACTGAGCGCCGACATCTTTCTTAAAGTAAACAACTGCTCTCTCTTCCGGAGCATCATCGTCGTAGATGTACACGCATGCGCCATATGTGCGGAGATGAGAAAATGAACGTTGTATTCCAACAATTCCCCCCTTACAACGCGCATTTTCTTAACAAGGCATTAATTACTCTCCTATTATGCAAATATTATATGCAAATTACAGAGAAACAAAATATAAAATTACAATTACAAACAATATATACTTTAAACTTATATGGAAAAAGGATACAGAATAACATTGAATGTTTTTAAACACTTAGTCCTATTAAATCACAACATTTCTTATGTTTATAGGCACTTAAAGCTTTTGTTAAAATGTCAGCTGCCATATTTTCAGTTTCTAGATATTTAACTTCTATTTCTCCATTCTCATATATTTCGCGCACAAAGTGATGGCGAATATCAATATGTTTTGTGCGAGAATGATAAATTGGATTTCTTACTAATTTTTGAGCAGACTGATTATCGCAGAATATTAAAGTAGGTGCAGACACTATTTCAGGAGAAAGTTCATTTAAGAACCGTCTGAGATGTAAAGTCTCTTTAGCAACCTCTGATAAAGCCATATATTCTGCTTCAGTTGTGGATAATGCAACAGTTCGTTGCTTTCTCGATTCCCAAGATATAGCACCACCAGCATATTTAAAAATGTATCCAGTATAGGACTTTCTATCATTGACATCTGAAGCCCAATCAGCATCAACAAATGCAACTAAGGACTTAGTATCACGTTTAAAAATCAGTCCTTGATCTTGAGTACCTCTTAGATATCTTAAAACTCTTTTTGCAGCTATCCAATGAGGTTTGCCTGGATTGTTGTTGAATTGACTTAGAAAATTCACAGCATGAGTTATATCAGGTCTAGTTGCTACTGATAAATACATAAGAGAACCAATTAGTTGACGATAAGGAATATTATTCATTTCAGACTTTTCTTCTTCAGTTTTGGGACACATATCTTTAGTAAGCTTCACATTGTTATCAAAAGGTGTAGATATTGATTTTGATTCTTGCATATTAAATTTGCTCAGAATATCTTCAATATACTTCTTTTGAGTAATTTTAATACTGTCCCCGTTTTGCATAAATTCTATGCCCAAACAATAGTGTAACAAACCTAAATCTTTCATTTTAAAAGATTTGGATAATTCATCTCTAATATATTCATAATCTTGTTTACATTTAGTAAGAATTATGAGATCATCAACATAAACAATGATAATTGCTTCAATTGGAGATTTAGAAAAATAAACACATTTATCAGCATTTAGTGATTTAAACTTCATTTGTTTTAATTTTTCATCTAATTTATTGAACCATTGTCGACCTGATTGTTTTAATCCGTAGAGGGATTTTTTTAATAAACAAACTTTGTCAACATTAGATTCATATTTAAAACCTTCAGGTAACTCCATGTATACTTCTTCAGTTAAATCACCATTTACATAAGCCATAATAAAATCTAATTGATAAGCTGTAAAACCATTTTGAATACCATAAGCGATCGCAGTTCTGATCGAACTTAATCTGGCTACAGGCGAAAAATTTTCTTCAAAATCAATTCCTGGTTTTTGAGAACACCCCTTTGCAACTATTCTCGCCTTAAACTTTTCGATTGACCCGTCTTGTTTATATTTAGTTTTTAAAACCCATTTACTTCCTATAATTTTCTTATGTTTTGGCCTATCAACTATTTGCCATGCATTTTCTTGCATTAAAGAATTAAATTCTAATTCCATTGCATCTATCCATTCCTGTTTAAAAGGTCCGTTTAAAGCTTCAGAAAATTCCGGACATGGGTCAGAAAATAAATTTTCCATTACAGCTTGAGATTTTTCATCTTTTGGAATTATCATTTTAAATTCTTTTCTGGGTCTACCTCTTTTACCAGTTTTTAATTTTCTCGGCCGCCCGCGCGCTCTTGTAGAGGAAGAAAGGGGGTCGGAAATTTCATCCGATTGCATATCAACATCACTGTCGCCACAGCTGTCTGGTTCATTTTTGACGGGAGGAGAAGATGTTTCTGATTCTTGCGTAATTGTTTTATTTTCATTATTTTCAGAAAAGGGAAAAATTAATTTTATTTCACTGTTTGAAGGTAAATCGTTTTCAAATTCGTTAATAAATCGGACGTCTCGGCTTATAACAATTTTTCTGGAATTCTTATTCCACAGCCTGTACGCTTTTGATTCATTTGAATATCCAACAAAAATATGCTCTTCTGACCTAGGATCAAATTTTCCTTTACTTTGTCTTTTATTTAGTACAAAACATTTTTGCCCAAATATTTTAAAATATGATAAAGTTGGCTTGATGCCAAAAAATACTTCGTAGGGTGTTTTGTTATCGCTTAAACGTCGCGAAGGACAGCGATTACGTATGTATACCGCACAATTAATGGCTTCGGCCCAAAAAGATTGTGGGAGATTGCTTTGTAATAGTAAACACCTCGCCATTTCAGCTAAAGTTCTATTGGCCCTCTCTGATGTTCCGTTCTGTTGCGGAGTTAGTGGTGAGGAAAATTCTCGTTTTATACCGCTTTCTTCGATATATTTATTAAATTCTTCTCCGAAATATTCTTTGCCATTATCCGTACGAAGAATTTTTATTTTCTTTCCTACACGGTTTTCAACTGCTGCTTTGTATTTAACAAATGCATTTTTAACCTCATCTTTGGTTTTAAGAAAACTGACTTCAATGTAACGTGATTTATCGTCTATAAAAGTAACAAAATAACGCGATCCTCCGTGGGATGGAACTCTCATAGGACCACACAAATCTGAATGTATAAGAGTCAATAAATCGTCACTTTTAAAGTTTGATTCTTTAGGAAAAGAACGCACAGTTTGTTTACCTTGAATACAAATTTTACAGTCTTTAAGAGACTCATTATCACTGAAATTTAGATTTCTAACCATATTCTTTGATTTAAGTCTTTTTAAATCAGACTCATTTAAATGACCTAATTTAAGATGCCATTTTAGAAATTCACTTACCTCTGCTATCGCAGCTCTCTCGATGCTTGGGTATACGTAATACAAATCCCCATGACGGACAGCCTGTACTAATGTAGAACCATTTGGTTCGATGATTTTAGCAAATCGTTCTTTAAAAATCACTGAACGATTATTGGCTGTTGCTTTAGATGTTGAGAGCAAATTACACTTTAATTCTGGAACACATAGAACGTTCTTGAGTGTGAGTTTAGTAATTCCACCCCCGTTAGGTACTGTAATGAAAACTGTTCCTATTCCTGTAATTTTCGCTGTTTGATCAACTGCAAGCTGTATAGTAGAATTCGTATGAGGATGAAACTCTGAAAATAAATTTCTATCTTTACACATGTGAGATGTACATCCACTGTCTAAACACCATGCAGAAGGTTCTTGATATGCGTCATTAAATGCCATACTAGTCGGTTTTTCACAATTAGTGGCTATCATCGATCCTTGATTTCCTTTATTTAAAGATGTAAGCTTTTTATCAGCTATTTTCTTTCTACATTCGGAAGCTTTGTGCCCCATTTTCGAACAATAATTGCACTTGAAATTTCGGTAACACCTTTCCGAGGAAAAATTTTTGTTTGGATTCATTTTCCATTTTTCATTCTTCTTCTGTTCTTGATTATTTCTTTTATTTTCTATATAATATGCGTTTTGTGAATCTTGAGTGGATTTTTCTTTTCTTGCATCCCATTCTTCTAGCATCTTAATTTTCAAAGATTCGGGTTTAGGTAACTCATCTCTGGATTCTATAGCGCATCTAAAATTTTCGAAGTTCTCAGGAACACTATATAGAAGTAGAATTGATAATAAATCATCCGCGATTTCTATTTCCATATTTTTCAGCTTATCAACTATTTCGAAGAAAATATTTAAATGATCAGCCATCGTTTCATTTATGGACATTTTTCTAAACAGAAGTTGTTTTAACAGAGTTGCTTTTTTCGCGGGTCCCCTCGATTCATAAACATCTTTCAGTTTATTCCATACAGCACTTGAAGTCGTACAATGCTTTATATGACACAATTCACTAGGATTTATTGAAAGAATTATATCTGCACGAGCTTTTTGATCAGCTTGGAGCCACTTCTTTTCTTCGGCGGTTCCTTCAGCCGGTTTAATTTCTTTACCAATTACGTAATCCCAATGATCATTTTTGATTAATACAGCTTCGATTTGAAGCTTCCAGCTATCAAAATTATCTTTTCCGAGCTTTTCAATTGTCGTTACATGAGACATAATTATGCAGAGTCTCTCACAGCCAGAAATAATGCAAATGATAAACAGAATGAAGAACAATTCTTACTTTCGATTAGGCTTAAGAGTTCCAAATCCGAATGTTCGAATTAAAAATAATTTCTGCTAATTATAGCGCAGTGAAGTAGCGTCTCTGAGCCCATAACCATTTGTAGGTGTATGAGGCAAGCAGAGTTTGCAGAATAGCACGACATAAGACATTTATTTACAATTAAACGAAGACAAGATATATACAGCTCGTATGCGACTGAGCGCCGACATCTTTCTTAAAGTAAACAACTGCTCTCTCTTCCGGAGCATCATCGTCGTAGATGTACACGCATGCGCCATATGTGCGGAGATGAGAAAATGAACGTTGTATTCCAACAATGTCAAACAAAAGATCTTACAATATATTTGCAAATAAGTTCTTATAAAACGGTTTTAATTAGTTAAAGGATGAACATTGTTATTTTAACTATCTATTATTTGAAAGCGAAAAAGATTAATTCACATGAAAATTAAACTTACCTTATTCATAAGCTGGGTAAGCAGGGTCTGGCTTTTGTGACGACTTGTAGAGATTTGAAAGATAGTACAAACGTATATCAGTTAATCTCATGTGATATGATGACGTGTTACTAAGTGACGTCATCCACCACAGGTTAATCACGTGACTACGCGACCATAACCTTCACATTACTAGTGATGTTTAGATCACGTAGCTAATTGTAATTATCATAAAATATACTTATAATATATTTATAAAAATATATTCATAAATTAATAACTAATTTATTTGCGTATTATTTTGAAAAGCATAGCATTTTAAAATAATAAATTAATTATTAATTTATGAATATATTTTTATAAATATATTATAAGTATATTTTATGATAATTACAATTAGCTTCGTGATCTAAACATCACTAGTAATGTGAAGGTTATGGTCGCGTAGTCACGTGATTAACCTGTGGTGGATGACGTCACTTAGTAACGTCATCATATCACATGAGATTAACTGATATACGTTTGTACTATCTTTCAAATCTCTACAAGTCGTCACAAAAGCCAGACCCTGCTTACCCAGCTTATAAATAAGGTAAGTTTAATTTTCATGTGAATTAATCTTTTTCGCTTTCAAAATAATAGATAGTTAAAATAACAATGTTCATCCTTTAACTAATTAAAACCGTTTTATAAGAACTTATTTGCAAATATATTGTAAGATCTTTTGTTTGACATTTAAAAGAATAATTTAAGATAATAAAATTTAGTCTTTTAACATTGTGATTTAAAAGTAAGTGGGTATGAAAAGAAATTTTTCCGATTAGTTTATTTCTTAAAAAGAAAGAAATGTTAGACAAGAAAACTTACCGAACCACAGTATGCGAAGTCAGAAGTTAAAATGACCAACACGCTGTTTTTAGCTGTTATCGGCCTGAACATGTAACTGATAAGGTCTTGATCACGTGAGTGATAAGGAAGTAAACTGATAGTTTAACCTCATTCTGTTATAAACCAGACATTTGACTTTAGCAAGCTGAAATGTATGGACCCCTTTTTAAGTTATCCTGTTTTTGTAAGTATATAAATTATATTTATTTGTTAATGTTTTAAGATAAATAGGGACGAATAGTTGTAAATTATAAATTTTCTAAGTATGGAAGATATTCGACTTGTATAATATATCTAATCTAGCAAAGGTTTAAAGTAAAACTCAAGTTAGTGTTTTTTTCTGCGCATGTGTAGATACAAAGTATATGGGTGGCTAGGCAACCAGTTGGTTGGTTGGAAGATGGGTAAACAAATGATTATGGGGATAAACAGTTAGCTCGATATTTAAAACATTGAAACTTACATTAACATAAAACTAAAAGTCAATTTTGATTAATTTGAAGATTTTTAAACATAACTTAAAAATTTTAAAAACTTTTAATTTTTATAAACTTTACTTTTCATAATTTTTATTTTAAAATTTTATTTTATTTAATTTTTTGTTAACTTATAATTTTTATAAAGTTTTAATTTTGAAACTTTTATTTTGTAAACTTTTATTTATTTATAATGAACAGAGGAATTATTTATTTTGTTAACTTTAAATTTTTATTATTTTGAATTTAAAATAAGTAATATTCTAAAAGGTTTTATTATTTATAATAATTGAATAAAACATTCTTAGCGTAATTGGTAGAAGGCGATCTGTTTTTTCATTAATTTTCGGTTTCACAAACGCTTAATAACATTGAATAAAGCTAGAGAAACCTTTAAATACACTTTCAGAAGTATGAAGTCATGACATAATGATTAACATAACATACAATTCATTGTGTCTTGATTTCATTTTGTCAAGTTCGAACCACAAGACTATTGAAAACTATCTTCTAAAATAAGTTCGAACTATATATGGCAGAACCAAGAATTAAATCTGTCTTAAAAATTTCAATCAAACATTTCTTATAATATTTAAATCCGTAATGTGTTTCGTATATATATAAGTATTGATAACATATTATTCTCGATACACGTGTTAAGTTTGTACTTTAACACCTCATCATTTTCTGTAGATATATTACTCACCATACATTTCTTTTTAATAAGAGATGGTAAAAGTTTTGTATACATATGTTGTAAAAGTGCACTATTTAAATGAGAGGTACTTTCTTTTAATTTTTCTAGTTGATGTTCGTTTAAGTCAATATAAGAATGATTCTTTAAATTTTTAATTCGCATTGTAGAATTTTGATTTAACACTAAAATCATGTTATTAGAAACAAAGGACGTGCTTTTGTATCTTAAATTAAATGCAATAAATTTATATTGAAACTCAAACCAGCTGGGAATATCCATATTAACCACTCGGTTTGTCGGGATTTCTTCATTAGTAGATACATTGCGTTTAAATTCTCGTATAAGTATATAATATTGTTTAGTTCTTAACTTCAAAGTTAAATAGAAACAGTCACTTAGTTCTTTGTGAAACACATAGGAATTGCATAATTTATCACTTTTAATGTCATTTGCAGGTGAGATGGTGGTTTGTAATTCACCACTTCTTTGCGAAAGGTTGCTTGCTTGTAGCTCGTTGACCTCGCGTTTAACAGTAGTCTGTAAAATATTATTTGTAGGTTCTTGAAATGCTAAGGTAGTAGAACAATCTAAATTTTCAAAATTCATGTCTTCGAAAAATGTATTCAAATAGTCCGTGGCAGAATTTGGCATTCGACCGGGATTCTCGAAAGATGTTGTATCATTCCCATAGGCAAAGTTTGAAAAATTCATAGCGATCTCGGGTTTCACATCTTGTAAGTCCTCAGTAGTTACACAGTTATTACCCATTTTAGAAAGTTTTAATCTTGGGTCTTTTAACTCCTTCTCATAGGTATTTAAATTTTCCATGGTTTTTTCTAAACGTAGACGTTTTGAAGGTGAAAGTACTTCTTCGTGAGATCTTTTCTGCATATTAATGTCATAAAAATATTTTTAATCAGCATTCCACTAACTGGTGTAATCTCGATAAAAGTCTACAGTAAACTGATTGTGTTTCCTGGAAACATTTACTTATCTAGATTAAAAGCAGTCACAGTTATAGTTAATCATTTAAATTACATTTAGGTTAAATATAAAATGTTTACTTATCTATAATAAATACAGTGACGGTTTAAGTTAAACATTTTCTTAACTATGTTAAATACTGTAATGTTAACTGTGGGATGGAAATTATCAAAACATGCAATGTCATTGTTTAAAAGGAGAGAGAAAATTAAACTTTCTTATCAATAAATAAGTTTAATACCTATTCAAATAAAAATAATAAATTTTTCTTAAAAAGAGATTTCATTTAACCAAAAAGTGTTAACTTTAAAGACTACAATTAAAAAAATTTTGCCTACTCATAAATATATGTTCATTTTTTTTTTTTTCTAGAAAATGAAACTTCAAAGATTGATTTCATAAATAAATAAAAATAAAAAAATAAATAGACATGTGAAATAAAAACAGATATGTGATATAAAAACGAATATTTATTAAATAAATACATTTCTATGTTAATTTACAAATACATTGTCTAAATGGTTATTATAAAAGTCCATATTCATAGTTTCAAAAAATAAATGAGTATAATTACATGAACATTTCTTGAATATGTTATTTACAAATTCAGTCACGTTGAAATTTAGCAGTGCACTGTCGCTACACCAATTATACTTTCTACGCAAATTATAACTATCACACTCGTGTTTCACATTAATTGGTTCTCCGATTGAACATCGATAGCAATCAAACACGCGAGAAACGGATGACTTTAACTCGTCATCGAAACATTTTAAGAAATAGTTCAAAGTCTCTTCTATTGTGAGGTGGGTACATTTACATTTGTTTAAGTTTTCTAAAATCGAAACAGGAATAAACTTGGTTAAAAGCGTCTCAATGAGACATTTGGTAATTTTAAAGCCATTTTTCACTAGTTTCAAATATTGATCTTTTGTAAGCAGTAAAAAATCCGACTTCAAACAAAACCCAAACTTTTTCGATTTGAATAATTTTTGCAGTATGCATGATTCCTTATTTACATAAGCGATTAGTAAGTCATTATTACATACGAATGTATCTTTTTCAGAAACAAAATTAAATTTATCCAATCTCGATTCAAATTTGTCGAATGTTGCACATGATAATGTAATGCCTTCATTTGTGGGGGTAAGTTCACGACCGTTCTTTTCAAATTCTTCGTATTTCTGTATGTGAACATAAAGCTCATAGTTCTTATTCATTTGTACTTCAACAATCATTTCCTCACCTAAATTCCAATGAGCAGGAGTAAAAACATCGAAAAACTTAAATATTTTACTAAACTGAGTGATGTCTGAAATTTCATATTTCGAACTGTTTCCCAAGGAAAGTTGATCATACGGGTTAAGTTCTTTAGGTGAAAGATGAATTTTTCTATGTTTGACTAAGTCAGATCTATTATTAAATGTTTCAAAACAGTCGTCGCATTTACAGTGACTGGGTGACTGTCTACTTTTCCTTTGATTTGGCTTGGAAGTATTATGAATTTTCCCATGCTTTAATAAATCACTCTTTTGTGAAAATACTTCGCCACATACATTACAATTATGAATCACAGAGGGGTCTTTGAATGGACCTTCATATGATTTAATAAATGATACTTTCTAGCAAATGTTTTTTCACAAATTATACACACAAGAGGTATTTTCTCCAGATGACATTTCATGTGAAACGTTAAGTTAACCTTTCGGGGAAAAGCTTTGCCGCAAGTAGAACACACAAAGGGTAACTTCTGTTTCTTTAATCCTGATGAGGTGGGTTTCACTTCACAATTCGAAACGGGTTCTTCTTTAGGCTGTATTAAAAATTCCATGTCATGGTCATTTAATCCTGGTGATGAGGGTTCACTCTTCACGTTAGACATATCATTAGCACTTAACAAAGCAGAATCCATGACTCGTTCCGTAATCACTTAAATGTAAACTAACTTAAAACGGAAAACACAACCTTTCACAGCGGTAACAGGAAACAATATAATCATATTAACTCGTTTCTTGGAAGTTCATAAAATGATAGAGGGCGCTTGTTTGAAAATAATAACATTTTATTGGTTTAAAAAAGTCACGTGATTATTTTAACATACTCTGTTGTAAGTTCAATAGTCAGTTAATTCTTACACATTGATTCAGAAAGGGTTACATATCAGAAGTTCGTACAATTGTAAGTCAAAAATGCTTTTCTAAATAATATTTTACTGGTCGAATCACTTTTGTATCAGAAGTTCATATGTTTGTAAGTTAAAAATTCTTATTAATCTCGTATTTAGTGCTTTTATAAATAATATTTTACTGATCGAATCACTTACGTGTTATAAATCTAACTAGAAAAAGTGAATATTTCAAATAAGTCATGTTAGAAAAAACTAGATTCGATTATCTTTTTTTTAAATGTTGGTTGTATAAAGTCAATCGTTTAACAGTTGTTATTATTTTTTAAATAGTTTTTATTATTTTTGAACAGTTGTTATTATTATTTGAACATTTTTTATTATTTTTGATCATTTGTTTAGTTGTTATTATATTTTTGAACAGTTGTTGTTATTATTTTTTTAATACTTTTATTTTTTTTCCCTGTGCTTTTTTTCCAAACAGGCGAAAATTTCAAAATTGTAGTTTACAATTCTAAAATACACTTTTAATGAAAGCAGTCTGTTACAAGATAATCACAAAAAGTTAACATTATCTTTCAAAAATAAACCCTCATTTCACAATATAATTGAAACTGAACAGGCAAAATTAAAAATCACGTTATTCCAAACACAAATATCCGTAATCTAACCACCATGATATCCAGATAAAGCTATCCTAAATTATCAAAGCATTAGTTCAGTTTGTCATGGCACGTCCAAGAAAATTTCGATAGGATAAAAATTTGACTGTAAGTTTCGAAGGAAAACCTATCCCCGAATCAAACTTGGCAGATTTATTTAATCTTTTGTTTTCTGTAAATAAAAGAAAACCGATCAAGGCACAGAACGAATTATTAGAAACATTAAACGAAATGAATGTCCCGCGAAATTTTATTAAAAATAAATATTTGTCAACAATCATTAAACAAGATTCTGTATTAGATTTGTCAAAACCCACTAAAAAACGAAAAGTGGGTCCACATGTATTGCATTGGGGAAATTATTAATAAAATTGAATTTGTTTTTTAACTATACCTCTTTCCTATGTTTTCTACACCAAACACAATAAAAACAGTAATTACCCCTAAAGATGTCTTCTTTTTACCATTGCTTCCACTATACATTTTAAAATAAATATGTTAATATTCAATCCAATCATATCGAAAAAGATAAATTTCCGGTTTCATTTAAATTCAGTATAAAATCAACCTTAAACTTTTCACTTCCGGTAAATACGTAAATGAGCGAAAACAAAACGCAGACGGTTATATATACAGACACACGACGCTAATCACTTCCTCTCTCGAAGTCATTTTAACAAATGATACGTCACTCTCGCGATATCTCTCTTTAAACACTTAAAAGCTCGACATTCATGTATAACTTCTTGGCTTGATCAGTTAAACCTACCACAAATTATCAAGTCAAGAAGCTATTTTGCAGGTTCAAACCTCAGTGAAATCTTTTCAAGAAAACCTATTTTAAATATTCGTTATTTCATTCCCTTCCGATAGAGGGCACCACCAAAAAAAAAATTGATCTCCGTTTCGCCTTCAAACTGAAAGTCCATTCTAAAATTTAAAAAAAAAAAAAAAAAAAAAAAAAAAAAAATTGATCTCCGTTTCGCCTTCAAACTGAAAGTCCATTCTAAAATTCAAAAAAAAAAAAAAAAAATTGATCTCCGTTTCGCCTTCAAACTGAAAGTCCATTCTAAAATTAAAAAAAAAAAAAAAAAAAAAAAAAAAAAAAAAAAAAATTAAGCCCCCTCCCCCTTAAAAATAAGCCCCCCTCAAAAATAAGCCCACCTTAAAAAAAGTTAGCCGTCTTTTCAAAAATAAGCCCCACTTCTATAGCAGACTTCAAACTAACATTTAAATTTGATCCTTAAAAAAAAAAAAAGAAAAAAATTGATCTCCGTTTCGCCTTCAAACTGAAAATCCATTCTAAAATTTAAAAAAAATAAAAAAAATAAATAAATTAAAAAAAAATACCCCCCCCCTTAAAAATAAGCCGCCTCAAAAATAAGCCCCCCTCAAAAATAAGCCCCCTTCCACCGCCACCACCGCCACCACCGCAACCACCGCCCCTCCAATCGAACTCTCCTTTTCCCACTACTCCCCCTTCTCCCCCCTTTAATCCGTACCTGATTTGTTTTATAAGTCTTTCAGCATTCCAGAATTTTTTTAAATTAATAAATTCACATTTCTTTCACTGCGTTTGTGATGGAAAATTAAAAATTAAGATTTAAAGAAATATTTAATCAACCAAGAGAACATAATCGCTTCAACATAGCAAAATGTTTTGACAAAGATAAACAAAGCAAGGAGTGAAACAAAAAGGGCTTTGTTTTGTTTTTGTGGTATATAATGCATATCAAATTTCAAAATTGTAAGCCAATTATTTTTTACACTAGTATATAACCCCCGTCAAAAATGACGGATTATTCTGCGTTCCATTTTCATAAGACTTCATACAAACAAACAGCATTAAGGTTTTATTATTGAAAGGTTTGTATTGTAGAAAAGCACATTTTAAAGCCGGTAGATAGGGCCAAAACAATATTGTTCGCAACAGTGTTTGTTTGTTTATATCATGGAGATATAAATAGATTAGGAGAAATTTCGCCTATGGCATCCTCCAAGCAAACTTGGGCCTAACGCCGAAGTGGCCGCATGAGGCCCTGCGGTCTATACCAGCATCAAATTAACATTGTTTGCTATACGAATGTGTTATTATTTCCTTTATAAATTACTAGCAAGCTACGCCCGCTACGCTGGTCAATTTCTCTTAACGAACCTTTAATCAAACAAAATATTGACATTTCATAATTCACTTTTATATTTTAACAGAATAATAAGGATACTATAATTTGTGACTCGTGCTATAGCCAATATACACGTCAGGACACGTCGCCCTTATCATTATCTTTTTACGCGTGAAGGTTTCGCTATGGTACTCTATTGTGAAATTTGGTAATTTTAGAAATTCAATAGTTGAAAAATCGCAGAATCATTAGTTCATTTTTCTTTAGAAATTGTTCTTAGAGCGCATTTAGATCTTATAAATAACAATCATGCCGAACTTGAAGTTTCTAGCTCCTTCAGCATCGCAAAAATCGCAATTTTAGAACTTTTTTCGCTTCTGCACCCCCCTCGGGGTAGTGGCACCGACATAAAATATAGCCTATGTTGGAGCAGGGATTGTCACCATCCATTTTCCACCATCACTTTTGAAATCGCTTTAGTAGTTCCAGAGATTCCATACAAATTGTAATTTAGAATGTTTTTAGAAAATTTTTTGCTTATTTCAGCCTTTTAAATTTCGAATTTTTTTAGACTTTGTTCTTATAGAGCATTTAAATCTTGTAAGTAACGACCATACAAAATGTCAAGTTCCTAACTCGTTCATTATTGAAAATATCATAATTTTGGAACGTTTTTCGCTCCTGCACCCTCTGCGGGCAGTGGCACCGACAAAAAATTTAGCATATGTTGGAGCAGGGACTGTCACCATCCATTTGCCACCATCACTTTTGAAATCGGTTCTGTAGTTTCAGAGATTCCATAGAAATTGTAATTTAGAATGTTTTTAGAACGCTTCTTCCTCATCTCACCCTTTTAAATTGCGAATGTTTTTATAATTTGTTCTTAGAGAGCATTTACATCTTATAAGTAACTACCATACCAAATTTGATGCTTCTATCTCCTTCAGTACACAAAAAATCGAAATTTTAGAACGTTTTTCGCTCCTGCACCCCCCTGGGGGTGGTGGCAACGACATAAAATATAGCCTTATGTTGGAGCAGGGATTGTCACCATTAATTTGCCACCATCACTTTTAAAATCGCTTCAGTGGTTCCAGAGATTACCCCCTACAAACAAACAAACAAACAAACAAACAATCTTTACTACTTTATATATTAGTATAGATAAGGGGGAATTCGCCCCTTGTTCCCCCCCTTTATACTTAACCAATCAATCCCGAAAACTAATCAGAGATGCGCCTTAACACAGTGAACCTATAAATAAAATTTGAAGGAAATGGGATAATTCTGTATGAAAAACCCATTTACATAAATTAAGGGGGGTATTAGCCCCCGTTCCCCCCCTCCTTTATACTTAATCAATCAATCCCGAAAATTAATCAGGGAAGCGTCTTAACCCAATGAATCTATAAACAAATTTTGAAGCAAATAGAATAATTCTGCATGAAAAACCCATTGATATAAATTAAGGGGGGGATTATCCCCCCGTTCCCCTCCTTTATACTTAACCAATCAATCCCGAAAACTAATCAGGGAAGCGCCTTAACACAGTGAACCTATAAACAAAGTTTGAAGGAAAACGGAATAATTCTGCATGAAAAACCCATTTATATAAATTAAGGGGGGATTAGCCCCCCGATCCCCCCCCCTTTATACTTAACTAATCAATCCCGAAAACTAATCAGGGAAGCGCCTTAACTCAGTGAACCTATAAACAAAATTTGAAGGAAAACGGAATAATTCTGCATGAAAAACCCATTTATATAAATTAAGGGGGGGATTACCCCCCCCCCCGTTCCCCCCTTTATACTCAGCCAATCAATCCCGAAAATTATCATGCAAGCACCTTAACACAGTGAACCTATAAACAAAATTTGAAGGAAAACGGAATAATTCTGCATGAAAAACCCATTTATATAAATTAAGGGGGGGGGGAATTAGCCCCTTGTTCCCCCCCTTTATACTTAACCAATCAATCCCGAAAAGTAATCAGGGAAGCGTCTTCACCCAATGAACCTATAAACAAAATTTGAAGGAAAACGGAATAATTCTGCATGAAAAACCCATTTATATAAATTAAGGGGGGGGGGGGAATTAGCCCCTTGTTCCCCCCCTTTATACTTAACCAATCAATCCCGAAAAGTAATCACGGTAGCGTCTTAACCCAATGAACCTATAAACAAAATTTGAAGGAAAACGGAATAATTCTGCATGAAAAACCCATTTATATAAATTAAGGGCCCCGATCCCCCCCCCCCCTTTATACTTAACTAATCAAACCCGTAAACTAATCAGGGAAGCGCCTTAACTCAGTGAACCTATAAACAAAATATGAAGGGAAACGGAATAATTCTGCATGAAAAACCCATTTATATAAATTAAGGGGGGGATTAGCCCCCCCCCCCGTTCCCCTCTTTATACTCAGCCAATCAATCCCGAAATTATCATGCAAGCGCCTTAACACAGTGAACCTATAAACAAAATTTGAAGGAAAACGGAATAATTCTGCATGAAAAACCCATTTATATAAATTAAGGGGGGGATTAGCCCCCCGTTCCCCCCTTTATACTTAACCAATCAATCCCGAAAAGTAATCAGGGAAGCGTCTTAACCCAATGAACCTATAAACAAAATTTGAAGGAAAACGGAATAATTCTGCATGAAAAACCCATTTATATAAATTAAGGGGGGAATTAGCCCCCCGATCTCCCCCCCCCCTTTATATTAACTAATCAATCCCGAAAACTAATCAGGGAAGCGCCTTAACACAGTGAACCTATAAACAAAATTTGAAGGAAAACAGAATAATTCTGCATGAAAAACCCATTTATATAAATTAAGGGGGGGGGGGAATTAGCCCCTTGTTCCCCCCCTTTATACTTAACCAATCAATCCCGAAAAGTAAGCAGGGAAGCGTCTTAACCCAATGAACCTATAAACAAAATTTGAAGGAAAACGGAATAATTCTGCATGAAAAACCCATTTATATAAATTAAGGGGGGATTAGCCCCCCGATCCCCCCCTTTATACTTAACTAATCAAACCCGTAAACTAATCAGGGAAGCGCCTTAACTCAGTGAACCTATAAACAAAATTTGAAGGGAAACGGAATAATTCTGCATGAAAACCCATTTATATAAATTAAGGGGGGGGGATTAGACCCTTGTCCCCCCCCCCCCCTTTATACTTGACCAATCAATCCCGAAAACTAATCAGGGATTCGCCTTAACTCAGTGAACCTATAAACAAAATTTGAAGGAAAACGGAATAATTCTGCATGAAAAACCCATTTATATAAATTAAGGTGGGGGGAATTAGCCCCTTGTTCCCCCCCTTTTATACTTAACCAATCAATCCCGAAAGCTAATCAGGGAAGCGCCTTAACACAATGAACCTATAAACAAAATTTGAAGGAAAACGGATATTTCTATGAAGAGTTATCGCATTACGTACGTACATATACATACAGAACCGGCTGCCAAGTGTGACAGCCAGTGTGATAACTGAAAAATCGCAATTTTAGAACGTTTTTTGCTCCTGCACCCCCTGGGGTTAGTGGCACCCACATAAAATATAGCCTATGTTGGAGCAGGGGTTGTCACCATCAATTTGCCACCATCACTTTTGAAATCGGTTCGGTAGTTCCAGAGATTACCCCCTACAAACAAACAAACAAGATTTACTCCTTTATAATATTAGTATAGATTATTTTTACATTATATTTTAATTTTGCTCGAAACTCTCGGATGTGACACGGACTATGTGAAAGCCGAAAGACGGAATAATGAATTGAGTATATGAAATCTATCATTGTTTTCTATTCCCAGTGTAGGCTTATATATAATGCTGATCTAATATATAACTGTTTTTTATTTTAATTTGAAAAAAAAAAAGGAGTGAGTAAGATAAGGTTTAAAATAACTTCTTTCAATTCTTTCTAAAAGTCTAATTTAAGAGTGTACAAAAGTTTCATAAAAATATTCGTAATAAAAATTTGACACTATGTTAAACAGGCACTTTTAAATGAAATGTTTAAGGCAAATATATAAAATCAGACCTTGTATTTGCTAAATATTTCTATGACAAAAAAGTCAGTTATTATTGTCCGAAGTCTTGTTTAAAAGTCTCATGATATAAAAGCTTTGTTTAAGGATTTTGACAGAGCAATTTGAAATTAATTCTTTTTAAATCTGGAGTTATTTTTATATTGAGGCGACAGATGGCAGCACCAGCAAAAGTCAATATCCAGATGTTTAATTTTTTGAATTCTTGAAATTTATTTTGTGTTTGTTCTCTCTTTAAAAATGTTTGTTAATTGTTTCTTACAAAAATCTGCATATCTTTATTTATGTCATTTTTATTTAAATGCACACACATAGGAACAGAAATTTTAATTTATCAAAATATATTGATCAAATGCACTATATACACAGACATCAACGTACATTTTGATTTGACAAAAAAAAAAAAAAAAAAAAAAAAAAAAAGTTAATAAAATTACCTAGATATTATCTTAAATACTTTAAATAGTTTGTTCAGTACAGTAAACTCAAATAAAAAAAAATAATAACTTTGCTTCAGGGTTTGTCTTGAATAGGAATTATTTTTTTCTTTTACAGCTAAAAAAAAAAACAATAAAATAATTATTTTTTTAATTATTTGTAGTTTGTAAAATGTATTACGAACATTTATCAAATTCTTAAACTGAATAATTCTTTTGTTCATGTTTTTAATAATAATAATAATAATAATAATAATAATAAACGCGTATAAAAACATTGCAGGATTTGTTTTAATTAGAAAAAATAAGTTAATCCATGAAATATTTATGAAAATTAAACTAAATAATCTAAATAACTAAATAAATCGTATCCAGAATTTTTATCTAGTTACAGTCTTAATTACTTTAAATTATCTGAGTACAGTAAAATTTAAAAGAAAAAAATTAACTGTGTTCTAGGCTTGTCGTGAAAAATAATTAATATTTTTTGTTCCTTTTTAATAATACAACTGAAAAAAAATATTTGCAGTTTGTAAACTTATTATAAATATTTCACAAATTCTTAAAATAGTTCATGTTTCGTGAATTTTTTTAAATTATGAAACTCGATAAAAACAACGCAGCATTTCTTTTTAAATGCAGCTAAAAAAAAAAAAAAAAAAAAAAAAATTGATTAAAAAAAGGTGTTTGACTTTAAATTCAAATCCAGACAATAGATGGCGCTCCGGCCAGGGTCAAAATCGTAACGCAGCGTTCCCCTAATCCCTACCTGAGATATTCTATTACATGGCTTATATCTGTGATTCCGATGTTTAATCTGGATTTTTAATTAAGAACTTAAAACAACGTAATAGGATATTATAGACATGTTTTATAGGAAAAATATGATGAACAGCCATGATTTCAAGTATAGACGATATTATCATTTAGCAAAGTTTTTTCATCAAGCCTAACATGGCGTTTAACTACAGTCGATTCGCAGACCAGAGTAGTCCTGCCTGGAATGGTTACAGAAAAGTTTTTGCCTTCGGATTTTATTATAAGTAGATTGCACGATTTTAATTTTAAATAAGCACAAAGAGAAGCACAAAATTAATCCAATTTCAATGGGACAGATTTAAGTACCGTCCATTTTCTCTATATTTAGTTTAGTTAATAATCGAATCTGCCAAATCTTCAAAATGCTTTTTAAACAAATTATAAAATATTGAATAAAGCGAGAAATTAAATGAAGTCATATTTTAGTTTACTCCTTGCTATTAAAAAATAAGTTAATAACTAAATTAATAAAAGTAAATTTAGCTAAAATGTAATATTTATTTATTTTATTATATTTATAGCAGCGTAATAGTAATTTTAGTTTTGCACATTAACATTATATACATATATGTATAAAAATTATAAAACAAAATTATGGAAGGTGGGCGTGTATTGCTGAAAAAACTATAACAATTTTATGTATAAAAAAATTATAACAAAAAATTACAAAATAACAAAATTTCTCCCCTCAAAAAATCAAAATGCTATTATGGAGGGTTGAGGAAGGATTACTAAAAAAAGATACAAAATTTATTTTTTAAAAAGCTGGTTTTATGCATTTTACACAATCCTTTATCACTCCATCCATACATTCATTTATACATTCATTTATACGTACATTCATTATTTTATTTACATAATGTTTCATCATACATAGCGAAATCTTGTTTACTACCATCTGCTTCCATTTGATCTTTATAACTATCTAAATCTTATTTACAACCTTTAGTCTTGATAACTTTCTAAATTTTATTTACATTAGTTACTACATTGTCTGTAATTTATTTTAATTAAAAGGTATTTGTAGTTCTAACTTTTCCTTTTTTCTGATAGATCGCAGCACCAAGATTCTTCCTATAAATACAGATTGTAGTTTCAGCTTTTCCTTTTTTTTTATTTAAAGGTAAATGGCAGCACTAAACATTTTACTTATCTTTCATTATAATTTTTTACAGTAATAACTCAACTTTCTAACAGATTCTCAGTGTTACATGGAGATGTAAAGTGCACCAGTCATTGTGAAGCATTTTAAATCCTGTTTAATCGCTTTCACTCTTTGTTTTTATGGCGAGTTGTCTCCATTGCTTTATGTTATATTATATACTGTTGTTCTATGGTTTCTTTATTTAGTTATTTTATCTCTTTGGGGTTTTTTTCCTAGCTTATTTTGATTATTCTATATATTATAAAGGGCATAATATTGTCATTTTTATGCTTAATGCTGACAATATTTTAGGAAATAACACATATTTACTATGAATTATTCTTATGATGCTCCTCTGAAGAATCCACAAGATATTCATAGCATTTCATTTTTTATTCAATTCCTACTATTAGTTCACACTCTCCCTCTATATATTTATATATCTTGTTCAATTTTTCAATCGTTAATAAAATACTTTTTATTCATCCACTCAAGTTCAAATACACTTTTTTAAACTTGTAGTGGATGACACTTGATGTTAATACAGTTTTTTTTCAAATATTAATTCATTAATTAAATTTAATAAATTAATTTTAGCTTTATATGGGATAATTTCTGAAATACTTTTTATTCATCCACTCAAGTTCAAATGCATTTTTTTTAACTTGTAGTGGATGACACTTGATGTTAATACAGTTTTTTCAAATATTAATTCATTAATTAAATTAAATTAATTAATTTTAGCTTTATATGGGAGAATTTCTAATTTATCTTGTGTATAGTAATTATTTAATTAAAAGTAACTAAATAAAATTTTTCTTTGTTGATCTAAGTAGGAATTGACTTTTTTTTTTTTTTTTTTTTAAATATATATTACTTGTTTTTGCATGTATTAAGTTTAATTCTTGCAGCATCCTTTCTATTGAATTTTAAAATATCTCTTCCTTTGTTTTTCACACAGGTGATTTCATTTTTATTATATATATATATATATATATATATATATATATAAAATTTTAGTAAATAATAACCATTAAACCCACATAAATAATCGACAGTAGATAAACCGATAATTATAATACATTACATATATATAACCACAATTTAAGATTATCAAAATTAAAATAAGTGGGTAAAATACTTAAAGATATGTAAAGAAAAAAATCCAATGTGCAGAGAGTGAAAATTATTACAAGAAACAATTGGAAACTTGTACAGTGGAGCACTTTTTCAAGGGCAATATTCCACTAATATAAGTAAAATATAATTGATTTCTGTTTATCTAATAAACCATGAGCAAAATTTATTTTCTCGAATTGCACGATCAATTACACATAGTCAATTTTAAAGAAAATTGAATAAAAATGGACAAATATTGAGTAACTGAACGTGATATGTGCAAAAATCAATGAATAGGGAGCATTATTAAATACAAAAATCCCTGACGGCTCGGCCTACAGGCACAGGTAGATTTCGAAGACGCAGAACGTGGGGTGCCTGTTTGTCGGGAATTGCGGAAGAAATGACCTTTTTGCGATGATGCTGCAGTTGGAACCGCCTACTTCGAAACGAAACTTGTTTGTAGGCGGAGCCAGCAAGGATTTTTTTTTTTTTCTATAAGAGTTGGTCCTATAAAAAACATGTCAATATAAAAGTTTTAGATAATATTAAGAGGATTTATAATATATTTAAGCGGATTTGAAATATTGGGAATTGACGAAGTTATGAATTTTTTTCTTCTAAAACTTCCCTCCCCCCCTTAAGGCAATTTTTAATTATATCAAAAATCTGTAATACATAAGTTTTTGGCCCTGTTCCTAGAAGTAATAATAACTTCAAACGGATTCGATACGTATAATAATAAAGAAATAATGAGGATTTTTCTGTTTTCACAAAAAGCCCCCCCCCCTTCCCCCCGCCCCCCTTGGTTCGATTTTGCCCATTAACGAACTTGACCGAGATTTTATGACCCTTGATTTTATGTATCAGTTTCGAAAAGATGTGGGAGTTGGAACCGCCTACTTCGAAAAATAACTTGTTTGCAGGCGGAGCCGGCAGGGATTTGTTTTGTTTTTATTTTTTTTTTTTTGCTATAACGGTTGGTCCTATAAAAAACTTGTAAATATAAAAGTTTTAGATAATACTAAGAGGATTAATAATAAATTTACGCGGATTTGATATCTTGTGAATTGACGAAGCTATGATTTTTTTTCTCCTAAAACCCCCCTTTTTTCCCCCCCTTGGGGCCATTTTTAATTATAACAAAAATCTGTCATACATACATTTTCGGCCCTTTTCCTAGAAGTAATAATAACTTTAAACGGATTCGATACGTATAATAATAAAGAAATTATGAGGATTTTTCTGTTTTCACAAAAAGCCCCCCCATTTCCCCCCCCCCTTGGTTCGATTTTGCCCATAAACGAACTTGACCGAGATTTTATGACCCTTGATTTTATGTATCAGTTTCGAAAAGATGCGGGAGTTGGAACCGCCTACTTCGAAAAATAACTTGTTTGCAGGCGGAGCCTGCAGAGATTTGTTTTGTTTTTAATTTTTTTTTGCTATAACGGTTGGTCCTATAAAAAACTTGTCAATATAAAAGTTTTAGATAATACTAAGAGGATTAATAATAAGTTTACGCGGATTTGATATCTTGTGAATTGACGAAGCTATGATTTTTTTTCTCCTAACCCCCCCCCCCCCTTTTTTTCCCCCCTTGGGGCCATTTTTAATTATATCAAAAATCTGTCGTACATACATTTTCGGACCTTTTCCTAGAAGTAATAATAACTTTAAACGGATTCGATACGTATAAAAATAAGGAAATTATGAGGATTTTTCTGTTTTCACAAAAAGCCCTCCATTTCCCCCCCCCCTTGGTTCGATTTTGCCCATTAACGAACTTGACCGAGATTTTATGACCCTTGATTTTATGTATCAGTTTCGAAAAGATGAGGGAGTTGGAACCGCCTACTTCGAAAAATAACTTGTTTGCAGGCGGAGCCGGCAGGGATTTGTTTTGTTTTTAATTTTTTTTTTTTGCTATAACGGTTGGTCCTATAAAAAACTTGTCAATTTAAAAGTTTTAGATAATACTAAGAGGATTAATAATAAATTTACGCGGATTTGATATCTTCTGAATTGACGAAGCTATGATTTTTTTTCTTCTAAAACCCCCCTTTTTCCCCCCCTTGGGGCCATTTTTAATTATATCAAAAATCTGTCATACATACATTTTCGGCCCTTTTCCTAGAAGTAATAATAACTTTAAACGGATTCGATACGTATAATAATAAAGAAATTATGAGGATTTTTCTGTTTTCACAAAAAGCCCCCCCATTTCTCCCCCCTTGGTTCGATTTTGCCCATTAACGAACTTGACCGAGATTTTATGACCCTTGATTTTATGTATCAGTTTGGAAGAGATTTATGCAGAATTTTTCCAGTTATCGTGGTCAGAAAAAAGTGATATAGATAGATAGATAGATAGATAGATAGATAGATAGATAGATAGATAGATAAACTTTTGAACTGGAGGTGGTTTTGGGTTCTGGGAGTCATGATCGGCGTAGATCTGCAAAAATTTTTCAAAATTTCCAACTTAGGTGAGAATGTAATAGGTAGTATTTCTTACGAAATCTACCTAAAAACGTATTTAATAAGGAATTGTTAAACAAAAAAAGAAATAGCAGTAAAACAAACCGAACTAGTGAAATTTTAGCTATCAAAAACCACGCTATCCGTTACAAATGCACGTTGCAAATAACCGTTACATTGACAGTTAATGAAATAAGCCATTTTTCCAAATTTATAAATAATTCACATACACCTATTATAAATTATTTTTATCTTATTTTAAAACACTATCCAATCTGAATAATGATGATAACAATGAAAGGAATTTTGAAATTAGAATATTTACAGCACCAAAAAGAATTAAAAAAAAAAAAAAAAAAAGGGGGGGGGGAAATGATACGATATTTATTGATAATCGAATATTGGCTATGATATTTCAATGCATATTCATAGCAGCGCCATCTATGAGGAAGAAAAAAGAACATAGCTTTACAATTTATTAATTTATTAATTTGTAAAAAGCATATATTAATAAAAATATTTAATAAAACAAAAGTATATAAAAATATGTAATA
This sequence comes from Maratus michaelseni, assembly GCA_963931845.1. Lineage (NCBI taxonomy): Eukaryota > Metazoa > Arthropoda > Arachnida > Araneae > Salticidae > Maratus > Maratus michaelseni. Next base: position 67,809,364 of record OZ007591.1, on the reverse strand, counting down.
AAATATGAAATAATGACATTAATTTCCTTTTTTGAGAAAAATTCCAAGTAATATTAGACCAACTGAAAAGTAATTAAATACCAAACCTTTAGATTCGAATTCAGTATTTTAAACTCTTTAATTTGGTCCTTGCATCTATAATGAAACATATGTAACATTTACATAATTTAAATGAATTACAATGCTAAATTAAAACTGTTTGTATCTTAAAAAAAAAAAAAAGATTTTTAAATAAAAATAAAATTAATAAGTTAATATTAAAATTAAATATTAGTAAATATAAAATTTAAGATTTAAAATATAATAATAATAATAACAATAATAATAAATAATAATAATTTAAGACCTTTTATAAAATTGAGGTTATTCTTACCTTTTGAAAATTTGTATTAAACAATTTACAAGTAACATAGCAACATTTAAATCTAGAAATTAAGTGCATAACAGTAATTTAAGAATGCAACCTAAATATAATAAGATTATATTTTATGTAAAATAAAACAAATTAAAAATGTATATTGCTATATAATCTTTTGTATAAACATATCCCTATAATAACACATACCTTATAATTAAACTATAATTAAACATAATATAATAATGTGAGAAAAATATTGTAAATAACTTTAGTTATCTAGTGAAAGTTTAGATAATTTATAGGTTAAAATATATTGATATATATAAGATGTTAACTGTACGAACTAACAACTAATGGATATTCCTATACTATACCATAACCATCGTTACCATAAAATACACCAAATATTATCCACTAGAAACTAATGACCATAACCAGCAATTTAACCTTCTTCTTCTTTTTTCTTTTTTCTTTATTATTATTTTTTAATAAATAATTAAATAAGGTAAGTATAAAAATTAACCAATACAACACCACACACATTATATATAAACCAAGTATATTTATTATTTTTGAAAAAATTTATGAAAATAAAACAACAAACATATGATGCACTTTTATTTAAGGCTGTTCTCAAAGGAAATACGTTTTGACACATTTCTAAATTTATTTTTGTTCAGAAACGCATGAAATTGGAAGGTGATTCTTATTTAGAAACTATATAATCGAATGGCGTTTTCCCTTTTTTTTTTGTAAAGGCAGAAGATTTTCCAGAAAATATTGTCAAAGTGGGCTTTTGAACGAATTTCCGACGCATCAGCGTGAGAAAGAGAAAAATCTTGTCGTCACGTAACAAGAATAGCTTATAACTCGATAAGTAATTTACTTATCGAAAATGGAAAACGCTATACGATTACAAATCACTTCAACACTCAGGACTGTCAGTTTTATGCCTTTAAGTTTAAAAAGGAAAACTCAAATGACCTGCTAAACAACGCGAAACTTTCTGAAGCGAAACTTTTTTCCTTTTTAAACGCAAAGGCATAAAACTGACAGGCCTGATTATTGAAGAGATTTGGAATTGAAATGAATTTTTCATTTTTTGATAAATAGATTACTTTTCGAGTTATAAGCGATTCTGGTCACGTGACGAAACGTTTTTCTCGCTTCTCGGGCTGCCGCGGTTCAAAACGCCGGGTTTGACACTATTTTCTGAAAGAACTTCTGCCTGTACCAAAAATTGGAAAACGGTTTTCGATTACATAGTTTCTGAATAACAACACCTGCAAATTTCATCCATTTTTGGGAACAAAAAATGAATTTAAAAAGGTTTTAGAAAGTTGCCTGTTTGATTTGAGAACAGCCTTAAGAATCGAGACATTTAGCGCCATCTATTTAAAAACAAACAAGATGAAAAACCTTAAATCCATTACAAAAGGGTTGGGTTGGGTTGGGTTGATTATTGACGGCCAATTATCGACACTAGGGATATAGGCCCAGGGGGAGTGCCCTTCGCGGGGGTCTTTCTAAGGGAACCTAATCCGTATTTACGCATGGAGAAAATCCACGGCTCGAAAGAAAACCACGAAAACTCCGAGCGATTAGGCCGACGGGCGCGATTGGGATCGAGCCCAGCACCTCCCGTCTACCAGCTTCGAGAGCACAACCTCTCAGCCACTGGTGGGGCCCCATTACAAAAGGAAAATTATTATTATGCTGCTACAGTAAAATCCCGTTACAACGAATTCCATTACAACGAAAAATCCCGTTATAACGAAATGCAAGCGAGTCCCGTTTTGAAATGTATTCAAATAATGTTAACATAATCTCAGTATAACGAAATATTCAATTTTTTATAATCTCGTTAGAACGAAATAATATGACACGGCAAATACTTTCAGTTGTACATTTTTATCGCTTGACAATTTTTGTTTTCGATGCCTAGTCTTAGGGACAATCAAGCTTATCTCTAAAGCAATCGCTTTTCTCCGAGCTTTGTTGTAAAATCGGTGTGCATAGGCATTTCACTGCAGAAGGAATGTTTCCTTTGTTCGCTCTCCCCTTTTCTCCACCCCTTTTTCTTGGAAGTCCAAGTAAGCTGTAACCAATGTAGGCAAACTTAACAAAACGTGAAATGAGTATTGCACATTCCCCCTTCCCTCTCCTCCCTACCTGAATAACTTTCGCAAAGGAATTTCCAAAGCTCGAAATCAGTTTGAAAATTTTCATCTTACCAGTAGGTCATAAAATGGCGGCTGTTAAGCGAAAACAGTTTAGTTTGGAAGAAAAAAAAGCCATAATTTCTGAAGTTGAGAAAGGAATGAAAAAATCTGATGTTGCTAGCAAATATGGAATTTCGCCGTCTACTTTATCCACTTTTCTAAAAGATAAAGAAAGCATTTTGAAAAAAATTCAAGTTAAAGTCTTTGATCCAAGCAGAAAACGAATTCGAAATGCCCAGTTTCAAGATGTGGATAGTGCTGTTTACAAATGGTTTATGGATGTTCGTTCTAGAAACATCCCTCTAAGTGGCCCTTTAATTAGAGAAAAAGGTTTGGAATTTGCAAGAATGCTAAACATTGAAAATTTTCAAGCCAGTGTCGGATGGTTGAATCGATTCCGAGAAAGATACGGTATAGTGGCAAAATGCATTTCAGGAGAAGCAAAAGACGTCCCAGTTGAATTTGTAAACGAATGGCGTAAAGGTGAAATACAAAAAATAATCAAGACGTATAGTCCTAACGATGTTTTTAATGTCGATGAAGCCGGAATATTTTTTCAGTTAGAACCAAGGAAGACTTTAGCGTTAAAAGGAGACAAGTGTATTGGAGGAAAGCTTTCCAAACAAAGGATTACAGCCCTATTTTGCTGCAACAAATCAGGAACAGAAAAACGAAAAGTACTCATAATCGGCAAGTCTGAAAAACCCCGTTGTTTCAAACATTTTAAGTCCTTACCATGCATCTACAAAGCCAACAAAAAATCATGGATGACGCAAGGATTCTTTAATGAATGGCTGATAAATTTTGATAAAGATATGCAAAAACAAAAACGTAAAATTCTTCTACTCATAGACGCACAGCACACAATGATCCTCCTATATTGAATCACATTCGTGTAGAGTATTTCCCGCCTAACTGTACTGCAATACTTCAGCCTCTTGACCAAGGCATTATCAGAGCCGTAAAATCACGATACAAAACTATGTTATTAAAACGCATTCTCTGTGATCTGCAAAATAACGTAAACAGAAAGTGCAACATGAAAGAGGCAATTGATATGATCTGTGGATCGTGGGATGATATAAGCCAGAAAACAATAGCCCACTGTTGGAAACACGCGCAGATTGACCAGGATTTAAATAAAGAATCGACGGCTCAAGGATCTAGCGATGTAGTACATGATGAGGAGCAGACAGTCGAATATGAGATCGAATCCACTTGGAACTTAGTAAAAGAAAAATCTGGTGTGTCTCAAAGCATAAGCTTTAAAGATTTTTTAACTGCAGATGACAATGCTGCAACTTGTTATTCATTAACAGAGACAGATATTGTGCAGTCTATTGTTGATGATCGCATTTTAGAAAATGATGAAGAAAGTTCTGAAGATGAAGAAAATGAGGTTTCAAAAGTTACATCTGCTGAAGCCTTAGAAAGCTTAGAAAGAGTGCGCAATTTTATTTCTTTACAGAGCAGTGTACCAGATAACATTTTTTCTAATATTAATCATGTACATAATTTTGTATTGTCCGCAGCTTCAAACTCCCTTGTACAAAAAAAAAATCACTGATTTTCTGCATTAAATTTTTTCTTGTACAATTTGAAGATCATTGAAATGGTGGTAAGTCAATTTTTCAGTTCTATAAAAAATATTATACATTGTATTATACTAACTTTACGTTATTAGAAGGTACTACTAATTTTTATTACTATTTTTAATAATTAATTATCTACTAATTTGTATTATACTACTATATTTTTATAATTAACTATGATATGAGGATCTGAATTGAAATGTTTAATTTTCTATTGAATTCCGTTACAACGAAATTCCCGTTACAACGAATAAAATTTGCGGTCCCGTGAAGTTCGTTGTAACGGGATTTTACTGTATAAATATAATAAAACTAGTCGTTGGGGGTTGGAAGCCGCTGTAATTACTTATCCATCATGGATATGCATAATATAAAATATGAAAACTAAATTTGTTCTGTAGATCGAGTGTTTAAAGTCGTGTCTTGATGACATCATAAACTTTAAATGCTCTGTTACCGAATTGCGTAAAAGAAACTCCAAAATCATATAACACCGAAAATCATAATCATATTAACCAACAGTTTACTGCGTCGAATTAAGCGTCTCATTTCCAATTAAAATATATCTTTGAATCGAAATTTGAATGAAATACAGTGTCCCGAAAAATCGAAAAGTGTGAAAAATAGGATTACAAATATCTCGGCAACTCATTATCCGATCGACTTCATTCTTTATGCAAAATTTATGTATTTTTATTGTCTTTTATATTCACTCCTTAAAATAAACAATATCGAAAATTTTTATACACCTTTTATCCAAACGAATATTTCGAGAGTCCGAAAAAAATATTCCGGATAATAGAGGCTACCGAAATTCAATAGGCTTCTTCTCATTATTACATACTAAGTATATACCAAATTTCAAGTCTCTATGTCAATTTTTTCGGGAGATAGAGCATTTAAAGACATACAGACACGCTATACTATTACGCTATAATGTCACATTTCTATCACACAACGGATGCATGCAAACTGTGTAGGGAATAAATTTAGCCAATCTCCCCTATCTCTTCTATGTCTTGATTTTTAAGGTGGTTCTCAAATGACCTGCTCAACAACGCGAAACTTTCTGACACATTTTCTGCCTCATTTTTAGACTCAAAGGCATATAAGATTGGCAGGCCTGACTATTAAAGCAATCTGGAATCGAAATGTATTTTCCCTTTTTTTTGTTTTTCTTATTTTCTTATAAATAAATTGCTTATTGAGTTATAAGCAATTCGTGTTACGTGACAACACGTTTTTCCCCTTTCTAACGCTGAAGCACCGGGAATTCGATTCAAAACGTTGATTTTGACAGTATTTTCTAAACGATCCTCTGTCTTTATCAAAAAATAGAAAACTCACTTCGATGACATAGTTTCTGAATAACAACAACTACCCATTTCATGCGTTTCCGAACAAAAATGAATGAAAAAAAGTGTTTGAAAGTAGGCCTTTTGGATTTGAGAAAACAGCCATTTTCTCACGCCACGGTATTTCGGAATGCTTTTTTAAAACTAAAGAATACTTGATAGAATAAATTGTTAAAGAGGGAAAGAAAAACATTTTAACTACAAGAACGAAAAATCATGCATCAAGCATAGATTATGAAACACTTTCTAACACATTCCAGAAAACTTTTAGTATTTTCCGAAAGATCTTCCGCCTTTATCCATAAATGGAAAACTCATTTCGATTACAAAAAGATTCTGAATAAGAACAACCTTTTAATTTGGGTGTTTCTGAATAAAAATGAATTCAAAATTGTGTCAGAAAGTACCTTCTTTGGATTTGAGAACAGCCCGAATTATCTTGTGCAGTCCTGCGTAATGATCTATAGATTTGTTGACAGAAATGTGTTCAAGATCTTTTGTCTGCCCTGTATATGATCTATTTAATTTATACACACCAAAATAATAGGCAAAAAAATAGTTGAATTTAAAAATACGTACCGCAACATAAGGAGATATGGCCTGCTCAACAACGTGAAACTTTCTGACACATGTTCGGACTCATTTTTAAACGCAAAGGCATAAAATTGGCAGACTTGAATATGGAAGTGATTTGGAATCGAAATGAGTTTTCCAGTTTTTGATAAATAAATTACCTATCGAGTTATAAAGGATGCGTGTCACGTGACGACAAGTCCCCACCCCCCTTAATCACGCTCCCGAGTCGGGAATTAGGTTCAAAACGCCGAGTTTGACTGTATTTTCAGAAAGGTCTTCCGCCTTTACCAAAAAAAAAAAAAAAAAAAAAAAAAAGAGAACATATTTCGATTACGTAGTTTCTGAGTAAGAACTCCTGCTAATTTCATGCGTTTCCGAACAAAAATGAATTCAGAAATGTGTCATAAAGTATCTCTTTTTGATTTGAGAACAGCCTTAAAACGCACTTTCATCATTTATTGCTCATAGACAATACTATAAACAATTCTTTTGTATGTCCCTATAAACTAAACGCTAAATGCTATGCATACCTTATTCTATAGTCAGCATATTGTATTGTGATATATATAAATTTCAATATGTTTGAAACAGGATAAAATCATTAAAATACAACGCAAACGTTTTCCCCCCATAGACTTTAATGTAACGGAATTCTTTTGAGTATCCCTGTAAATGAACTATAAATGCTACACTTTTCATTTTCAATACCGAACATGCTATAGAGTAAACCTCATTAACATACATAAAATGCATGGCAGTCTGAGTATATTTACGCGAGTTAGAGCACAGACAGATATGCAGACAGACAGATATCAGACAAATCGAATTCATAAATATTTTTCAGCTATGTTGGAAAGTGTTAAAAAAAATACAACAGAGACAGGAGAGAGAGAGAGAGAGAACGGGCGGAAATAGAAAAAAAAATGTGATAAATATTTTTAATAGTTTTTTATTATTATTTCGGCAGAAGTTTGACTATTTAATATCGTTATGTAAAACAACTTCCGCTCTTCCATTGAAATTCCATCTGCTTTATTTTTCAAATTTTCTCATGAAAATAATATTATAAATAGACTTTTCACAGCTTGTTCTGTGACCTTTCCCTAATTGCATAATTCTAACGTACATCGAATATTTTCACCATCTGTTTTATTATGGCTCTTATATCGCTTAAAGATTTCGAATATTCTAAGTTGACCACTGGTCATTGTTTTGCTTTCATCATAAATGATAGATATTTCAAGGGCAAAAAATGGGTGGAATGCACAGTTTTAGAATTCGATGTTGTTCTGTGCCTCAGGTGTCCGATAGAACAGAGCCTAAAACCCCGCGGCGAATGTTTCAATTTCTATTCTCACAAAAAAATTTGATGGGAAAGCACATTTGCAGATCTGGCGCTCAATCGTCAAATTTGGCAGTAAGATTTCAGATTTCCTGATTTTTAGAAATTAACTATTGACTGTTTTTTATTTATTTATTTGCATTTTATTTAAATTTACGTATTAAGTTTAATTTCGTTTCTCATACTAAGTCTTAGTAGTATATTGGGAACCGTTTAAACCGAATTTTGTTTTTTTGCCCAGTTGATTACCTCAACATTTGTATATGAATCACTCTTCAATTAAGAGTGATTCATAATATACAGATATCAATAATCTGCAACTAGATTTTCAAGAAGATTTCTTTTTGGGGTATTTCTTTGTATAAAACGATATTGTTCATCATACGCAATATTTAGCTTTTGCGTTATTTCTTATAAGCCAGTTAAAAAATGAGAGCAAATGCTTCGATTTGCAGGTAATTTTATAAATTTCGATTTACTCGATAATTTGATTTATCTGGGTTAGTATTATACGTCTTCTATATAGTACATGTATTCGGATCTATATATGCACTATATAATCTAAATGAACCGCTATTTCAGTGCAATACAATAATATTTTACAAATGTATAGAACGAGGTGTGTAGTGTGTACACTCCTTTGAATTTTTAAGTAAATCCACCACCAATCACCACTATTTCAGATTAGAAAATTTAATTTAATTTCAATTTAATATTTTAATAGCAGAATTCGTATAGTCACCACATTTAATCAATAGATATATCACATTTTTCTGCGAATAAATAATGCGAAAAATATCTGTTTAAAAAATTGTGATAGAACTGTATGTAACCTAATAAAATGTTTTTTTTTTTTTTAAACCGTGTTTTGTTTTGTTTTTCGTAATTTCCGGGCTTTTAAAGGGATCCCATCGCCCCAATAAAAACAGTAAATTTAGTATACTGCTATACGATATACATAAAATCTTCAGATCACATACAGGGCTTCATAAAATAATGAGCTCTAATACGATGCTTATATTTACATGAGCCGTAATTGTTGGAAATGCATTTTCAACTGTGTTATTACATTTTGAAGCAGCAAATTATATTAACAGTAAAAAATGGTGAAAATCCACAAAAATTTTGCAAAATCTAAAAAAAGCTACTGCTGTTAAATTAACAGCAAAAAATGCTGAAAATCTAAAAAAGTGCTGTAAAATATAAAAAACAAAACTGCTGTTAAATTAACAGCAAAAAAGGCTGAAAATCTAAAAAAGTGCTGTAAAATCTGAAAAACAAAACTGCTGTTAAATTAACAGCAAAAAAGGCTGAAATTCTACAAAAGTGCTGTAAAATTAACAGCAAAACATGCTGAAAATCTACAAAAGTGCTGTTAAATCTAAAAAAAAAAAAAAAAAAAAAAAAAAAAATGCTGTAAATTTACAGCAAAATCTGCTGGCACCCATATTGCCAGCATTTTTTGCTGTAAAATTACTGTTTTCTTTTACAGTGTGACGTCCGTGTGTAAAATATATTGTTCGTATGTAGAGCCGCACAGAAGAATTCGAATGCATTATGATCCATGAGCAATTATTGCTTAAAATATTTTCAGTTATTATTCGAGTTTTAACCAAACGAAGTTAATTTTTTAACGCAAAATGATAAAAAACCACTTACTTGCTCATATACTATTGTTGCTGTAAAAATGGTTTTAAAGGCAATTTTGAGTAAATCAAAGCATATTGTATTAACTGCTATATTATATCGAACTTTCATGCAATTTTGCTCAATTTCTTGGCAAGATCTCAAATTTGGCAACAAAATTTGGCTTCAAACATTTATTCGGAAAATTTCCGATCGCAATCTTTTATTCATAGAGGCAGCCGCATTCAGGAGCGCCGTTTTAGATTTTGTTTGGCGGGACAAAAACAATCTTTTCAATGGACATTGTAAAACCAGATTTTCTGCCCACTAAAAATGACCTCTTTTTTCTGTATCCATTTGTGATGCATATTTTTAAAGGAATATTTTTACTGATATATAACTTATTTATATGAAATTATTACTGTATTGATAAAAACAAACGAAAATATTCAAATAATAACGATAATGTCAAGAAACAGATAATGATAAAACAAAGCCTGAAAATCAATGGGGGAAGGGGGGGGGGATTGCGCTACACCCTAAATGACGTTCGTGGCCACATCAACAAAATCCAGAAGGTTCCAGATTACCTGTGATAAAATCACAGCCAGCGATACAGACTAGTTACATCTCGCATTTTTACTTTCTTCTATCTTTACAAGAAATTATTGGATTCATGAAAATTTTCGACTCCCCGTTTTCGGCGAATTTTTGTGTTTTAGAAGGTAATAAACATGATTTGACTGTTTTTAGAAAATAACTGTGTCTGTGACTCTGTCTGTCTGGATGTATGTGAAAAAAATTATCTGAAGAACTAATGCACGGAATTTAATAAAACTGTATATTCAGTTAGTCCCTAATATAAATTGGTGCTGATTAGTTTTTGGTGAAAATCGCCCAACAGGTGGCGCTGCAATGCTGCATTTTTTGCGCTTTCCGCAATAGTTCTCTCTCAAGAACTATTGTACTTATTTTCATCAAACTTCAGATTCAGTTAGACCTTGACATAAATAGACGCTGATTACGTTTTGGTGTAGATATCCCAACAGGTTGCGCTGCTATGCTACTTTTTTCATGATTTTTACGATAACTATATCTCAAGAACTAATGCACGGAATTTCATCAAACTTCAGATTCTGTTAGACCTTGACATAAATAAATGCTGATTACGTTTTGGTGTAAATATCCCAACAGGTGGCGCTGCTATGCTATTTTTTTTCATGATTTTCACGTTAACTATATCTCAAGAAATAAAGCACAGATTTTCATCAAACTTCAGATTTAGTTAGACGTTGACATAAGATGTTGTTGATTTATTTTTAGTGTAATGCGCAACCTGTGTGAGATAGAAGAAAGTTTTGAAATTAGCACATCCAACTAGTTTATTATTATTTTTTTTTTTTTCCTGTAGATTTGAAGTTGTTATTAGCATGCTTAAAAATATTTTTACTTTGTACATCGAATAATGGTTTTGGAGCTCGATAAAATAAAATATCTATAATTCATCTTAAACTGTCTTAATTTCACTCGATGTGTTTAATGAATTTAAAAAGAAGTTTTATTAAGATGGTTCTCAAATGACCTTACCTGCTTAACAACAGCGCGAAACTTTCTGACACAATTTCTGACTCATTTTTAAATGCAAAGGCATAAAATTGGAAGGCCTGACTATTGAAGCGATTTGGAATCGAAATGAGTTCTCCATTTTTTGATAAATAGATTACTTATCGTGTTATAAGCGATTGTTACGAGACAACACGTTTTCCTCGCTTCTTGGTCTGCCGCGTCGGGAATTCGGTTCATAACGCCGACTTTGATAGTATTTTCTGAAATATCTTTTGCCTTTACCAAAAAATGGAAAACTTCTTTCGAACACTGCAAAAAATAACTGTTGATTTTACAGTATAAAACTGGCGCCCCAGCTGCCAGTATTATACCGTAAAATTAACAGTATTAAATAGTAAAATAAGCAGTAATACGCTGCCGCGCAAGCAGTAATACGCTACCGCGCATGCGCGGTAGCGCATGAATTTTACGGTATAATACTGGCAGCTGGGGTGCCAGTTTTATACTGTAAAATCAAGTTATTTTTTGCAGTGAATATAATGTTTCTGAATAAGAACATCTGCCAATTTCATGTGTTTCTGAACAAAAATGAATTAAAAAATACAAAAAATGTCACAAAGTAGCCAGTTTGGATTTGAGAAATGTCTTAAATGACACTTTAAAATACTGTGGAGTGATCAAGGATTAAATGGGAAACAAGTAGTTATTAGGAAGTAGCTATTATTAGTAGTTATTTGGAATACCACAGCTCTTATTGCAATATTGTATTTGGCTCTTATTGCAATATGCCTTGTTAATTTTTCTGCTAGTGATCGGCGCATCAGTAATAATAAGTAACTGTGCCGATGAAGCCTGTTACCGCTTACTTTAACTAAAGGCGCCTGGTGCGGATATATCGACCGCACTACCCTTGCTGCCGCTCTGATTAGGATTTTAATAGCTAAAACTTTTAGGCCGGTGAAGTGAACATAAAAATTATTTCGTAATTAATATTTAAATCAATTGTTTTCGAACTTTAAACATATTTTCCGCATTTAAATTTGGCGACGAAAATTTGCTACTAAGAGCAACCTTGTAGGTCGCCAGCCAACTTGTTATCACATCTCACGGTTAACACCCAAGGCAATATCATTTAGAAGGCGGCTTTTTAAAGAACTTCGGGAAAAACCATCGCTACTAATGGTTCACAAGAGTGTGTTTGTTTTCTTCTTTTTAACTCTCTCTGTTTCAGCCGCGAAGAAATCGATTACCAGTCTCTGTAGAAATCCGTGCTCGATTAGCGTGTGATTTTAAACATCCTGGTTAGAAAAAAATGTGATTTTGTGCAGGCGGGATTATGTAATACGTATAGGAATAGACCCAGTGTTGAATTCAGGGTGTGGCCCGGGGGGACATTCCTCTCCGGAGCATTGAATTGCCTCCCTCCCCCACCCCCAGAAGATTTGAGATTTTATGCTTTTAATGGTTAAAAAGTGGAATTTCCTCCCCGGAATTCTACAATGTCCCCCCCCCCGGAGCCACAGGAATCCCTCCCGGAGAAAAGTGTCTGAATTCAACACTGAATAGCCCCCCCCCCTCCCCTGGATACGCCACTACATTTGGTCTCACTCTATATAGACTAACGAATAGCATTGTAGGAGAAAATTTGTGTATCCTGAAAAATCGGGACTTTTGGTGCCCATTGACATCTGATACAATCTGATTGTATTAGATGTCAATGCTGGTGTCTCGTGGTTTTGTGGGCGGGTCTTGAAGTCCCAGAAAATCGGGACATTTGGCAACACGATTTATTATCGTCACAGTTATCATTGTCTATTCGTAGAAACAAGCCAAGCGCCAAATGAAATTTCTGCGACACTAGGGGCACAGAAATTGTGAGTCCCGATACAGACGAAGGGCCCCTGCATGGCTTGTATATACATATACGGAATATGAAACTGATACCTTATAAGGCCCTGTTTAACTTGGAGGATCCGGTAAAACTGTACTCCTTTCTTCTCTCCACTCTATGCATTTTTCTGCTCAAAATCAGTCATAAATGAAACAAATATGATTGGAAAAGGGAGAAGAGCAATTGAAAATGCATCAGGTCAGGTGATCCAGTTATAAACAGAATTATGTATTAGATACATTAAGCCAGCAGCCTTTTTAGAACACAGAAAGCATGGTTTCTACGATAAAATGAATAAGAATGAATTATTGTTACTAAAAAAATATTTCAGGATTTTTTTTTTTTTTTTTGAAAAAAGAGAAAAAATTACTTGAAATTTTAATTTTTAGTATCTTTGAATACTTTGTGTAGATTTATTACATTGAAATTTCATCTTTTGGGGCCTGTTATTATTTTTAAAGGGTTTTTGTTTCCAGCTGTTTCCATAAACAATCCAAACATTTTACTGCAGCCCATAATATATACACTATAATACTTATTATTATCATTATTCTTTATCTTTTTTCAATTTGTGGTGCTAAAGCTTTTTTTTTTTTTAGTTGATTTATCGCGGCAGGATTCATTCTTAGGATATATTTTATTCGTTAGTCAGACTTTCTTCTTCTTCTTCTTTTTTTTTTTTTTTTTTTTTTTGTTTCTTTGTGTGTGTGTTATTACTTTTATTTGGTACCTGACTTGTAGAAATAACCTTTCTTTCACTATCCAAAGATTATTGAAGCAATTGGGAATCGATTAGTGTTTTCCTTTTTTTTTAATAATAAATAAATTATTTATCGAGTTATAAGTATAAGCGATTGTTGTCACGTGACGGCAAGTTTTTTCTTTTCCGCGCTGTCTCGTCCAGAAATTCCGTTCAAAACGTCAGTTTTGAGAATATTTTCTGAAAGATCTTCTGCTTTTACCAAAAAAATGGAAAACACCATTTAATTACATAGTTTCTGAATAAGAACACGTCCCAATTTCATGCGGCCCCACCAGTGGCTGAGAGGTTCTGCTCTCGAAGCTGGTAGACGGGAGGTGCTGGGTTCTATCCCAATCGCGCCCGTCGGCCTAATCGTTCGGAGTTTTCGTGGTTTTCTTCGAGCCGTGGATTTATCCATGCGTAAATACGGGTTAGGTTCCCTTAGAAAGACCCCCACGAAGGGCACTCCCCCCCGGGCCTATATCCCTAGTGTAGATAATTGGCCGTCAATAATCAACCCAACCCAACCCAACCCAATTTCATGCGTTTCCGAACAAAAATGAATTCAGAAATATGCCAGAAAGTGGATTGGAGAACCGGAATGTAAAATTATCAATAAATAAAAAATAAAAAATGATAATAAAATAATGATAGTAAAATAATAATGATAATAAATATGATAATAAAAAATAAAATATTAAATAAAGAAATAATTACTATTCAGAGTTTCTGAATAAAAAAGTCGCTAAATTGTTTCTATATTTCCCATTTGACAGCGAAATATGCAGTCGAACAAAGCGTTTCCCTTCGCCATGCACTACTGCAAAGTTCATACATTATTAGCGCTCTCCGTTAAAAATAGGTGAACAACTGTAAAGTTGTTTTTAGAAAAGCGACAGCGTTAAAAATAAATCTTTTCTAATCTCACAGAGTAGAAGAGAAACATGTTTTAGGCTTTCCCACTACTTTACGTGGTAGCGTGGCCGAGCGGTCTAAGGCGCTGGTTTAAGGCACCAGTCTCTTCGGAGGCGTGGGTTCGAATCCCACCGCTGCCAGTGTCTTTTTTTGCTTTTTGTAAAATATACTTTATTTAATTTATAAGATGTACTAGTAATGGTGAAAATTGTATGATTCAATGGTTTTGATACTTGTTTTAAGGAAGCATGCTCGAAACTTAATTATAAAACATATTTTTTCGTAACTGATTTCTCAGTTAGGTTTTTACATTTAAGATTATTATACATGCCTGGTTTAAGGGGTAACACAGCTTTAACTCCTTGAAATGTAAGGCTTTTGCGAGAGTTTTTTTAAACAAATCCTACGTAATTATAAAAATACATTTATGCTGAATTATACACATGCTAAAGTAGAAAACTGTATTTTTTTTTCCGTTGATGTATTGAAAAATCACGGCTTGACAGCTGATGGGTAGCAGAGCTTCGAAAAAAGAGGGTTAAGGGGTGGACACGATAACTCATCGTAGACTTAACTTAAAACAACGAGACCGAAAAACATGAGTTTTTTTTAGTCTAAAAGGAAGTAAAATACGTAACCGTTTTTAAAAATACGCATTTTTGGTGAAATGGCATCAATTCAAAGCAAAACGTAAACTTTCAACAAAAAATTTCTGTATTTAAAGTTGCACAGAAAAGCGGGGTATGAATATTTCGAGGAAAAAAAATGCATATTTCATTAGAAAATATATGGCAATTAATTTTTAAAGATATCAAATTGATTGATTGCAAATTGGCGAATCCAGAGTGTCCATCAATTTTGAAAATGTTGTTCTGAAAAGAATGACGCTTAAAGTTTTCATTACTGTTTACTCGCTGCGGCGTGCTCTATTTCTACTTCTAATATAGTTCTAAAATTGGCCTTTCACTTTTAACATTTACGCTGACAACATTTCTAACTAATAAAATATGATTTTCGTGTGTGAAAAGAGTATACTTTAAGTGACAAAGCAGATTTTTGAAATTGTGTCCTAGTACAGGTAAAGTTGACCAAAAATTGAGTAATAGACGACACCTGGTGGCCATTCACAAAAATTTGGCAAGAACTTCATTTTGGCACTACACTGCAAAAATAATTGTTGATTTTACAGTATAAAACTGGCACCCCAGCTGCCAGTATTATACCGTAAAATTAACAGTATTAAACAGTAAAATAAGCAGTAATACGCTGCCGTGCAAGCAGTAATACGCTGCCGCGCATACAGTATTACTGCTTGCACGGCAGCGTATTACTGCTTATTTTACTGTTTAATACTGTTAATTTTACGGTATAATACTGGCAGCTGTGGTGCCAGTTTTATACTGTAAAATCAACAATTATTTTTGCAGTGTAGAAATGAAGATCCGATGCGTCCCCAAAAAATAAAGTTTTTTTTACTATGGTTTGAGAAGAAAAAAGAGGGAATTTTCAATCAGGGGGGAAGAGATAAAATAAAGTATTCAGATGAAAAAGTAGCCTTTCTTTTATCAAAAGAAATTCATTTAGCTCAGAAGGATGAGACGGAAATTCCAATTAAAGGGTAATCTTCTATTCGGAATCAACTACTGTTCAATCGTCAGATAATAATAAAGTACTTTAAATTTGCAGTAAACAACTTTAATTATCTCGTCGGAAAAACCCATTCATAAACTGTTTTCAACTCAGCTAAGTACATGGAATTACCGCCCACGTGAAAGAATGATTATCACGTGCTATCATGTGCTTTTCCCAGTGACGTCATCCAAGGCTACCAAGGACTGAAAAACTCTTTAGACTTTAGTCAGTTGTTGTGTGAATTTCTTTGAATAATGTAGCGTGTGAAAATGTCAGAGCAAATGTAAATGCTCTGTTATGTAATAATCCAGAAATTAAATAATAGTTAATCGTAAGGCAAATGGCACTAATTTTGACTATGAAGTTTCAATTGTGCTAATATATATATATATTTCAGAAATGAGTAATGTGCTGATCATCGTCGATAATCATTTGGATTACATCGTGAATATGGAAACTCACAATGTGCTACGACATAACCCATTGGATAAACTTAAGGAAGGTTTGAACTTATAATCAGGTAAGCGAATGCATGCTTACTTAACTCTATTTATGAAGTATTGGTTTTATACAATTAAAGAAACTATTTTACATATTAAATAAACTGCGCCGCCGATAGATTATGAAAGACTGATAATATGTATTAAATAAAAATTTTAAGCACATTAGCTATATGCTGAAAAAACTCGCTTTATAGAAAATAAAAACGAACGCAAAGAAAAGCGATTCGTATTAAATTAAATTAAATATCTTTAAAAATAATTAAAGATAGAAAATAAAAATGGCTACATTTAAAGAAAGCCAATTCATCGAGAAGCTAAATTCGAGCAATTATTCCAACTGGAAATTTAAGCTCGAAATGCTTCTCATTAAAGAAGACTTATTCGAAGTAATAAGTGATCAACCGCCAACTCCTTTAAATGAGGATTGGAACAAAAGAGATAGAAAAGCCAGAGCTTTAATTAATCTAAGCATAGATGACACACAAATTGTGCATGTAAAAAATTTTACCACAGCCAGGCAAACCTGGGAAGGTCTCAAAACTACGCACGAAAGAGCAAATCTGAGTAGCAAACTGTATTTATTGAGAAAACTGTACAGTACTAAACTGGCCGAAAACGGTAATATGATTAATCACATAACTAATATTCTACAAATAGTAGATAAATTATCCGCCATAGGCGAGAATATAAATGACTCACACATATCCGCACTATTTCTATGCTCATTACCGCCCAGCTACAACACGCTTATCACAGCATTAGAGGCAAGGCCCGAAGCCGAATTATCCCCAGATTTTATCAGAAGTAAACTCATAGATGAGTATAATCGCAGACAAGAAATGTCTGAACAAAACAACAGCTCTGAAAGGCATTTAAAACACAAAGAAAACACACTTATAACGACTACAAAAGAAATTCAAAATATTGCAGTCACTGTAAGATGACGAATCATAATAATAGCGAGTGCTATCACCTCAAGAGCAGATACACACAGCACAACAAAAACAAACACACATATCAAAATGTGAATAACTTTAATAATAAAAATAAATCTAAACCTTTTTCATCATCACTATGCTATGAAAACACAGAGAATTATAAAGAGAATACTGACTGTCACGATAACGCGAATGATCAGAAAATAAGCTCAAAAACTAATCAATCCGAAGATCGCGTACTAATAACAGAAAAATTAGGAAAACAAAACTGGATACTCGACAGTGGCAGTACCTCACACATTGCAAATGATAAAAGGTTATTTGATAAATTTAACAATTTTGAAAAATCATCAGTCACCATCGCAAACGGCAACAAACTCGAAGCATTCGGTTCAGGCGACGTTTTAATAAAAACGAAATCCCCAAATGGAGAAATAAAACTCACAAGACTACAGGAAGTCCTATACGTCCCAGAACTAGAATCCAATTTAATATCCGTAAGCAAAGCAACTAAAAATGGATGCAAATTAATCTTTGAAAATGACAAATGCGATTTAACGTTCGATGGTGAAATTTATATAAGAGCGAAGAACAAAAATAATTTATACATAATCGAACAAACAAACCACTTAGAAAATGCAGAAAACTATGCAAACGTCACACTAAGCTGTAATAATAATAAAGAATGTTTAGAAGTATGGCATCGAAGACTAGGACATCGTGATTATGAAGCAATCAAAACAATTGTTAACAAACAGCTAGCTACCGGAATAAAAATTAAAAACTGCAGACACAATAATAGATTATACGAAACCTGCATCAAATCTAAATTAAACGACGCGCCATATCCAAAATCGGCTACAAATAGAGCAAACAAAGTTCTCGATTTAATACACAGCGACGTCTGTGGACCTATAAGTACACCAACACTAGGAGGAAAACAATACTTTCTCACATTCATCGACGATTACTCGAGATATACAACTATATACTTACTATTTAAGAAAAGCGAAGTAATTGATAAATTAAAAGAATACACTGCAATGGTAAATAATCAATTCGGTAGAAAACCAAAAGAAATAAGATCAGATAATGGAGGAGAATATAATAGCAACGAAATAGAGAATTATCTAAAGGAAAACGGGATATTACACCAATTCACAATTCCACACAACCCGAGCCAGAACGGCGTGGCAGAAAGGAAGAATAAAAGCCTACTCGATATGACACGTAGCATGCTTTTAGAAGCAAATTTAAATAAACAATTTTGGGGAGAGGCAATACACACAGCGACATATTTACAAAACAGATTGCCAACAAGAGCGAACGACAAAACTCCATACAAACTATGGAAAGGTATCAAACCTGATCTCAAACACTTAAGAACCTTTGGATGTAAAGCATTTGTTTACATTAATAAAATACATCGAGGAAAACTAGATAATAGAGCGCAAGAAGGTATTTTTCTAGGTTACGACACACGTTCCAAAGGATATCGCATACACACAAAAGACAAACAAATAATAATTGCCAGGACTGTAAAATTCATAGAACATGAAATAAAACACTCAAACAACATTGAGGAAGATTCAAATCTCGAAGAAATCTTCACTGATGATAGAAATCAAGAAGAGAAGAATAAAAATTACATTGAAATTGACATTAATGATAAAGAAAAACAACCATGCGAGTCCAAACAAACACAAATAGAACCAAGAAGGTCAAATAGATCTAACAGAGGAGTACCACCAGATAGATTTGTCTGTTTAGTTAAAGACACACAATCAAATGAACCAAAGAATTGGAACGAAATTATGGAAATGAAAAATCCACACGATAGGGAAAATTGGCTCAAAGCCACCGAAAACGAAATCAAGTGTCTAGCTAAAAATAAAACTTGGACATTAGTCGATCCGCCACCAGGAAAGAAAGTGATAGGTTCAAAATGGACTTTTAAATTAAAACGCGACAACCTAAACCAAGTGCAAACCTATAAAGCACGACTCGTGGCACAGGGATACAGTCAGAAATTCGGAGTAGATTATGACGAGACCTTTGCTCCAGTTGTCTCTCATACCACAATCCGTGCATTTCTCATAGCAGCATTAAATCATAACCTTAAAGTTAATCATATCGACGTGAATACAGCGTTTTTACACGGAAACCTACAAGAAGAGGTATACATGAAACAGCCGGAAGGCTATATAGCTCCAAATCAACAAAACAAAGTATGTAAATTACAAAAAGCAATTTACGGGCTTAAACAAGCCGCCAGAGCATGGCACACGAAAATCTCCGAGAGTCTTAAAGCATTAAATTTTGTACAAAGTACATCTGACTCATGTCTATTTATACGCGAAAATGGTGAAAACTTGACATACATTATAGTTTATGTGGACGATTTGTTAATCGCCGGAAAAAACGAAGATATAATTGAATTAATAAACAATCTCAAAAGGGAATATGAATTGAAAGATTTGGGAGAAGTCAATAACTATCTCGGAATAAATATAAAAAGAGACGATAAAAATTTCTACTTAAACCAAAATTCAAAAATTGAAGAATTGGTAGATAAATTCAATCTTCAAAATGCAAAACCTTACAGCACACCTATGGAAGCAGGTTACAATCGACTCAACGATGATGAAAATATATTACCTAACAATATTAAATTCAGACAAGCAACGGGAACATTACTCTACATCTCAACATTAACCAGGCCCGATATTTCAGCAGCGGTCAACATACTCAGCCGTAGAAATGAAACCCCTCGAGAAAAAGACTGGAAAGCAGTCAAAAGAATCGTAACATACTTAAACAACACAAAACACCTCAACCTGACGCTAAGTTCGAAAAATAAGCCTATTCTCGAAGTTTACGCAGATGCAGATTGGGGAGGTGATCCAGAAACTAGACGATCCACCAGCGGAAATATATTTATGTTAGGAAAATGTCCCATACATTGGACAACGAAAAGACAGACATGCGTTGCTCTGTCATCAGCAGAAGCTGAATACATTTCTGTAAGTAATGCAGCACAGGAAATACTATGGATGATAAAACTCCTGGAAGATTTAAAATTACCGCAACAGAAACCCATAACAATATACGAGGACAATCAGCCATGTATAAAAATGGTTGAAAGTGAAAAACATACTCGAAAAAGTAAACATATAGATATCAGATTCCACGCGATAAGACAACTCAAGGAAGATGGAATAATAGATTTAAAGTATTGTCCCACAGAATTTATGACCGCAGATTCACTCACCAAGCCCAACCCCAAACCTGAATTCATTAAACACCGAAACAATCTGAACTTACTTCCATATCCTGCATAGAAGATTAAGGGGGAGTGACGGAAATTCCAATTAAAGGGTAATCTTCTATTCGGAATCAACTACTGTTCAATCGTCAGATAATAATAAAGTACTTTAAATTTGCAGTAAACAACTTTAATTATCTCGTCGGAAAAACCCATTCATAAACTGTTTTCAACTCAGCTAAGTACATGGAATTACCGCCCACGTGAAAGAATGATTATCACGTGCTATCATGTGCTTTTCCCAGTGACGTCATCCAAGGCTACCAAGGACTGAAAAACTCTTTAGACTTTAGTCAGTTGTTGTGTGAATTTCTTTGAATAATGTAGCGTGTGAAAATGTCAGAGCAAATGTAAATGCTCTGTTATGTAATAATCCAGAAATTAAATAATAGTTAATCGTAAGGCAAATGGCACTAATTTTGACTATGAAGTTTCAATTGTGCTAATATATATATATATTTCAGAAATGAGTAATGTGCTGATCATCGTCGATAATCATTTGGATTACATCGTGAATATGGAAACTCACAATGTGCTACGACATAACCCATTGGATAAACTTAAGGAAGGTTTGAACTTATAATCAGGTAAGCGAATGCATGCTTACTTAACTCTATTTATGAAGTATTGGTTTTATACAATTAAAGAAACTATTTTACATATTAAATAAACTGCGCCGCCGACAGGATGAGTGGAGGAAAATGGTTTGTCCAACCCTCAAGTTATTTTCAGAGCGGTATCAACTATAAGGGCAAGTATTACTTACCCATCATACGTAGTATAGGGTAAATCTTGTAATCGTTTTTAAAGTCGAAAAAAAAAATTTGACGGATTTACACGTTTAGACACTGGAGATTCCCAAAAACATACTTTTAGAAAAAAAAAAAAAAAAATTGCCGTCCGTCTGTGTGTCTGTATGTCTGTATGTCTCTGTAAACGCTCTATCTCCCGAACAAATTGAGATAGAGACTTGAAATTTGGTATGTACTTAGTATGTAATAATGGGAAGAGGCTTATTGAACTTCAGTAACCTCGATTATCCGGAACTGTTTTTTTCGGACTCTTGAAATATTCATTCTGATAAAAGGTACATACAAATTTTTGAAATTGTTCTTTTTATGGAGTGAATATAAAAAAACAATAAAAAAGCATAAATTTTGCATAAAGAATGAAGTCGATCGGATAATGAGTTGCGAAGATATTTGGAATCACATTTCCACACTCTTCGACTTTCATGACCCTGTATTTCATTCAAATTTCAATTCAAAGATATATTTAAATTGGAAATGAGACGCTTAATCCGACGCAGTAAACTGTTAGTATGTTTATTATTTTTGAATTTATTAAGGTTTAGAGTTATAAGATTATAAGGTTTCTTTTACGCAATTCAGTAATAGAGCATTTAAAGTTTATGCGGTCATCAAGCCACGATTTTATTCGAATTGCAATGCATTTTATAAGTAGTTTTCACATGTTTTATTTTCATATTTTATATTATGCAGATCCATGATGGGTAAGTATTACGGTGGCCCCCAACGACTAGTTTTTCTCCACTCAACAATGCGAAGTTTTTTGTATTCTCTGGCTCATTTTTAAGGCTGTTTTCAAATCTAAACTGGCTACTTTTGGACACATTTTATTTTTGTTCGCAAATGCATGAAATTTGTAGGTATTCTTATTCAGAAACTATGTAATCTAAACGCGTTTTCCATTTCTGGATAACAAATAGAAGATCTTTCAGAAAAGACTGTCAAAAGTGGAGTTTTGAACCGAATTCTCGACGTAACAGCCCGAAAAGCGCGAAAAATATGTCGTCGTATAAAGATGTGTCGGAAAATGTGTCAGAAAGTTTCGCGTTGTTGAGCAGACTCTTTGAGAAACACCTTAAAAGTAAAACCATGGCATTTGTAGGCCTGATTATTAAAGTGATTTTTGATCGAATGTTTCTTTGGTTTTTTTTCAATAAATGAATAACATCTTGAGTTATAAGCGGCTACTGTCTCATGACAGAAGTTTTTTAACTTTTCCGCTTTGTCGCGTTCAGTAATTTAGTTCAAAAAAGCCAACTCTGACATAATTTTCTGAAAGATTTTCTTCCTTTACTAAAAAATGAAAAAACTGTTCGATTGCATGTTTCTGAAGGACAGCATCTGCGAATTCTCTGTATTTGTGAACAAAAATGAATTGATTTCTCAAATCCAAACAGGTTCCTTTGTGATACATTTTTTAATTTATTTTTGTACACAAATGCATTAAATTTGCAGGCGTTCTTATTCAGAAACTATGTAATCGAAACATGTTTTTTTTTTTTTGTACAGCGAAAAACTTTCGCCGAACAGACTGTCAAAGTCAACGTTTTGGACCGAATTTCCGACACGGCAGCCCGAGAAGTGTGAATAACATGTCGCCATGTAACCAGAATCGCTTATAACTCGATTAGTAATCTATATATCAAAAAACGGAAAACTCATTTTGATTCCAAATCGCTTCAATAGTCAGGCCTGCCAATTTTATGCCTTTTGCGTTTCAAAATGAGTCAGAAAATGTGTCAGTATTAAAAGTCGTATAAATCAGTATTAAGAGTCGTGAACTGCAAAACAAACTTTTTGATGAATCTTGAAGGTCTGCGCTTAGTCCCCTTCTCCCTCCCTTCCTTCTTTATCCCTATAGTTATTAATACCTGTTTATGCATAATTTTAACAGAATAATTCCTATGTATATTGATATCTATCCTCAGCTACATCTATGAAACAGATAAAACTTAATTCTCACATATAGAGAACATTAATTTCGATTGTTTTTGGTTTATGCCTTTTTACTTTTAAGATAACAACTACCTTCGCTGTAATAGCTCTAACCATATGAACTTTTATTTTCGCTCCAAGGTTATAGAAATTTCATTCCATGAGAAATTTATTGTACCATGCTTAGATTACCATAGCAAAGGGGCTAGTGACTATCTTAGTAAGATTTTCATGTCATGGAACGATGGAACAGCAAGTATACGTGCTGGAGAAACCTTGCTTAAGGCTGATGTTCTCAAATCCAAACAGGCTACTTTCTGACACATTTTTAAATTCATATTTGTTCGCAAATACATGAAATTGGCAGGGGTTCTTATTCAGAAAATATGCAGTCGAAACACGTTTTTCCATTTTTTGATATAGGCAGAAGATCTTTCAGAAGAGACTGTCAAAATCGGTGTCTTGAACCGAATTCCCGACGCGGCAGGTAGACCAAGACCAAGATTACCGGAGAAGAGTGAAAAACGTGTCATCGCGCAACCAGAATCGCTTATAACTCGATAAGTAATATATTTATCAAAATATGGAAACTCATTTCGATTCCAAATCGCTTCAATAGTCAGGCCTGCCAATTTTATGCCTTTGCGTTTAAAATTAGTCAGAAAATCTGTCAGAAAGTTTCGTGTTTTTGAGCAGGTCATTTGAGAACCACCTTAAGGTCTATATGGCTCAGCTGCCTTTTGGGTGTCTGTATCCGGGACTCTGATGGCACTCTGGCACGTCGACGTCTCCGAGTGTTGCGCGGTGATTTCACTTTAGGTTTAGGACACGTGTTCCACTGTCGTATGCTGTCGCAGCGACTATATATCGTCAATCTCTTGGAAGAATGGGGTAATGCGTAGGTGGCGGTGCTCCCACCGGCTGTACAGCACACAGGACTCATCCTTGGCTTGCTCGTTAAAAGTTCCTTAGAACTTGGATAGGCGGTGCTCAGTTTTACCATCAAAGTTTTTCAAGAAAATGCATCCATCTTCATTTCGATGGCTATCATGCCGAATCTTTCTATTAGATCGACATTCCTACAAGGGTAAAGATGTGGTAAATCAAAGAACTACCCAAGCTATTTACTAATGACTATTAAAAACAAGGATCTTTAACATAAAGGAACATAAAACATTAAAATTAATTTGAAATTCACTTTTTTTTTATGCATGCTTGTCAGTATTGAAAATCGTTAACTGAAAGGCAACTTTTTTGAAGAATCTTGATATTTACGCTTAATTCCTTTTTATTTTTCATTCATTTCTAACCCTGTTAATTAACACTTGTGTCTAAATGATTTTTTTTTATGTATTTTAATATTTACCCTCCGGTGCATCTATGTAGCCAAATAACTCAATGAGTCTCTGTTGTTTTGGGTTCATTCTTTCACTTTCAAGGCAACTGCCTTCACTCTAATAGCTCTAGCCACATGAACTTCCATTTTCTCTCCAAGATTATAGCAATTTTCTCTACTTAGATTACCATCAAAGTTTTTCAAGAAAATGCGTTCATATAGGTTCCGATGGCTATCATGTTGAATCTTTCTATTAAATCGGCATTCCTCCAAGGGCGCAGTCCAAAGATAGTAAATCACAGGACCTCCCCAACCATTAACTATGGTCTAAATGGTTGCTCTGCTTAATTCTGCCTTCGCCGAAAGCCAGTTATTGTTCCAGTCCACTATCGCGGATGTTCACAAAGCGTCATCATCTTTGTCGACTGTTATTATCAAATTTAGACATGACCGTACAAAATGCTGAAGGAAAAAGAAATATATTTGCTGAATTCGTGGTAACGCCCACGTAGTTTTTTTTCTTTTCATTTCTTTTCTTTTTTCTTCTTCAAAAATAATGATTTTATCAAATGAAAAGATGATGAAGTTTCTGTGTTAAGCATCGTTATTTTTCTTTGAATTTGAATGATAATTTAATCTAACGATTTAATGATTCAATTTTATTTAATTTGCAATTTTCATTATTATGAATATCGCTCGCATAAAATAACATATTCTGAATGTAACGCTTGAGTGAGTAGAACTATAATCAGATTATGAGGGAAGAAAAAGAAATTCGCCTAAACCACTTAAACTTTATAGCCCAGAATATGTTTATTACTATTATAAGCCGAGAATGTTTCAATTTAAATTATCATATTACTCTTGGAAAAAATTATAGTCTGCTGAGCCAAAAAAAAAAAAAAAAACACTCGGTATATTTAAATGCGCTCTCTCGTGTATAATCGAAAATAAAAATATATTTTACAGTGGCTATTTGCTGCTTACAAAAATAGAGGTAAGTGAAATTAGCTTACCTTTCATTTTCATTCTTCATTGCTCGCATACTGGTCGATAATCCATCATGACATATAGCTAGGAATTTCACTGAAATTATTCCTAAGATTCGAATTTGTTCTTTTTATTATGTGAAGAACACATATTTTATTGTGTTCAATATTCTTGAGGGCTATTCAAAATGAATGAAAAAATAATATAGAATTATTATGTGCGGTTTTAAACGAAGATAAGGACTCCATTTTTTGATTGAATATATATATTATATTTTTTAAGGAGCAATTAGTCTGCATCCTTTTGAAGCAATTACATTTTGAGAATTGATTACATTTTTTGTGTGGCGTAAACAGCACATACCAGTAAATAAAATATAAAAAATAAGTCTGTTTAAAGTTAGTTGTAAGCATGTGCTTCGATCAATCTTTTCAATATCGCAAAAACAGTCATTATCACAAAAGCAGCACACACATATTTCACACCTGTTCGTTAAAGAGTTTTAGACTACTATTGGATTCTTTTCTCCTTTAATTGGATGTTGTTCTGGAAATTCATCTGGGGAATTAAATTCAAGAATTACTTATACTTGATTGTCAGCAACAATATTTTAAAGTGAATCGAGTTTAATGAAAAGAAAAGAGCAACATGTCTTAATCGTCTGCAAATTGACAGAAAACCAAATCCATTTTTCGACTTTTTTGAAAAATGGACTTTATTCTAACACCCAAAAAAGTCTTATCATTAAAAAATGTTTGAAAATGACATTTTACTATAATGTTTACGTGGAATGCTGTAAATTATTAATTATACCAGTAGTGTATTCAATAAGATTTCTGTAAGAGCCAAAATTTAGTAGAGAAGTGGGGCTCGAGGTCCACACTCAGGCTTTTGCAATCATAATGTCTGCACGAGCAGGGAAGCCGGAGCTATGCTCGGTCAAAATTAGCTTTAAGCTCAAATGTCATCACCCATGACAAAAAGGACCCATTAATCAAATTTTCTCGAACATGTGACCTAGCCCAACAGTCTTCTCGTGCCCTAAAACTGTAGGATACTAAATTTAGTTCAAATCCTCTGATTCGTTTTTAAGGTAAAAATAGCTTGACCCATAATGACCCATGACCAAAATGACCCACTAATCGAATTTTCTCGAACATGTGACCTAGCCCAACAGTCTTCTCGTGCCGAAAACCATAGGATGCAAAATTTAGTCGAAATAGTCTGAGCCATTTTTTAGATAAAATTAGCTTGACCCACAGTGATCCAAAAATGACCCACTAATCAAATTTTCTCGGACATGTGACCTAGCCCAATGATTTTCTCGTGCCCCAAAATCGTAGGATACAAAATTTAGTTCAAATCGTTGAGCCGTTTTTAAGATAAAAATAGCTTGACCCATATTGATCCATGACCAAAATGACCCACTAATCGAAATTTCTCGAACATGTGACGTAGCTCAACAGTCTTCTCGTGCCCCAAAATCATAGGATACAAAATTTAGTTCAAATCCTCTGGGCCGTTTTTAAGATAAAAATAGCTTGACCCATAATGCACCCATGACCAAAATGACCCACTAATCGAATTTTCTCGAACATGTGACCCAGTCCATTAGTCTTCTCGTGCCCGAAAACCATAGTCTGCAAAATTTAGTCGAAATAGTCTGAGCCGTTTTTTAGATAAAATTAGCTTGACCCACAGTGACCCAAAAATGACCCACTAATCGAATTTTTTAGACCTGTGACCTAGCCCAATGATATTCTGGTGCCCGAAACTCGTAAAATACAAAATTAATCAAAATCGTTAGAACCGTTTTTTAGGTAAAATTAACTTGACCCGCGTTGACCCAAAAATGACCCACTAATCGAAAGTTCTCGAACATGTGACTTAGCCCAAGAGTCTTCTCGTGCTCGAAAATGGTAAGGATATAAAATGTAATAAAAATCGTTTGAACCGTTTATTAAATACAATTAGCTTGACCCTGACCCATGATGACCCACTAATCGAATTTTCTCGAAAATGTGACCTAGCACAATGATTTTCTGGTGCCCCAAAACGGTAGGATACCAAAATCGTTAGAGCCGTTTTTAAAATAAAATTTGCACATATAACCACACACATACACACAAGATTTGCTCGTATTAGAATATATGATGATAAACAATTCTCCTATCAATGTCACTTAATTTGATTAACGCCTGGACAAACTTGTCCTGGTAAATTTGAATAGAAATTTTCGCCTTAGTTAAACATCTTATTCATATAGAATTTCAGTCATAAATAATGCAAAATTTTTTATTATTTTTTACTGTTGGAAGTTTGGCCCTGCGTTAAGCAGGCCTTGCCCCGATATCCTCAGTTACTTCACTCGCAACGGATAAACACTACACTATCTGTCGCCTCCTTTTTATTCATAGCCCCATTAGTTTAAATAACAGATGAGATATCATTAGTAAATGGTCGTATGCAGGGCCTTACAAATTTAATAAAATATGGTAGCCAGCAAAAAATTCTAGTCACCCCCCCCCCCTCCCCCCGCCACAAAAAAACTTTCAAAACAGTTTTTTTTTACAAATAGCCTTATTTCCAGATCGTCTGTGCACTAGCTCATTTTTAGCCTGTCTGTTTCGTTAGCCTCGGTTAGAGCTCCTATAATACAGGCTGACGCATCCTCGCAGATTTGGGTCTCAAATTGAAGTTCCGTCGAAAAACCAAGCTAATCAGAACCGGTTCAGCCAATCAGAACCGAGTCTTAGGCAACCCCAACTCCGGCTGCGGTAGATTGATGCTGAACTGAGCACGAATAATCCGAAACAAAATGGATATGCGTCAGCTCCTATTATAGGAGTCTTAGCCTCGGTAATAAAGCGAGGCTAACGAAAAAGAACGGCTACCGCGGTGCTTTAAGCGTATCTTTTTTTACAGACCGCCGGAGTCACGTGATGCTCGAATGCACCAATGCAGGTGTACGAAAAGAGCATCACGTCACTCTAGCGGTCTGTAAAAAAAGATAAGTGGAATGCACCGCGGTAGCCTGTCTTTTTCGTTAGCCTCGGTAATAAAGTTTATGACGTCATCAAGCCACGATCGAGGCTAACGAAAAAGAAAGGCTACCGCAGTGCTTTACGCGTATCTTTTTTTACAGAACGCGGGAGTCACGTGATGCTCGAATGCACCAATGCAGGTGTACGAAAAGAGCATTACGTCACTCTAGCGGTCTGTAAAAAAGGATAAGTGGAATGCACCGCGGTAGCCTGTCTTTTTCGTTAACCTCGGCCACGATTTTATTCGAATTGCAATGCATTTTATAAACAGTTTACACATGTTTTATTTTCATATTTTGCATTATGCATATCCATGATGGGTAAGTATTAAGGTGGCCCTCAACGACTAGTTTTAACTAGTGCGCACATTATAAATATTAAGTTTTTCATCTGAACACGACTTTTAGAAAAGTTCTAAAAATATAGCTAGGTTAGTTAATAAGCTGATTATTATTTTTTTCAAATTGTGCGTTATTTGCTAAATTTTCTACACAGCTAAACTCCTATTTCAATTTTTTACTACCTTAAAACAGTAATTAATTATTTATTTATTTTGATGGGTGTATACGTCATGAACTTTAAGCTTTTCACCATAAAATTAAAACTGAACAGTTTTCCTTGAACCTTAATCGTTTATACGTTAACCAACATTTTATTTTCTCCGCCTCTGAGTTTACCTATATCGTGTAAACTCAACAAGCGGGCTATCAGCTCTTTTTGAAAATAATTGATGGTTTCGGTAACAAAATTGCATGGGAGGAGCACACTATGTGCTTTATTAAGTACAACAAACAAAAATTCATATCCAACCCTAGAATTTTGTAAATGTTTGCGGTAGATAATGATGGTCAGTGAAAAATTAGATCCTCTTTTGTTGTGAAATGCTTTTGAACCTCCTAAGATAATTTTTGAGGAATTTTAATCATGCGACAACAGCTGGAAACGAGCAAGTTTCATGATGGGTTTTGGGAGTTAAAAAACTGTACTATTATACTTGTTGATTTGATCTCTATTGTGATTTAAAAGATAGCCATAAATTATAACGATAAGAAAGCAGTTGAGTTCGCGTTTATTGGAGCTAAAATAAATTGTATGAAAAAAAAAAAGCTAATTATTATAATATCCGGGTTCATGTTGTCGTTGTCGCACTTTTTTTAAAACACTTTCCAACATAGTTGAAAAGTGTAGTTGCACTACAAGATTATTACTACAGAATATGGTGTGTATTAGCATTCATCGTTAATTTATACAGGTACACACAATAAATCAGTTACAATACTGTCTATTAGCGATAATTGTTGGAAGTGCATTTCCAGTTGTAGTACGCATTTTTTAAATTCAATTAATTTTTTAATATATAACTTGGCGTGTATAAATTCTATAAACAATATACCAGGGAACACCGATTTAAATCAGGTTGATTAAAATCATGATTAAAATTGTGATTTAAATCACTCTGATTTTTTTAAATCGTTGATTTAAAACAATATTGAAATTTTATTATTTAGAATGTGTAATTTTGCCTTGATTTAGAATATAATAAAATTTAAACAACCCACATATTTATTTAGAGCAAATGAGCCAGGGAAAAAAAAAAAAAAACCTCTTTGCCCCTTTAAAATGTCTCTTTAAAATTCTCAATTGTAAATTTTATATTCGCAATTTTACATGTTTTGTTTTCTTCTAACTAAACAGATAACGGTATTCATCATCATAAAGTTATCCATAATGTTAGTTATCCATCTTAAAGTTATCCATTTATAGAACAAAAGTGATCTAAAATTCATTTGGTCATTAATATGGCATTGTCACAAAGTCCATTATTACCTTTATGACATCGCTTAGCTGCTATTTAATATGACATTGTTGTAATTTGTTTGATAAATTAATATTTTTATTTATTTTTAAATATCTTACAATTTTTTATATCTTGCAACCAATCTATATGGTTGGTTGTGTCGCAGTCTGTAAGAGCAAGAGCACAGAAAATCAAAAGAAAGAAAATGAATACTGCCAATCTACATATTTTTTATAGATGATCAATTTTTGAATGAATTTTGAATATTTTTCTCTTGAACAATAGCTTGTTAATTCTTGTGGTAACAAATCGATAATATTTCTCATGTAATTGATTTTATTCATCATGGATTTAAAATATGATGAATCTTGTAAGTTCCAATTATATTTATATTACACTTACAAGCGGTAAAAAGAAAAAAATGTATGTGCTTGAAGGCCAGGCAGTCTGCTTGAGTTTAGATGAGTGGTAAAATATCTACAATGAGCCTATTATCAGTGCAATTGTCACCAAATGCAGCGGAGATTGGTAGCTTGTGGATTCTATTGACACATCAAAAAATTCACACACAACCGAATATACCTTATAAATATTGCTCATGAAGTCATATTAAAGTGCAAAGCTGAATGTAACTGTTTCATCGGTAGCCATGTCATAGTTATTGTAGCTAATGTCAAGAGCAGGGATTTACAAATTTGAAAAAAATCTGGTAGCCAGGTAAAAATTCTAGAAACCAGTAAAAAGTTTAAGCCCCCCCTCCCTCCCGCCGTTATTGTTTTTTTTTAAAAAGTTCAAACTTTTTTTATGAATTAAGGGAGAAAAAATAATAACAAACATAGTTTAGAATTATTAGTTACATATAGTTTAGAATAGTACATAATTAAAAAAGATAATAAAACTAATATATCTGGGGGAAAAAAAAAGAAATATTGTAAACTCTGAGTGTTACAAAACTATATCTGATCAGAGGGCATCGATAAATTATTGAAGCCGGGAAACGATTTTTTGCCTAATTAGCCTATCGAATTCAGTCAATTAATCCTGATTTTATTATTTCAAAATTTGCATATTTTATTTATCTATTTAAAAAATACATATTATTTTTAGTAAAATGAATTATTCTTGAAATTTTAATTAAGTTTTATAAATTTACTTCGAATGAATTACTTATAATCACTTATATGTTATTATTCTTTAAAATGAATGTGCTATACTAATCAGATTTAATTCTGAACACAAAAATCTTATTTGAAACTTACGAAAAATCGTAAGCCTTTTTCCTCATTGCATCCAATTTTTAGATGCCACATAGGTTGGATTGACACTATTTTTTATTGAAACTTCTCCCCACATTCTAATCACGTCACATGCTATCCAAAAAATTCGCAAAAAAAGCGTAGAAAAAATGGCGTTTTATGTGCATGAAATGAAAAATGCCCTTTAAACTTTGCTTTCCCATTAAAAGTACAAGAGAAGAGAGATATAACTAAGCGTGCTGCCCGCACGAGTAGGGGTTTTGGAGAGACAAAATGTCGTTTGTGCTCATTTTCTAAAAATTTTCTCAAAATAAATAAATAACAAATAAATAAATAAATAACAATTAAATAAATAACAATTAAATAAATAACAATTAAGTCTGTTTATTGTAGTAGGTTTTAGTTATTCGAATAATTATTCAAATAATATTATACAATTTACGGGATCATACATAATCGCACTCTTTTCTTTCTTTCTTTTCCGTTTAATTTTCTGTAATAATAATAATAATTAAAATTACCAAAACATAAAAAAAACTGTAAATAATTTAGTCAAGGTATTACTTTTAAACAATAAATTATTCGATTGAAAAACAACAACAACAACAAAACACTTTAATAACAACACAATGTGTATAAATCCACTGTAAAATTATTCTTTAATAATAAATTCAATAATATTTGAACGTTTTTATTAATTTTAAAATATAATAATAATTTACTACTACTAATTATTTACTAATTATTTACTAATTTACGTGTCATTGAAACTAAAGACAGGAATTGACTGCTTTAAAATGCATCTGTCATAATTTTTAAGGGAAAAAATAACTGCATACTTAGGGATTCTTTGCTGAAACATCTGATAATTTATGCTGCTTTTTCTTTAAATGCACGAAATTGTTATTTTGTTTACCGATTTTTAAAATAATTGAAATCAACTAAGTTAATTGAATGATTAAATAAATAATTAATACTATAAGCTCTTGTTGAATATAATTGATGATTTATGTAACAAAATAGCATGGAAGAAAGACACTGTGTACAGCGAACAATTCATATTCAACCTTAGAATATTGCATATCACTGCAAAAAATAATTGTTGATTTTACAGTATAAAACTGGCACCCCAGCTGCCGTGCAAGCAGTAATACGCGCGCGGTAGCGTATTACTGCTTGCACGGCAGCGTATTACTGCTTTTTTTACTGTTTAATACTGTTAATTTTACGGTATAATACTGGCAGCTGGGGTGCCAGTTTTATACTGTAAAATCAACAATTATTTTTTGCAGTGTGTTTGATGGCGGTTAGATAATGATGGTTGCTGAAGAATAGATCCTCTTTCTTTAGAAAATACTGTAAATCTTTTAGTCAAGGCATTACTTTTAAACAATAAATTATTACATTAAAAATAATATTCTTAATAAAATTCATTCATTATAAAATTATTGTTTACCTTTATATACTAGGCTTAAGTTATAATAAGAATTTTTTTAACACCGTGTAGTAAATATTTCTGCTTGAGATAATTACGATGATACAATTATGATCACAAATAATTAAAAAAAAAAAAAAAACACGTGTTGCATAAAAAAATATATCGGTACTCTTGAAAAAAAAAAATATTTTATTTGCACAAAAATCTACAACTGTTTACGCAACAAGTTAAATTTATATTTTACAAAGCATCAAATAAAAAAGACAAATGCATAAAATTATGGAAAGAAAATAATTCAGAAAAACATTCAGAATCATGTCAGTTAGAAAAAAAATGTATCTACAGAAGAAACTTTGGTACTTTTCCGTTATACAGACACCATGCCCAAAATGTATGCTAATGCATAATGCATGTAAATGTATGTAAATGGATGTATGTAAATGTATGTATTAAATGTATGTAATTAATGTATGTAAATGTATGCTTGGCGACAATGGTGTCCGTATAACGGAAAAGTACCGAAACTTTTTATATTTCTTCCCACCTTGCTTTGCTTCACAAAAGGTATCTAAAATAAGTAATCTTGAAAAAGTGCCTTGCGTAGTCATAGCTCTGTGGTTAGGCCATTGGTGGTTGATACCGGCCAATTATCTGCATACACGAGGGATATAAGCCAGAGGGGACAGGGCAGTGTACTCCGTGGGGGTCTTTCTACGGGAACGCATTTACGCAAAGTTATCCAAAATTCGAAGAAAACCACCGGAAAATCCGAACGATTACGCTGACGGGCGAGATTGGGTTCGAACCCACCACCTCCCGTCTACCAGTTTTGAGAGCAGAACCTCTCGGTCACTGGTGGGGCATGGCTAGGTCATCTCGATAAGCTGGATGACCCAATGTCCCTGGTTCGAGCCCACTCGCGGTAAGTGTTGGCTATTTAAACTGAAAACTGGTTCAAATAGAGATATTTTCCCCATATAATATAAAATTCTCTTTAAAGAGTGATTTTTTCTTTCTTTTTTAATTTTTGTTTTTAGTCCTATAAAAGACATTTTGACGAAAGGAAAATTCCTAAAAAAAATACACAGAAGATATCTGTTATAAAACGGAAAATTTAAAAACACTGATATTTTAGAAATCACGGAAAATTTCCTGGACTATTTCATTAAAATACTTAAATAGTACTGGCGTGTCCCGATTGACAGTATAATTTTCATATTTTAACAGCTTTTTTTTTTTTTTTTTTTTTTTTTTACATTGAAAAAGTAACGTTTTTTATAGAATGACTCATATATATATATTCAAAACCTCAGAATATCCGATGTTTGTTTGGTTTTTTCATTACATGATGAAAATTAGAATATGAATGTGGCGCAAAATTTTCTGAAAAAACATGCCTTCTGGAAAGAAAAGAAAGAATAGAAGTGAAGATCATAAGAATTCACGCCTGGGTGATTCCCAAATAATTTTGAGGCAACGGCCATTCATTTTAATTGAATATCCCAGTGATGATGTTTGATCGTACGTATATAATCTATCAAGGGCGTCTCTAAAATAGAATACCATTCGGCACCTTTGTAATAGGTCGTAAATGCAGGGCGAAGCGACAACAGTTTTTAGGGCAATTTTCCGCAATTTTTATTATCTCACGTGTCTTCGCTTTTATTTTTACACTGTTCAGGGTGTTAACGAAATTTCTCTTATAGATTTATAATTAAGTAACCGCCAATGCTTTTGCGTTACTCAAGTAAATGATTGCAGTGGTTGCTCGTAAATTTCTAAATCTTCGAAAGTTTCGATACTATAATGAAGTTAAGTGATTGACTCTTGGGTTGAAGCTACTGAAACAATGAAAAAAGAGTGCTCAATTTATTTTCTTGTTTCCATAAAAATGCAGTAAATTTTCTATTTAGATTCCATCCTTCTCTTTATCATTGGTTTTTATATTTCCCTCTCTATTTTTCAGAATTAGAGTTTCAGCATTTTTTTTTTTTTTTAAATCCTAAGATGACCGTGTTACCACATTTCTTTTTTTTTTTTTTTATGTATGCCGCACCCGCGTGTAACACGCGCACCTTGATTTTTAACACTTTGCAACGTAAGCTGAAAAGTTATGAATTCGGTTCGTCTGTGCCATCTATCTTTCTGTAATCTAACTCGCCCCACCAGTGGCTGAGAGGTTCTGCTCTCAAAGCTGGTAGACGGGAGGTGCTGGGTTCTATCCCAATCGCGCCCGTCGGCCTAATCGTTCGGAGTTTTCGTGGTTTTCTTCGAGCCGTGGATTTATCCATGCGTAAATACGGGTTAGGTTCCCTTAGAAAGACCCCCACGAAGGGCACTCCCCCCCCCGGGTCTATATCCCTCGTGTTGATAATTGGCCGTCATAAATCAACCCAACCCAACCCTGTAATCTAACTCTCACAAATCAACTCGGATTGCCATGAAATTTTCATATGTCATTGAGGTTTACTGTAGAATGTTTGATATTGAAACTGAAATGTGTAATCATTTACAGTTCGTTTGCGTGGGCAAACAAAAGAATTCCGTCACGTTATGATCTATGGAGAAAAGTCGTTTCTGGTGCATTTTATTGAAACTAGGGGGTTCAGCTTCCTACTCGCTAACTCACGCCACCCCCCCTCTTTTTTTCCCCCCCTTGATCAACTCTAGCCTGAATAAATACTACCATAAATTATTTTAACACATGAAATTGAAAAAAAAAATTATGTGAAGAAAATAATTGAAAACTTCGTTGACAATACAATTAAAATACATTTAGTTGTTGCTACCAATGGGCATAAATCATTTAAATACTATGAAAAAAGGATCTTGGAAACACAATTACTTTAAAACTCATTGCACCTATAATATTATACAGCACGGCTTAAATTTCATTAAAAAGAAAACACTATGTGATAGGAAGATAGTTTATATATATATATATATATATATATATATATATATATATATATATATATATATATATATCATCAATCATTGTTTAAATTTCGTTCGACATTTTACTGTTCTAATTGATTACAGATTTTTTTTCCAAAATAAATTATTTTTTACTTCATCAAGATAGCAACAGATGGCAGCAGGTCCAATCTAGACATAGTTGATATTTTTATTCTCTCCGACTGTCGTGTGAGTGAAATTCATAAATAAATTCTAAATAAGAGAGTTGATAATTCATTTGAAATTAACGAAATTACTCATAATTAAAATGAGGAATCATCTCAAACACATTGGATTACGTACATGTTATTTTATTTTTAATAATTGCTATTTTGAGTCTGACTACTCTCACACTGGCCGCCTCGCTATATTGGAGGCAGAGCTGATATTACCCAATCTAGTCTGTTCATTGAACTCTGGAAACTACGGTTGTTGCCGAACGTAAGCTAGAAATTCAGCCCTATTTCCGCGCCACGTAAGAGAAATATATATATATATATATATATATATATATATATATATATATATATATATATATATATATATATATTTACATATTATATACATATATATATATACATATATATATATATATGTATTATATATATATATATATATATATATAATTATAATATCTATGAATTTCAAAAAACATATCAAGTTCTATTATCATTCTACTTAAATCTCCAAAGAGATAATTAATGATATTGTGTATACAGAATACCACATAGCTAATAATTAACATGTGCAAACATAATATTACCACAGCTTGTGCTTCAATGGTAATTGGCCAAATTTTACTCATACCTAAAGAATATTGAAAAAAGAAAAAAGAAATAGAGAGAAAGGGAAAAAAAAAAAAATTATAAATTGGAGTTGCAATTAAGTAAATACCAATGGATTAATAAATTAAATATGAACCATATACAATGGAAAATTGGACCACATGAGAATTAAATATGAATTGGATATGAAAAAAACACATGCACATGTACTCATCAGCCTGGATGCACCCACATGTGTTTTAAATAATAATTCAGTGTTTCATAATTCTACTGGCATAATGCTAAGATCAGTAGAATTGTTGTGGGTTTTGGGGTTCTTTCTAAAACACAACTTACTTAAACTTAAAAAAGCACATTTATTACTCAATCTTCACTTGACAATTAAATATTTAAAAAAAAAATAAGTATACCCTGATTAGCTCCACTGAAATCTGTTGCCATGGAAAAGGGAGCAAATTATATTAAACTAAACAAAATATCAAAACTTAAAAATCCGCATAGGTTAATATAACAATGATAATTTTGAACTCATTATTTTAAGACAGTATTAAGTGTAGTAAAGGGGCAACAGATTTCTAAATCAAGTAGCATACTGGATTGCATAAAGAACACCCAACTCCACTCCAACCCGATCAAGCTCAAATCTCCATACACATTAAATTAACAAAAGTGTAATCATCATATAATTTGGAAAAATGCAGATAACCTGAAATTCCTCCAATATGAGGACCAAAAGGAGAAGGAGTTAAATCCGTTAATAGAATAGGGATATGATGATGTACAAAATTTTAGAACAACTATGGAGATTGCGAACAAGATCAGATCGGTTAACCAGGAATCGTATAGTGGCTATATAATAACTGAAAAACTTTTTTTTTTTTTTTTTTTTTTTGTTAAAAAACAACCATTTTGTTGTTTGTTTTGAATAATACTTCAAAGAAAGGATAAATAAAATTTAGATTAATCAATTAAGAAATTAGACTTAATTTTATTTTAGCATCAATTATCAGTATATCCATTACTGAGATAGGAACAATAATTACATCTAATAACCTAACGTAAGCCTCAATTAATTTTCAAATAAATTATTACTATGAATTTAAAATTTAAGAAATTAAAAAAAAATATTAATTTAGTAAGATCATAGCTTTCATAATCTTACTCACAGTAATTGAGTGGTCAAGCCTCACTTATAGGATTGCTGTAGATATAAGAATACTAAATAAAGATCATATAAAAAAAACATACTATATTTGAGAATAAGAGAAAACAGTCTTTATTTGAATAATTAAAATTTATAAAAACAGTGTAATTCTCAAAAAGAAATATAACTATGGTGACAAACAATATAAGTTGATCAATGTTGATTATTAAGTATCTTTAAGTCAAATATTAAGGTTCTCAAAACTAGAATAATATCAGAATTAGAAGGATGATCAACTCTATAAAAATTAGGTATTAATTATTTTCAATAAAATAATGTGATTCTAAACTTTATCAAAACATTTCTTCCAAGCTTAATAACACAAATAAGCAACCTATTGAGTTTATGGGAATAACACACTTAAAGTATACTCTTTGGATATATATATATACATATATATAAAACATCAATAATAAAAAAAAAAAAATGAAATCAACTCAGGAAGTTGTATTACTTACAAATATATATTAGGAATCTGATATTCATAGCAGGCACATCTTAGAGGAGTCCCAATTTGATTTGTTTAACTCATCAACATAGTCTGTCAACCCGTGGCCAATTACGTCGACAATCCGACGAAGATTCACTAATCTTTTTTTTTCTTTTGAAACACTCCAAAACGGCTCACTGTCTACAGTAATGAGTTTTTAATATGAGTATGATACTAATGGCAGGCACATCTTTGAGGATATCAATTCATGAGACAATATATATTCAGTCGAATTTTACTTCAATACCTCATCTTTAATCTTAGCAGTATATATAAAAAAAGGATTTGCGACTTGCTTCACAAACCTATTTGTCTGTTTTGAAGATTGCTATTCTCCAACGATTTCGATAGAAAGGGTATAACCCGCCGACTGGGGTTTTAAAAACATCGCGCGTTCCTCGCAGGCGAAACCCCACTCTTCTTTCGTTGCTGCACTGACCGTATTGAAATTAACAACCCATTAGAAATATCAACAACTCCATAGTTTAGAAGTCGAGACAGTAAGTAGAGGGTCTCACTCCAAGTAATACGTTACTCGAGTATTCATTTACTAAAAATTGGTAGTCATAGCAATAAGTAATCTGCTTCATTCTAAGTACCGTCATAAAACACTGGTACTCGTACACAAGCCGTTCAAGATCCACAACCACAACACTCCGATCAAAAGCAACGAGTAACAAGTCAGTTTACAAGCCAAGTGATAATTCGTAATTTTTTTTTTTTTTACGAGCCAAACGACAAGTATCACGGCCAAGCAAAAAACTACTGTAAACATTCATTCTCCCGCGCTGCTTGAAAAACGGGACCGATCCACTCCGCCAGGGGTACGGGAATGGAAACAAAAGGGAAAATGGACTCTCCTTGAAGGCACCAGCCTGTCGTTCCACCCTGCCAGCCGCTTCATGGGGGAAGGCAGCCATGTTTCACCCCCATGGCGTGTGCTGAAGGGGGTCCTGTGAGCCTCTGTTGACCTGGGCGCCAGCTATCCGCCTGATAGCAGAGCCCATTGAAGCCTGTCGTAAGCTTACAAAGCCTAATTGCGTATATAGTACACTCATAAGATAACGTAATTCCTATAAAGGGCGGACGGTCTTTCTTTTAACCAAAACTAGACTAGGTGACTACAACACATGATTCAAGGGTATGGGAGAAAACGTACACGACTGCCCAATACACTATGTGTGGTCTTTTACTGAGAAACCTCCCTCCCTGCTATTTATCTTTCGTATTTGAAAACAGGAAGCAAAGCTAGACTATAAACGTTGAATTTACTTTGCAAAAAGAAAAAGAAAGAAGAAAAAATAAAAACTGATTTTATTATTATTATTACAATTACTTTTATTTATTTAAATTTTTATTAGAAACAGAAGAAAAAAGAGTGCTTTTAAATAAATGTAGAGAAAGTGATTTAAATAATTAATGTAGATTAAAAAAAAATTGGTTGAAACCAACCGTAACAGAATCATCCAGGTACACTGAATTATTACCAGACAACAATTGGAAATATTAAAATTTGGAAATATTTAAATAGGAAATAAAAACCATTAAGAATATACAATATATTTCACTCACATCGATTATCCCAAAAACTGTATTTAACACCTCACGAAATTACCACGAGATAACAGTTTTGAAATAATAAAATTGGAAATATGAACGCGTAAAGTGTAGATAAAATATTTTACTCACAATAATTATACAGAATCCTTAAAATGTCACAACTTCTGCATAATATTCACATCCACATGGCAATGCATCATACATGTTGACTAAGTCGAGTTGAGAGAAATGATTTGAAAGACAAGTTGAGAGCACACTTTTTTTAAAACACAACCCCATCGATGACATCCAAACACAAAATGATTCAAAAACACACAAAAGAATTCTGGTTTTAATACACTTATAACAAAATTATATCCGTGAATATATATTACTCCATCCAATTTTAATTCCTGAAAGTAAAATTAATATACAATCAATAGCTCCCTCTATAGTTAAATTAAATATAATATTAACAATATTATCAACAACTACCTGAGGTAAAGTGTCGCCATCTATTGGTATTATAATAATTCATAATTAATATTTAGTTAGATATCCACTTTATTAGTTACATACTCACTTCATTAGACTTAATTATATAAATAAACTTTAAAAAACAATACTAACTTGTAGTTTTACTTTAAATTCAAATAAAATATAATACTACTATATGAATAAATCTACACAGAATTAATTCAACTTGCACAGCATTTCAGATATTCTTAACAAGAATATATTATGTAAAAGAGATATTATTTTAATTCAAATTGTTTTTGCTGCCAGCTGTGTTAATCCACTGATATTATAGACATATTATTAAATAATTAATGTTTTATTTTTACTACTACTTAAATATATATTAGACTTGTTATTAAATAATTAATGTTTAATTTATACTACATTGTAAATATATTTTATATTTCATAGATTAATTTAAATATCTAATTAAATAATTCATAAACAATTCAAAATATCTCAAAATTTATAAAATTGATAATTAATAGTATTACTACTGTTTTTCAATCAAATTAATGCAATGCAGTAATTAAAATACTTGTTAAATTTAATTATTCATAGACAAAAATAAAAACTATATATATTTATTTATATATATTGCAAATAGATATGTTTATGAGTTATAATCACCAATGTTATCCATGTATAATTTAATTTGTTATTGTATAAGTTAATTTATAAATGTATGAAAACTGCACATCAATAACACCTTAAACAGAGGTGATCGGCAACGCACAATCACAACTATACAAAGTGTATATAATGTTCAATCAAATATTAAATTTCCTAATATGTTATAATTGTAATAATGTATGTTATAATTATTATTTTCTATATCTTTAGTTATGTTATCGCACACTAAAACAATATTTTATTACATACCATGTTTATATTTAAATTATATAATAAATGTTATTTAAAAGAGTTGATGATTGAATTTATCATAAAAATTGGATAACCATATATTTTTGCTTGATCTCGAATATATCTAATATTTTTGTTTTTATTTATATCTGAGCATAAGTATTTTATACGATGTAGATAATTGATAATTATATTTTTATAAACAGATTTATGTAAACATTATATATATATATGTATATATTATGATATTTCAAACATAATGAGGTTGATATATATCATTGAGATGGACTAAAACATGCTTTCTCAGGAGTATAGAAAAATCAGCATTTATAGTTCGTTTACACGGATGCACAAAATAATTCCATTCCATTATGAATTTGTGATCTATGGTGGAAAATCGTTTGCAGTGCATTTTAATAATATTATGATACTTCAAAAATAACGAAATCACCGAAGAGCACTGCATGTTTTCTATAGATTACAGAGTGTATAGCATTTATCGTTCATTTAATGAGACACACAAAATAATTCGGTTAAAGATCTGACTTAAATCGATAATTGCTATGGAAGTAGGCATTTTCCTCTTGTGGTGTGCATTTTTAAACTGATCTAATTTTGAGTGGATTAGATAGCATGCATACTATGGATTGCATGCAAGGCTATACGAAAGACTTCACACAAATTACTGGATATAGGTAGAAATTGCTGAAAATGGATTTTTACTGAGTTATTTGTGTTTTTTTTAAGTTGCTTATTTAGACATCTCATTTCATTCTAGGAAAAAAAGAAATTTCTTAATAATATCCTGTTAGTATTGGAAAGTGTTTCATAATCTATGCCTGATGCAGGATTTTTCATTATTGTTAATACTTCATTTCATGGAGGAGGGGAGATATCTAATAATATTAATTAAAAAAAAATAGAGGCAAATATTTCAAGGAAATTTTGTTCTGCTAAAATCTAATAATAAATACTAAAATTTAATAATATTTACAATAAATATAACAAATCATAACACCTTGTAATTATATACTTCTTTTTAATTTCTAAAAGGTGTAAAATAAAAAAGATTATAAACAGAAAAATAGGTTTTATTAGACTGTTGACATGTGTTTCTGTTCAATCTGAGCTTTTATCAAAACAAACAAAAATATTCTATATATGAGCGGTCTATATAGTTATTTGAAACGCAATCATTTAATTTTTCACGCACTATACGCACGTTGTTTTTATTTGCATGTTTATTTCCATGTTTGTAACCATGCATGGTTACAAACATGGATAATAATGGGTAAATATTTTTGTTTGTTTTGATAATGCCTCAGACTGAGCTGAAACAAATGTCAACAGTCTAATAAAACATATTTTACTGTTTATAATCTTTTTATTTTACACCTTTTAGCAATTAAAAAGAACTATTCACAATGTATTTGCTTCGTGGCTTCATAAATTTAAAGGTGCCACCAAATGATTTTATACAGTGATAATGGTCACAGATACATAGGCCATTCAAATTCCAAATAATCATGTATGAGTAATTGGGTTAATAATATTTTTTCGAAATAATTCATTTTTCTAATAATTAAATTTTTTTATTATTTCTTTGCATCCAGATTTTTAAATAAATTTTGAGGTGAAAACCGTGCACCACGCATGAAAAAAATATATGGCTTCATTCTTTATTATGTTCTTTCTTTTTAATCGTTAAATTTGTTATCCTGAAAATAACCAAAGCTTGTTTTCTTTTTCCCCTTTCAAGTTAACTAGTAAAGTAGATCACCATATCCTTCATTGGATCATTCCATTCATTTCTTCGTCACATTAACATCATTTCATAGAAAAATCTAGTTATGACGACATTCTTTACAAAAATATCTCATATAATTAAAGAGAAAGTAAAAGAGAAAGTTGAATAATTAAAGAGAATAATTAAAAAGTAATTAAAGAGAAAGTTGCTTTTCTTATCTTTTTTTATTATTATTACTATTATTATTCATGAAATTACTTGTTGCACAT
Source organism: Maratus michaelseni (assembly GCA_963931845.1). Lineage (NCBI taxonomy): Eukaryota > Metazoa > Arthropoda > Arachnida > Araneae > Salticidae > Maratus > Maratus michaelseni. The sequence goes on along the minus strand of OZ007591.1, from coordinate 67,765,800 downwards.
CTTTAAGATATATAACTATTGGAATTTTGGAAAATATGAAATGCTTAATTTTCGTTCTCACGATGATTTTTTTTTTTTTTTTTTTTTTTTGTGTGTGTGTGTGTGTGTGTGTGTTAAACGTCAAAAGCACAAGTTTACTTAGATTCTTGATAATAATTAATTGTGTATTTCAATAGCAAATAATACAGATCGCGTTACACTTTTTATTAAGGTGGTTCTCATCTCAAATGATCTGCTGAACAACGCATAACTTTCTGATGCACTTTTGGACTCATTTTTAAACGCAAAGGCATAAAATTGATATGACAGCCTATTGAAGCGATTTGGAATCGAAATGAGTTTTCCATTTTTTGATAAATAAATTACTTATCGAGTTATAAGAGATTCGTGTCACGTTACAATACGATTTGCTCCCTTATGGCGCTGAAGCATCGGGAATTTGCTTCAAAACGCCGAGTGTTTTCTGAAAGATCTTCTGCCTTTACCAAAAAATGGAAAAACTGTTTCGATTACAAACTTTCTGAATAACAACACCTGCCCATAATGGTCATGTGCTTTGGAACAAAAATTAATTAAAAAATCTCTGACGGCTCGGCCTACAGGCCCAGATTTCGAAGACGCAGACCATGGTCGCCTGTTTATTTGGAATTGCAGAAGAAAGACCTATTTGAAATGATACGGCATTTGCGACTACCCACTTCGAAATATACCTCTGCTTATAGGCGGAGCCAGCAGGGATGTTTTTGTTTTTAGTTTTATTTTGCCGTAAGAGTTGGTCCTATAAAAAACTTGTCAATATAAAAGTTGTAGATAATATTAAGAAGATTTATAATAAATTTAAGCGGATTTGATATCTTGTGAATTGACGAAGTTGTGAATTTTTTTCTTCTGAAACCCCTATCTCCGCCCCCCCCTTGGGAGCATTTTTAATGAAATCAAAAATCTATCATACATAATTTTTTGGTCATTTTCCTAGAAGTAATAATAACTTTAAACGAATTTGATATGTATCAAAATTAAGAAGTTATGGGTTTTTTCTGTTTTCACAAAAGCCCCCCCTCCTCCCCTCCTTGGTTCGAATTTGCCCATTAACGAACTTGACAGAGATTTTATGCCCCTTGATTTTATGTATCAGTTTGGAAGAGATTTGGGCAGAATTATGGAAGTTATCGTGTCCATAAAAAAGTGACATAGATAGTTAGATAGATAGATGAAGTTTTGAACTGGGGGTGGTTTTGGGTTATAGGAGTCATAATTGGCGTAGATCTGCAAAAATTTTTCAGAAATTCCAATTTAGGGGAGAATGTAATAGGTAGTATTTCTTACGAAATCTACCTAAAAATGTGTCTTTGGATTTGAGAACAGTCTTAAATAGAATAAATAAATAATAATAAAAAAAAAAATCACCGTTTCACAGTGTTATACTGTGGCTTATATAGATGATAGGTGTTGTCAGTGGGGATATCCATTTAATGTATACCTATTGCGCAATAAAAAGTAAAATGTCTTGCAAAATAAGAATATCAACGTAACTCTCTAGTAGCATTTCCGCCCAGTAACCTTCTTTGAACCAGTGCTCTTATGAGCTCATCAATATTTCTGAATGGAAATCTTTCAGAAATATGTCACAAAGGAAAATGGCTTCATAACCCTCTAAAAGGCGATATAAAAAGCCCTAATGGCAGAAATATCTTTTGAATTTTCCTGCTTGAAGTGCTTGAATTCAGACCCATCGTTACGCCTACTGGTAGATCGCGCATACTCTTGTCCGACAAGAGTTGACTAGTCAGAATAATGTGTTCCAACATCTGTCGGAGGAACGCTTTTCGACAATACACTCCTTTTTGATCAAAGATGCTTTCACGATCCATGAATTTGTAACCTTAGAAATAATTCGATTCTCTATTATGCGGCAGGTGGGGGAAGATTCAATTCTTTAAGAATTTTGATTCTTGACTTCTATGCACTGGTGGCAGTAGTTTGAAAAGCGCGTTTAAATCCATTTTAACCGAGGAGGCGACTTTTGATGACCCATAAATAGTTCTTAAATAGGTACATTGACTGCCTTGTGAGACTTTATGTACTGCCTGTGTTATGGATCATTAAAAGTTATGAATTGGGAATAGGCTTCTTTCAAACCGCTTATTATTACCGATTAGAAAAATAGTGTGCTATGGTTTGGTTATGCTCACTGCTTTCCAACACATTTCTTCGAGTTAAGAATAGTTGATTATCGATTTTATTATCCATTGAATCAATTGTACTATCGATAACACTATGAAACAAACGATTTATAACTTTATTTCTTCTGTACGTTATGCAAAAGTGACGCGTTATAGAAAATTGATTGTTTTCGTTTGACTTCAAATAGCGTAACTATCGACGACCCACAGATCCCGCGAAGTTATAAATCGTTTGTTTCATAGTGCTATCGATAGTACAATTGATTCAATTGCTGGATAATGGAGCAGAAAGTTTGGTGGAGAAGGAGATATTTTAGATGATTGATTATTTGTTTATAGTTATTATATACGTTAACGAATACGGCACTTTTTTTTTAAATAGATGCTTTTAAAATTTTAAATTTTGTATGCGGAGGGTATCCTCTCCCCTCACGTGAAAACACTCGCTCGCTAATGTTAATCCTATGGCGCATTATTTTACTAATATCTCGTTTGCATTTCAATATTTTTAAAAGATTTTTTTTACATTGGATAGCAGAGATCAAACACCATTTCCGCCGTTGGTTTCGAAAGTAAAAGTAGCTTCGTAAAAAAAAAATCCGCAAAGAAAATCGAAAAAGTAATGAACGGCGGAAATAGAGATATCTGCTATTCAATAAAAAAAAAAAAAAAAAAAAAAAAAAAAAAAAAAAAATATTGAATGCAAACGAGATATTAGAAAAATTATACCCCATAGGATTAATATTAGCGAGCGAGTGCTTTCGCGTGAATGGAGAGGACCTTTAACCCTTTCCGGTACACATAAATTCTGTTCATAAAATGCGAAATTATTGAATGGCACCGGAATTTATAAACGACTTTTTTAGAAAATAAGAACTCCTTGTTTTAAGCTGTCATTGTACCTAGAAACAAAATTTTATTAACATATCTTGGTGCCGAATGCAAGTTTGGAATTAAAATGATGTGTGCCCGGAGTGGGACCACTGTGCCGGAAAGGGTTAAGAAGCCTACAGTGTAAGAAAGTACGAAATGACAGCAATTTTAAAAGAATTTTCGAATTTTATCCTTTTTTATTAAAAAAAAAGTACTTTATGACCAAATTCCGTATTTTGCCACCCATTTCTGTGGAATAAAGTACGCCCAGGCGGAATCAGATAACTTCCTTCTTATAGTTGTGTAGGTATGTGTCTTCGTCTCATCGCTGCGTCTGCTGGCCATTCGTTTTCCCTTATACATCATTTTTATTTACTATTGGAAAAAAAGGAGTAGAAGCTGTAATCACAGTAAATCAAGCTTAAATATTTTTATGAAATAGAAAACTATTTAAACATTTATTTAAAAACATCATAAAAAGGAATAGCTTATATATTACAAAAAAAAAAAAAAAAAAAAAAAAAACTTTAGGAGGTTTGCTGTAACGGTTTTAAATGTATTGGAATCAGAGAAAAGCCCAAATTCATTGTCCATTGTATTCGGATTTTATATTAAGCCAGATGACATCATCTGCATCATTTCACAGTAAAAGGGCTCATTGGTTTAAATTACGAAATGTTTCAACCGAAACCAAGTGCACCACTGTTCGACAAATCCGTGACATGATATCATGTTAAAAGAAGTTGCAAACAATTTCTGGAATCTTGTAGCTACATGTCTTTACTACTTGCCTTCCACAAGCAGAGTTGTCTGCAATTTTCTTGTGACCATGTCAATGAGTCATTGTTGCCAATTTAGAGGATTTATTTAATTCAGATAGCCACCAGAATTTTTGAATTATGAAACTAGCATTATTTAATCTATCATTAAAAAGGCGACTTTTACTATTCGGAAATTCTGGTAGATTTCTGATTAAAAAAATCCGCTAAGTTGGCAACACTGTAGCGAAATAAATAATCTTGTAAACCAAGCTTGATACAATATGCTTGTCTTACAGACCCGCTCAGAATCGACATACATAATCGCTCATCTCGTGTTGACTGATAGATTATAGTACTATATACACAATACCCGCTATTATACTCTGTTATAATAACATCTGTCATGTGGACTAAATGCGATATTTAAAAAAAAAAAAAAATCAATTTCAAAATTAAACATGTTGTATAGAGACTTTCAAAATGTTAGACGTCAAATTAATTTTCTTTTTAATTCTCTAATGACATCATATTAAGCTGCTTTCTGTATTTAAACATACTCATACTCCTTGTATTATTGAGAAATGTTTGAAAACTTCCATTTGATTACCAATATGACGTCCTGTTAATCTTTTTTTCAATCGGTGAAACTTTTTATTTCATTTTAATTTTTCACGTGGAAATCTTTCAATAGAAAATTAATTATTGTAGAAAGAATTTTATTGTGGATTTTTAATTGTTGGAAACTGCTATAATGAAAAATGTTTAAATTTAATAGGAAAAGACTGTTAGATTTTTGGTTTTTTATCTCTCTCTATTAAAACAATACGATTTTTTCAAATTTTATGATTTTGAGCTTCATAGTAGGTATTCAGCTATAAGTACACAAAATTTCATGACTGTAAGTTATATAGTTTCTGAGAACCGGCTCTGTGACAGACAGACAACGAAGCGGGACTATTAGGGTTTCGTGAGATGAACGAAACCCTAAAAAGACAATTTTTTCTAAATCTACGAAAATATAATATAACAAACAAACAAAAATATACAATAACCTCTTCCGAGTTACCCACGATTCCGAAAAGGGGTCTTTATATTTAGAAACAATAGAAACCGATATAGTTTCAAGATTTAAAGAAGCATTTATAAAAACAACGTTTCTTTTGCTGCCACTGATTATCGGAAACGTTACCGAGTAGTTTTTCTAGTGTATTAATCAGTTTTCCCAAACCGGAATATCGTTTTTTAGGATGCTATCAGTTTTCAATTAAACATTTTCAGCAGCGTAATTGAATTGATACATGCAAGAGTAACAAAATAATATTAATGTTAATGTTAAAGTTAATGCTATTAATTTATCATGTTTGCCTGTAAAACATGTTTGTTGAACATGAAAATGTTTAGTTGAGAAGGGATAGCATTCGAAAAACCTGTTACCCGGTTTGAGAAAACTCATTAATAACACTATAAAACTACCAAGAAACGTTTTCGAAAATCAGTGGTAGCAAAAGAAACTTTGTTTTTTTTTAATTTTTTCTTTAAATCTCGAAAATATATTGATTTCTGAGGCTTCAAAAGAGGAAGAATGTTTTTCGGATTCGTGGGTTACTCAGAGGAGGTTTTTGTATATTTACGTTCGTGGGTTATATTATATTTTCTTAGATTAAGAAAGATTTATCTATTTTAACAGTGTAATTTAGTGTTGAACTAGACTGTTTGCAACTTTATTAATTTATCGAAACAGTACTTTTATGATTTACTTCATAGATTTATTTTGATATTTTATCAAATATGTTTATTACAATATATCAATAAGATATTTTAATTAGTACTGAGTTTAAAAACTTAAAAATGAAAAATAGAACGCTGGAATTTTTTTAATGAAAATACAGAAATAATCAATTAGAAAATTGTAAAAAAAAAAAAAAAAAGTGTGTAAATAGCCATAAACATACAAATAAAAATTATTTCCCAAAATTAATAAATAAATAAACTGTACCAGAAATATTACCACAAATATATATATTTCTATTTTAATTTAATGCTTAAAATCTATATATTTAAAACGCTAAGCGATTTCTTTCGACAATCCGTGAGAACAAACTACTGCATCAAATTACATCATTCTTTTTTTAAATGAAAGATATTTGGACACAGATTTGTTATCGTGCATTCGTTTGTTCGAAAATTTAATTAATTAACCGTAATTTTCAATTAAACTTTTACGTCTGCTAATGACGTCATAATCGGATAACGCCTACTGTTCCGAAGCACAGAGTTTATTTTCTAAACTCTGTGGTTGAATAAAAGAGAAATAATAAATATTAAAAGCACGCGGTTTTAAGGCCGAATTTGTTAATTTGCAAGTTAAATTTCGGTAAAAATACTTATCCGCGTGTTTTATAAGCGAAAAAAAATTCATATTTATTGTGACGTCACGGGAATATTGTCCATTGGGTTTATTTTATCATTATGCATTATAAAGTTCATGCCATTTTTTCATTACAATTAAATACAAAATATATTTATATTTGTGTGCATGGTGTTTAAGCATTAATGTAAGGTATATGAAGTACGTGTGAAAAGTTTGCGCTGGTGAAAATGCGTTATGCTTAGCTTGAAGTGCATTTTAACATTGATAAAACTAAAGAGAAAAATGTATATGATTGTGTTAACATGACATAATTTTACTGATATTTGCATTCATGATTATAAAGATTAGAATTGGAGCCGTCATTGATTTCTTCATCTTGATTGCATACCTTGATTACATGTTACCAATTGTTTTTTTTTTAAATTATAGGCTAGAAGATTTCCTTTTTTAATAAAAAAAATCACAAAAGTAAAGGATTTCAGGAAATTTAAAGTTATTAAAAATAGTGTTATGGTAGAAGAAAAATCTTGAAATAATTATTGTATTTTTAGCTAGAATAAACAATGTAAGACTAATATTTCATAGGAATTATTTTGGTAGATTTATTATAAGTTCATTTAACAGTTCCTTATTAGCGCAAAGTCCTATTTCTTTCACTGTGAATTTCTCTTTCGATGTCAAAAAATGTTTTTCCACTTTTGGACGCCAGCCAAAATACAGTGGCAATTTTTAGAAATGTACAACAGTTGTGACAAAAAAGGCGCTATCGCTTTAGCTTTCATCGCGCCTTACATCACTTCGAAATACTACAAATTTCTATTTTTTTACTACATTTTACAATTTCAATTCTTACATCATCAATTAGAAAAAAAATTAGCTTTCGATTGAAATTTATTTGAAAACTGCCGATTAATTTAACGACTTTTTAAATAATTTTCAAGCATGAAAAGTTTTTCAATTCTATCTTATCAATGACCAACAGTTTACTTCAATAATGTAAAACAGCCCCTGGGAAAGTTGCCACAATTGAAAATAGATTTCCCTAACCATCATAAAAAGTGAATAATAATTTTTTTTAAAAAGTGATAAATCATAAGATCAGATTATCCATAAGATAGAGCATTTTGGCGCTAAACAAAAATCTGTCAGGAAAAAAAAAAAAAAAAAAAAAAAAAGACTTTTTAGTTTATGTTGAACATAAAATTGATATGTTGAATTCGTTGATGAATATGTTCCATCAGATATCAGGATATGCTAGGAATTGCATTTTTTTATTTTTTTACATTTGCCAACTGTATAAGAGGAAAAATATCCCCGACTGTGATGGAAAAGGGATAATCATCCTGATTATGTCAAGGAACCGAAGAAACCATACAAATAAATTACACTTGAAAACATTAAAAATCTCCCTCATCTGCAGATAGATTTATTACTGTAAAAAACTTCTTAATCTTTGCATAAAAATTGATTAGCTTAAAACAATGGATGCGTTTTAGAAGATATGGATTTGAAAAGAACAATGATTAAAGAGGACATTTTAAAACTTTAAATTTAATCATTTTAAAACTTTTTTAACGTCGAATTTCGACGGTGCTTTTGGTCAGATGCAATGCACATGCGCATAGGAGCTCATTCGGTTGCATTATCACAGAGGGGGGGGGGGAGATGTGTGCTTTATTTACTATGTTCTGTTATTTACAGAATATGATATGAACGTAGGAATATACTATTTGTATATACTTCATAGGTCCATGAATTTTTTTTCTTGCCGTGGGGAATGTGGTGGTAATGTCAAACTGATTTGCATTACACAGTTATTTACGGATTGTTTGTTTGGAGTTTGCATCGGAAATAGTACTGTATTTGACTGGGGAAAAAATTAAATAAAATATTTGAAAGACTGTTTTATACGCGCCCCTTCATAAATAATAAAGAAGCTTATTTTACTGATATTGTTATAGTATTTTTTTTTGCGTCAAGTTTTGACGGGTTCCATCTAGTATTATTAAAAACGTTCACAGAAATCCGAAAATTTTACTGCATAGTACATTTTAATAAAAATGAAATCAAACATCTGGAAAAACGATTTCTATCTATTTCGAGACTGCTGATTTTTTTTTTTTTTTTTTTTTTAGTACTTTCTAAGAGTTTTTTTACTGTAGATGCTTTGGTAACAGGAAAGCACTCTTAAGTAAATAGTAATACAGTTTTTTACATCTCAAAAACTAATAATTGGACTGAGCTGTAGACTTACACACCGATGTTTTAATCCATTGTGGTACATTTTAAGAAAAAATTAAAGTAGGTTGTAATTTATATGTATTTTTTAATAATTTGCATAATTAAAATTATGTATTTAAATCAATAAAATGCCAGGAAAATCTTTGGATCTACTCATTGTATCTCATTAACAACCCTTTTCAATCGATGATTATTTTCGGGTGGGAAGGGGGAGGGGGGTATACATTAAAGTTTGTCGGGTAGATTTAACATTCGCATCCAACTTTGATCTCATCTAACTATATGAAGATTTAAGAAAAATTAGATAAACTACACTTTTTTCTGGCCTGATCCAAGGAACACAAATATAGTGCCAAAACCTGGTGTTACCATTGGAAATACAATTTGTTGAGGTACAATTTTTAATGTGTAAGATAACCCTATTTCAAAAATTACATATATATTTGCAAATTAGACAATTCCTAATCGAATGATACATCTCAAATCTCTCTGCAACAATTTAGTGATAAAATAGCATGGAATTATGCCCTCCCCCCCCACACACACATACACACACCTTCCAGCACTTTACATAATGTGGAGAATGATCTTGCATATGAGTCAAAAGATTTTTTTATCACATTGTAGAACGTCGAAAAGGTAAAAAAGTTGAAAATACCATTAATTATTAATTTTAAAGTTATTTTAAAATGGAGTTTTAAAAATAAAAGGAAAATAATTAAAAGCCTCCAAAGATTACACAGATATTTTAAGTTGAGATTTAATATTTGATAAACTAATATTAAAATACTGTTTGCAGACAAGAATGTTTGATTATTATTATTATTTTATTTATTTATTTTTACACCCGTGATATATCTATTGTAAGGTAACCTATTCGAATCTAATCTGGGTCGGGTAGGTGAGCCTTGAATCCAGACCACTATATCATTTGGGAATTAAATTATGCTATTATAAATTAAATAATAATAGTTATAAAATAATTACATTACTGTACTCGGTGGTCGAAATTTTATTTATTATTATTATTTCTAATTTAAAACAAAAATTTAAAATAAATATCTTTGAATACCATCCATTTTTAATATATTTTTCTTTTGTTCTTTTTCTTTCTTTCTTTTTTCTTTGTTCTTTTTTTTTTTTTTTATGAAACGCAAATAGAATTGATCTTTCACTAAAAAAAAAAAAAAAAAAAACACCGCCCGAACAGGGACTCGAACCCTGGACCGTTAGGTTAAAAGCCTAACGCTCTACCGACTGAGCTATCCGGGCTCCAGAAGAGCTATTCTCCCCTTTAAAGACATTCTAGTTTTACAGTGCAAGATCTTTGAATCTTATCTTTACGAGGAATGAATTATGAATTTTCCATGCACCAGAGATATATATAGCTCTCTTGTCTCTTATTGACTAACTCTTAAGTCTTGACTTATTTAGTCTTTTTATACAATCCTCTAGCAAATTGAAATTCAACCATTAAAAGAATATTTAAAGTAGAAGATGAAATGTCAATTTCTTTTCACATTCTAGAAATTTTTACTTTACAGTTTCGAGTATAGTGACAGTGAATGTTTGTGTTTTATATGTGCGTCAAAGTAAAATTGTAAAAATGGCCAAAAACATCAAAAATATATCACAAATATAACACGAAAAATGCACTGATAATTAACAAACCATTGACGGAAAAAATCGTGCTAAGCTCTTTTTATATCGTACCGTATGTACCTATCAATAATCGTAACCGTTCTTTTTATGTATTACATTAGAAGCATGTTATTTAATGTAACTGAAGTGAAATAATTTTAAAGTAGTAATTATTACTTTTTTTTCAAATTCAAACTCTTTATTTCTGACACATTTACGAAGTTATTTCTATTTGTAAATAGTTTCAAAATAAATAAGTAATAATGTAATGCAAAAATCCAGACAGCATTTTCTATGCTTCTATTACTATAATAGAGGAAAATGCTGTCGCTGTGTAGCTTTCAGAAAACGTTGTCAAAGTCGATGTTTTAAACCAGGTTTCGTATCAAAGGTGTATCACTTTTCTAGAAAATAAAAACAATGTTCTCTCTCTCTCTCTCTCTCTCTCTCTCTCTCTCTAGGTAGATTTCGTAAGAAATACTACCTATTACATTTCCCCCTAAGTTGGAATTTTTGAAAAAATTTTGCAGATCTACGCCGATTATGACTCCCAGAACCCAAAACCACCCCCAGTTCAAAACTTTATCTAACTATCTATGTCACTATTTTTTTGGACTCGATAACTGCAATAATTCTGCACAATTCTCTTCCAAACTGATACATAAAATCAAGGGGCATAAAATCTCGGTCAAGTTCGTTAATGGGCAAAATCGAACCAAGGGGGGTGGTATGGGGGGGGGGCTTTTTGTGAAAACAGAAAAATTGCCATAATTTCTTAATTATGATACGTATCGATTCCGTTTAAAGTTATTATTACTTCTAGGAAAAGGGCCGAAAATTTGTGTATGACAGATTTTTAATATCATGAAAAATGGCCCCAAAGGGGGGGGGGGAAAGGGGGTTTTAGAAGAAAAAATTCATAACTTCGTCAATTAACAAGATATCAAATTCGCTAAAATTTATTATAAATCTTCTTAATATAATCTAAAACTTTTATACTGACAAGTTTTTTATAGGGCCAACCCTTATAGCAAAAAAAAAAAAAATAATAAAATAAAATAAAATAATAATAATAATAATAATAAATAAATAAATAAATAAAAAATAAATAAATAAATAAATAAATAAAAAATAAATAAATAAATAAATAAATAAAAATTCCTGCCGGCTCCGCCTGCAAACAAGTTAGGTTTCGAAGTGGACGGTTCAAACTGCCGTATATGGCAAAAAGGTCATTTCTTCCGCAATTCCCAACAAACAGGCGCCCCACGGTTTGCGTCTTCGAAATCTTCCTGTGCCTGTAGGCCGAGCCGTCAGGGATTTTTTTTTTTTTTTTTTTTGGGGGGGGGGGGGCACTGAGATGAAGATGCCCGAAATTTTTATGTATATAAGAATAAAACTGAATTTATGAATGTGTCAAGTCGCATTGCATATGTGGCACTGAGGGGAGGGGTGAAATGAGAACACCCTTTAATAATAAAAAATAAATAAATAAATAAATAAATAAATAATTGGTAACCAAAACAGGCATGACCCAATTTGGGCACATATCCAAGAATATTTCGGCCCAAATTGGGTTTTATTTTTTTTCTGTGTATATTTTGATGATGCAATTGGTTTATATCAACAAAATTCAAGTGAAATTACTGTCTTTTTCATTCCTCCAAACCCCCTAACAATACAGGGTCTTGCTAGGGACATATCAGATACAACAAAGCATATATACTATTCCATCAACGTATTCCGAGAAGAATATAAATGTTTTCAGACACATTGAGGGTGGCATTTTTCTGAATTCAATCTTCCGTTCAGAAGGTGTTTAACAAAAAGTAGGGTTGACCATATACCTTATATTTCATATGGGGGTAGGGGATTGACGTTTTTATCCTCTGTGGTTTTAAATCCCTGAATGTTAGCCGCTCAGAAACCTTTATGCTTTTGTGAATAGTATTTAAAAGGCCAAGTTTCTTAAGCCGGAAACGCTTTTGCTACAACTGTCTAACAGCATAAACAGATTTCCATTCATAATTTTGTTGGGCAACCAACTTCCAGCCAACATTTCTCTGAAAGGGGCTTGTCATATTCACAAAAGTTGATATTTTATAAGGATAATAATTGTAAAAAATACATTGACTTTAAAAATTAAATTTTAGGCTATTATTCCGGAGAAATTATTTTTTAAATCACTCTTTATAAAATACGTCTGATATAGATTTCTTCCAATCTAACGTTTAAAGGATCAGGGTCCATAAGCCATGTTTTTGGCTCATGAAATAAGACTAAAATTCGATTTTGTTATACTGACTTAATTATTTAACTTTTTAATATTAGAAGGTTTATTCTGTACGATTTCAACAACAGTTTTTGCATTGTGGGATTTATATGACTTACACAAGCTCACAGTTCGTATTATTCGTAGTTTTTTTTATGAAAAATACGCAATTTCTCCTAATTTTACCTCAATTATTTATATGAGCGCAATCGTGCAACACTTTCGTCTTTACATATATTATAAAATACATCAAAATGTAAAATATATGTAAAAATAAAAGTGTTGCAAAGCTGCGCTCATAGTAAAATATTAAAAATAGAGAGTTTATTAACTGCATTCCTTCACGTTGCGCTAAGAGACTTTAGGATACAGCAACGTGTTTAAACGTGCTAAAATGAACGTAACTATTGTTAATAACTGCATTCCTTTACACTAGCAATAGTTAAGTTCATTTTAGCATGTTTAAACACATTGCTGCATCCTAAAGTATGTTAGTGATGTGAAGGAATGCAGTTAATAAACTCGAGAAATTGCGTATTTTTCATGAAAAACTAGAAATAATACGAACTTTGAGCTTGTGTAAATTATATAAATCCGAACAAAATGCAAAAAGTATTGTTGAAATCGTATAGGAATAAACTTCTAATTAAAATGGGATATTTTTAAAACATTCTCCCGTAGGATTAACATTAGCGAGCGGTTGTTTTCGCGTGAGTGAAGTAGCCTGAAGTTATTTTTAAATGAAAAATAAATGATAAACAGATTTTTCCATATTAATTTTATTTTTTGATAGTTAAAACTTCATCAGAATTTGGCCAATAACTGAAAAATCTTCAGCAACATTTGGGGGCACCTAAAAATTGGAGGCCCTGTGCCCGTGCCCCGAATGCCCTGCCTTAAATCAGGCAATGTACTACAACCATTGAATATGATTTACCTAGTTAAAAAAAAAAAAAAATCTTTCTACTCTTCATTATTATTAATTACTTATTATTATTTTTTAGAATCACGTTAAGGTCAACAACGCGAAACTTTTTGACACATTTTCTGACTCATTTTTAAACGTAAAGGCATAAAATTGGCAGGCCTGACAATGGAAGCGATTTGGAATCGAAATGAGTTTTCCATTTTTTGATAACTAAATTACTTATAAGCGTTATAAGCTTATATGAGCTTACACGCTTTATAATCGTTACGTGTCACGTGACAACACATTTTTCTCCTTTCTCGCACTAAACCATCGGAAATTAAGTTCAAAACGCCGGCTTTGACAGCGTTTTCTGAGAGATCTTCTGCCTTTACTAAAAAATCAAAAACTTGTTTCGATATAACCACGAATGCTCAGTTCATGTCTTTCCGAACACAAATGAATTAAAAAATGTATCGGAATGTAGCCCCTTTGGATTTGAGAACAGCCTTAATCGTTGCAAAAGAGATTTCATTATGGATATTTTTTTAAGAATAACTTAAAAAGTACTTGGTGGAATTAGCTGCAACTTTGGATTCACACATATTTAAAGCTTTTAGAAATACATTTATGTTTAAAAAAAAATCATAAAAATTTCATGATAAATTTTTTTTTAAAGTTAATTTTGAAATTATACATGTTTTGAAATTAGTTAAAAAAAAAAAAAAAATATATATATATATATATATATATATATATATATATATATATATATATATATATATATATATATAACCTACGAATTTAACAGAAATCGATTTCTAGAATCTTAATATATGCAAATAAAAAACTACAGCTCATTACGCCAAGCATTTTTTGAGTTATGATTTAAAAACTTTTTGCATTACAATCTCTTTTGCAACGATTAAAAATGAATTTAATATTTGGAGTTCCAAACTTTCAACCTGTAACCTTAAACTACTTGGCCGATTGGCTGGCCGTTTGGTATCCTAAGATAAAATTTACCAGAAAATCTAAATATGCTGTCAAAATTAAGTGTTAGTATTGAAATTTTTTCAAATATGGCATAATATTTTTTTAATTTTTTTTTTTATTTTTATTTTTATTTTTTTAATGTAGACTACCCTAATAAACAAAAATTAAATATAGCATTATTTAGGAGACGTTAATACTAATGAATTAGTACCGTTAAATTTTATACGATGATTAGCGGCAGAATTAGTAGAAGGTAATCACTCTTTTTTTTTTAGGACTGTACATGCACGCAGTGATTTATTTTATCTTAAATCTACAATTGTTTTAGACGTATTCTCTAGAAATATCAAAAATATCAGAACTCGTCGCGTCACCATGATGATTTTTAGTTACTTTATGACTTTAAGAGAAAATAAAACGCATAATGCAAAAATACTTTTTAAAAGCGTTAATAATGATTTAATAGCAAAATATAATCAAACATGTATCTTAACTTTTTTTCACTATATATTTAAACGAGTAAATCTGCCGACCATTTTTGACCATTTGACCATTTTTGCACCTCAAATGGTATAATTCTGATAGATGAAAAATCAATTATGTGGTAACTTTTATAGATTTAAAACCCGAAATATATTTCCTGGTCATTTAAAATAAATGTAATATTAGCATGCAGAATTTTTACTGAAACATGAATGTATCGAAAATTTTCAAAATGTACAACTGTTGCATTTACGTTTTAAAAGTTGACATGCTATTTTTTAATGTATTACTAAATAAATGGTTTTAATGTATACTAAAAACAATATCTAAGAAGCATTTTTCTAGTGTCAGCTTCAATTAAATTATTAATACGAATAAAATGGATATTTATTTATTTTATGAAAGATTGCAGGAGCTCGCAAATTCAAAATGTCGAGTATCACCTGATGTCTGCGTGATAGTAAAATAAAAGCAAAATATCTTAATGTTGGATGTGACTTGATGCATGGCCATAAAGACAATAACTTTACTTCATAGCACTTTGTCTTCAAAACTGTAATCAAGTTTTTAAATGTAAATAGTCTTTTTTTAATTTGAACTCCAATAGAACATGAAAAAAAATCGTATTTTCATATCACAAAACTTTTACCACATCAAAATTTATATCCCTCTTGGAATATCAAAGTCGCCAGTTTGGCCTCTTTTGTTATGCAGAATTTTCGAATTTATACCAGAAATTCCGAATAGTAAATTTTTGCTTTACTTAATGAGAGACATTTCGTGATTACTTAAAGTAAACAAACACAAAAGTTTATAATTTCTTCTTCGGAATTTCCAGTATGTATTTAGAATTTCTGAATATAAAAGGAGGTCAATAGCAACGCTGCTTGAAATCAAAAACTGCCTTTTAAAAACACAAATTTTGTTAATTGTCATCAATATTTAAAAAATTCCCAAAAGTCCACATTTTTTTAATCGAAAAAAAGCTGCGTGAACATAAAGAATGAATACAATTTAGGATACAATTACAAAACAACGTGCAGGACCAAGGATATAGGAGAGGGCTTGATTATAACATTTGGGGGTCTTGGGCGAATACTTGACACGATACCATGTTTAAACTATGTAATAAAATGAAACTTTTTTTTTTATGCATGTATCTATTATATAACTTTTAATACTTTTATCTCTATAAACATGGAACTTAAAAAAGAATAAAGAAATGATGTCAGATTTTTGCAAAATAGCACAAGTAACACAGTATCAGGGGTGATTGTGTTCCGGTATTTCGTACACCAAAAAATTTATATAGCAATCTTTTTCTTCTTTAATCGATAAATGCTGCTATGACATACTAAGGATATTGCTATATAAATTTAGTGGTGTGCAAAATACCGGAACACAATCACCCCTGCAGTTACAGGATACATTTAATAACAACACTAAAATCGGAATAAATGCCAAGTCCCATATTAGTGAGCTTTTTAAAATTATAAGAATGGACTGTATTTTTAAATCTTAATGAATCGGCTAAAAAGTTGGCAAAACAGATCTTACTTTTAACCTTCCTACCCGGTTAAAAAAAAAAAAAAAAGTTACATTTAGTCTGAATGAGTCTATTATAGACCCAGTTTTGTTTATATTTATTCTAAGTCATAACAAATATTTTTATATAGCTTTATTTCATATATTTTTGTGTTTATTAGTAGAGACAACAAATTTTATGTATTTTATAACTCCCCCCTTTTTTTCTTGCTTCCGCGCCCTCTCTTCCGATCCCTTGTTTGTAACATTGCAAAAAAAAGTGTTGATTTTACGGTATAATACTGGCACCGTAGCTGTCAGTATTATACCATAAAATTAGCGGTAGTAAAATAATCAGAAATACACTGCCGTAAAATCAACAGTTTTATTTTGCAGTGTGTAAGCGGTGTTAAGTATTTAAAAGCGTGAGAAATAATAAGATTTTTTTAAATTACAAATGTGTTTTATTTCGGGTCGTTATGGGTCGATTAGACCCAGTCAGGTAAAATGTCATTTATTTTTATTTTATTTATTTTTATATTTTTTAAAACAATTTTTCCATTCTGAAAAAGTTACAAACTAAACAAATTTATCTGTTTGAGGAATACTTCAATTATAATACGTTTTAATTAAAATCCATGAGAATTATCATGAAATAAATGATTAGAAATAGGTCGATTAGACCTATTTAGGGTAAGAAGGTTAAAGAGCAAAAGAAAAAAATGATTTTTATAATCTGGCATTGACATCTTGCTATAATATAACACAAACTATACACTGAAAAAAAAAATGTTGATTTTAGGTATAATATTAGCATCCGAGCTGCCAGTATTATACCGTAAAAATAAGCAGTAGGTAATTTTAAAAAATAAGCAGTAATACACTACCGCGCATGCGCGGCAGTGTACCACTGCTTAGGAGGCCAGTATTGTACCGTAAAATCAGATTTTTTTTCAGTTTAAAAACAATAAAATTCTATTGCAATTTTTAAAATTTTTATCTGCGATTTGGAGCCTACTCAATTTGAGAGCCCCTGGTTCTGTCACGCGTACCTATGCTTTAATGTGGCCCAGCCTAGTAGAATACCTAAACAATTATCACACTCTGCTTACTCGCTCTTTAAAAGATATTAAAAGTAAATTAGACTTTAGAAAATATTTAAATTTACTTATCTGCTTTGTTGCACTTGCTGCGGTAAAACCTGTTTTACAGTCAAAATAAGTATCGGCGTAGTATAGAGGATATTGCGATTTCTAATTGCATTCCACTGATTTCGTGATTTTAAAGACCAATGCGCCAATATTTTAGCATTTTAATTGAGTAAAATGCGTTTATTGAAATATAACCTGAATGTTTATTGACAAGAATATTCCACCATACTAACCGACGGAGTTTCGAATATGCAAATATCAATGGCTTTAATGACATTTCCCAACAGTTAACGGAAAATAACAACTGTACCATGTGAAACAAATAGAAATTGCAAAACGGGATTTTATAAAAAAAATTAATTAAAGAAAGTAAAAATTAAAAATTTATGTGTGTATGTTTATTTATTCATCCTATTATAATTTAGAATTTCTTACATTTAGAATTAAAAAAGCCGTGCTGTATTGTTATCATAGAGCATAGCTCATAGCAAGCTTTTTTAAAGATTGTGATGCAGAAGTTGCAGTACAGTAACTAAACAATGACTTTTTCAATTGAAAATTGGAACCTTCGTAAACAGATTTTTATTTCAATATGCCCATGTTTCACTTGTAGCATGTTTGTTGAATTCCAGACATCGATGTATAAATGTGCTGACTTTTGTTAAAATTGTAAAACTGCTATGGAATGTAAACTAAACGAATTGGCTGAAAAGAAGTCGAGAGGAAGTATCTAGTCAGATACAGATGTTTTGCAACGTTAAAGTCAAGCACTTTTTCTTTATTGATTTTTTACTCTGTGATTTATTCGGTTTCGCCGATAGGGGTTATCACCACCAGGCGTTTACTTGAGAAGAACCTAAAATAGGTGCCCGCTGAGTTCCACTCAAATCACCAAAGAAAAATTTCTAAATATCTCCTAACTTTTCAGCGAATTTTCTTTATGCATGCAACAATGGTCGAACCTGGCCGGATTTATGTCAAGAAGTGCCGATTTATTTCGCGACATCCTAGAGATTAGGAACACGCCTACCAATGTATCCATAACCATTCACTTTCAACAATCCACTATAAAAATCTGAAATCACAGCATCTGCACTCATATTCCCGCACCCTTTCAGCAATGAGCGAAGTGACAATGTGGGAGGCGGTAGATGTTGGGGATACGTTCAATGCATTTTTTTGACTTATGATGAATGGCGAGAATCAGCTGAATTCAGAAGTTGTCGCAACTGTGTCAGAAGGCATAACAGAAGAGAAGCCGTTTCTATGACCTCGTGTGAATTGAAAATAAGACCCAAATAGCGATATTGAGTGTTATATGAACATTCTCGGAGAAACATTGTCACGATCTTTTGAATATTCATCCGACTGAATGTTTGGTTATGTTACAATGCAGAGCGGGTCGTCGGTTTTCAGTGATTTTTATGCTGGTATAACAAATATGGTTGAGAGTATTCAGAAAACCCATATTGAGAAGAGAGAGGCAGAAGAAAAGGGGGCATTAGTTGTCCAGTTGGACTCTGAGAATTTTGTAAATTTTTCATATTCTTATAAAGAAATGTGGTCATTAACAATCACGTGAGAACATACAAGAAAGAAAAATCCTGCCATGCATCAAGCATAGATGTTATGAAAAACTGTCCAATGTGTTATTCGGAATGCCTTAAATAAAACTTCACCTTTTAATAAAGCGAAGATGATGTCTAACAATTTGGAAAACGCATAACACATTTGAAAACCCCTTTGCAGCAATTACTATCTGCAGTCAGAAAAATATCTGAACTTTTTTTCTTTTGTGCAGCCCTGCATATGATCTACAGTCAGAAAAATATCTGAATTCTTTTGTGCAGCTCTGCATATGATCTACAGTCAGAAAAATATCTGAATTCTTTTGTGCAGCCCTGCATATGATCTATAGATTTATATATATATTACATAGTATGCAAAAATTTAGTTCATTTTGGAAACGCATAACACATCTGAAAATTCCCCTTCAATAATTAAAAATGTACTCGAATTTTTTTTGGGCTGTCCTGTATATGATCTGTAGAATGTATACATACCAAATACTATGCATAAAACTAGCTAAATTTAAAAACGTATTTCCAGGAAGTATATTGCTCATAGACAGCACTGTAACGGAATTATTTTGTGTTAAATTAACGATAAATGCTATGCACACCTTATTCATATTAAGCATTATGTAGAGTACCTCAGTGATGTATATAAATTTAATTTTAATTACTTGGAATTTTTTATTTATTTATTTATTTATTTTTTTTTTTACAGGATAAATAAAAACATTTTTTTTTTTTTTTTTTTTTTTTTTTTTTTTTTTTTTTTTTTTTAAAAGAAACATTTACCTATATTTGTTTTTTTAAGCAGTCAACGTGTAAAATATTTCTTTGCACAGATACAGTCGCGAGCAATATTTATTAATAAATCTTTCGCATAAGTACACATGTTAAAACTTAAAAATTACCAAATTGATAATCATACAATTGATAACCATCATGTTCAAAATTAAATGATGAAAGCAGTGATAAGGAAGCGTAAAATCTAAAAATTTAAAGATTTAGTGCAGATATTTGATTATATATAGAAATAAAAAGATATATTTATGTAATAACAATAAATAAATTATATTCCTATACAGTGAATAAATAAATTATTATACGTAGCATATCTTCCAACTTTTACGCTTCTTTGTTACCACTAAAATTTAAGGCTCCCGTTGAGCAAGCGCTCGGGAATACGGTGCTAATGTTAATCCAATGGGGCATTATTTTGCTAATATCTCGCTTGCATTTGAATATTTTTAAACGATTTTTTTTGCAGTGGATAGCAGAGATCAATCTCTATTTCCTCCGTTGATTACTTTTTCGATTTTCTTTGCGTATTTTTTTTTTTACGAAGATACTTTCACTTTCGGAACCGGTTTCGAAAGTGAAAGTATCTTCCTAAAAAAAAAAAATCCGCAAAGAAAATCGAAAAAGTAATCAACGGCGGAAATAGAGATTGATCTCTGCTATCCAGTGCAAAAAAAATCGTTTAAAAATATTCAAATGCAAGCGAGATATTAGCAAAATAATGCCCCATTGGATTAACATTAGCACCGTATTCCCGAGCGCTTGCTCAACGGGAGCCTTAATAGTAAATTTTAGTGATAAGGAAAAAGCGTAAAAGTTGGCAGCTATGTACTGTAGTACAGTATCAATTTATACAAAATCATTTTCAATACCCTTTAAATATTATTTATTTAATGGATTAAAAGTTTAAAGATTTCTTTAAATTAAGTTTTTAAAGATTTTCTGATTGCGAACTGTTAGTTAATAATTAATTTGCGATATACTTTAAAATGACTATAGGATATACTAGGACGATAAGATTGTGTCAGTTTCAGCTGTAAAGATGCAAGTTTCTTCTAATATTTTTGTAATAATTTTTACCTAAGTTTATTACATAAATTCTATTTATGTAACATTTAGGTTCACTGCATTTGTTAAACAAGATTTAAGAAAAACTACATAAACTACACCTTTTTCCAGGCAGGGATGTTACGATTTGAAAATTGTTAGTTGATAGAATTTTTAATATGTAGACGGCCCCTATTTCAAAGATTACGTACACAATTCCCAGTCGAATGATACATCTCTCATCTATCTGCGACAATTTAACAGGGGTCGATGCAGATTTTTTTTTTCTTGGGGCCCATTTTTGTGCAAAGTAAAGGTTACTTTTGTGACATTTGTTATATTTTTGTGAACAACAACATTTTGTAACGAAAGTTGAAATCCAGTTACTCAAATTCGAACCAAGCATCATTAACAAAAACTTTTTTTAATCCTTTTGCTGAAGTTTTCCTCTCTGATGAACTTGTTTGTTTACAAATTACACATTTTAAAAGTCACAAAATAATAAATAATTAATAAATAGTAAATTTTTATAGAATAGAATTTTGTGAAAGTGCCTATTTTATTAAAAGGAATTTTGTGAAGGGCCCTGTTTTGTTATAAATAATTTTGTGGAGGGTCCCATTTTATCAAATTGATTGTTGTAAAGGGGCAAATTTTATTAAATTGATTTTCGTGAAGGGACCTGTTTCACTAAATAGACTTTTGTGAATAGGCCCCAAATTTTGCCTGGATCGACCCTTGGTGATAAAATAGCATAGAGTGATTTTTTTCACTATAGACTGTACATAAGGAGGGAAATAAGCTTCTATATATAATGTGTCAAAAAGATTTATTTCATCATATTGTAGTACGCCGAAAGAGTAAAAAAGTTAAAAATACCATTAATTTTTAATTTTTAATTAATTTTAAACGCAGTTTTAAGAATATAAAATGAAAATAATTAAAAGCCTTCAAAGGTTCCAGATACTGTAAGCTTCGATTTAATGTTTGATAAACTAATATTGAAACACTGTTTCTACACAAGAATGTGACAATATTATTATTACTTATTATTTATTATTATTATTATTATTATTTTACACCCGTGATATATCGGTGGGATAGGAAGGCATAATAATCGAATCTATTCTGGATTGGGTGGGTAAAAACCACTATGTCATTTGGGAAATAAAACATTCTTAATATAAATTAAAAAATAATATAGTTATAAAATAATTAAATTACTATAAATGATGTCAAAAGTTTATTTATTATTATTCCTAATTTTAAACAGAAATATAAAAAATCCCTGACGGCTCGGCCTACAGGCACAGGTAGATTTCGAAGACGCAGACCGTGGGGCGCCTGTTTGTCGGGAATTGCGAAAGAAATGACCTTTTTTACGATGATGCGGCAGTTTGAACCGCCTACTTCGAAACCTAACTTGTTTGCAGGCGGATTCGGCAGGGATTTTTTTGTTTTTAATTTTTTTTTTTTTGGTATAACGGTTGGTCCTATAAAAAACTTGTCAATATAAAAGTTTTAGATAATATTAAGAGGATTAATAATAAATTTAAGCGGATTTGAAATCTTGGGAATTGACGAAGTTATGCATTTTTTTCTTCTAACCCCTCCCCTCCCCCCTCTTAAGGCAATTTTTAATTATATCAAAAATCTGTCATACATAAATTTTAGGCCCTTCTCCTAGAAGTAATAATAACTTCAAACGGATTCGATACGTATCATAATTAAGAAATTATGGGTTTTTTTCTGTTTTCACAAAAAGCCCCCCCACCCACCCCCCACCCCCCCCCCCCGGTTCGATTTTGCCCATTAACTAACTTGACCGAGATTTTATGCCTCTTGATTTTATGTATCAGTTTCGAACAGATGCGGGAGTTGTAACCGCTTACTTCGAAAAATAACTTGTTTGCAGGCGGAGCCGGCAGGGGTTTTTTTGTTTTTAATTTGTTTTTGCTATAACGGTTGGTCCTATAAAAAACTTGTCAATATAAAAGTTTTAGATAATATTAAGGGGATTTATAATAAATTTAAGCGGATTTGAAATCTTGGGAATTGATGAAGTTATGAATTTTTTTCTTCTAAACCCCCCCTTCCCCCGCTTAAGGCAATTTTTAATTATATCAAAAATCTGTCATACATAAATTTTCGGCCCTTCTCCTAGAAGTAATAATAACGTCAAACGGATTCGATACGTATCATAATTAAGAAATTATGTTTTTTTTTCTGTTTTCACAAAAAAGCCCCCCCCCATCCCCCCCCCTTGGTTCGATTTTGCCCATTAACGAACTTGACCGAGATTTTATGCCCCTTGATTTTATGTATCAGTTTCGAAAAGATGCGGGAGTTGGAACCGCCTACTTCGAAAAATAACTTGTTTGCAGGCGGAGCCGGCAGGGATTTTTTTTTTGTTTTTAATTTTTTTTTTTTGCTATAACGGTTGGTCCTATAAAAAACTTGTCAATATAAAAGTTTTAGATAATATTAAGAGGATTAATAATAAATTTACGCGGATTTGATATCTTGTGAATTGACGAAGCTATGATTTTTTTTCTTCTAAAACCCCCCTTTCCCCCCCCCTTGGAGCCATTTTTAATTATATCAAAAATCTGTCAAACATAAATTTTCGGCCCTTCTCCTAGAAGTATTAATAACTTTAAATGGATTCGATACGTATAATAATTAAGAAAATATGGGGTTTTTTCTGTTTTCAGAACCCCCCCCCCCCACCCTCCCCCCCTTGTTCGATTTTGCCCATTAACGAACTTGACCGAGATTTTATGCCCCTTGATTTTATGTATCAGTTTGTAAAAGATTAATGCAGAATTTTTCCAGTTATCGTGGTCAGAAAAAAGTGACATAGATAGATAGATAGATAGATAGATAGATAGATATAAAGTTTTGAACTGGGGGTGGTTTTGGGTTCTGGGAGTCATGATCGGCGCAGATCGGCAAAAAATTTTCAAAATTTCCAACTTAGGTGAGAATGTAATATGTAGTATTTCTTACGAAATCTACCTAAAATGGGAAATATTTTCGAATACCATTTTGTTGTAGTTTTCTTTTGTCCTTTTTCTCCATATAATTTTAATGAAACACAAGTATTAGAATCCAATGATTCATTTTGTAAAAAAAAAAAATGGCTTCGCCCGAACAGGGACTCGAACCCTGGACCGTTAGGTTAAAAGCCTAACGCTCTACCGACTGAGCTATCCGGGCTCAGGAATGGAAAATCTACCCTTCAAGGTGATACCGGTTTTTAGATCCTCGAATATTATCTTTGCGAAGAAGGAACATAGAGGACGGATTTATAAATTAGATGTCTATTTATATTAGATGTCTAAGAGAAGGAATTATGAATTTACCATAGACCAGAGCATGAAGATAAAGTATTAGAGATATATATAAATAAGTAAGTATTTCATAAATAAGTACTGGCCAACATGGGCCGTGTGAATTGGGATCCCAGTTTAATTAATAAAATGTTATTTTCCCTGATGATTTTGAAAAGTATAATAAAAGCGCATTATTTTCAAGTGAATTAAAATTATTAAATACTACGAGAAAAATGAATAAAGTATCTTTTTTTGTCAGGGGGGGGGGGGGGGGGAGGGTCTATCTGTAATCCCTCGTGAAAGTCAATTTTTAGTTCCGTTTTTCTTTTTAATATGTTTAAAAACTATCTTAAACGGGTGTTCTAGTAAAAAAGTAATTAAACTGTTTCAATTCTTCGATTTAAAAAAAAAAAAAAAAAAAAAAAAATCGGTGAAAGCTTGCTTTTAGATTTTTAGTATTATTTCTTATTTGTTTCATTTCCGTATTACTTTTTATGATGATATGTTTAAATATTGTCTTGCACGAGACGTTCTGACAAAAATTCTTAATTTAGCCAATTTCATGTTTATATACTCCCTTTTTCAAAAATGCAGACTACAGATAAATGAATCTTTGGAAGAGGACATATGTTCCAAAATCTTGCCCCTCATAACATTTTGTTTCGCATTCGCCCATGTTGCACAGATCTGTAGATTTGTACATACCAGTAAAATAAATAAATAAATAAATCAGATTATATGGAAAATTTAACGCTAAAAATATATTGATACACAATAAACAAAATTCACCCGGTAAAAGAGAGCTTTCTTATGGCATATTTTGAACGCCAGGGCTATAAACATACCGGGAACTCCGTTTAGAAGTGGAATCCGACTCACTACAGACATACATACCTGAGCAGGCAGGGCCGGATTATCACAGGGCCACACGGGGGCGTCTGCCCCGGGCCTACATTTTCAAGGGAGCCCCAAAATGCATTTTGTTCATTCTCTTAAGATACAAATTAATGCAAAATAGCATTTATAGTTAGTTTACAGAAAAAATGAATTTTTCCCAGTTATGTAAACTAAACTATCTCAGTGTCCTTCATTAACGACAATGAAATGCAATGTAAACTTTGAAATTTCGAGAAGAATAGATACATCAGAGATGTTTCCCTCAATCCCTTCTATTTAGAGTTTTACTTATACTTTACACTGTAAAAGAAAAAAAAAGAAAGAAAAAAAAGAAGAAGTTCATTTTACACGGAATGAAAAGTTGTACCGCCTTGATCTAGAACGAGTAAATAGTTATTTTCTAAATCCCTAAACTAGAAATATAGATTTCCGAGTTATGCGAGTAAGGTAAACATATAAACTGAATAGACGAAATGATCGAGAATTTCTAAGTCTGTAGTTTTCTAGGTGATGAAACGATAAATTATATTACGAATCGTTTGAATTGCGAGAAATTATCACTTGATTTCTGGAAAAAATTTATAAAAAAGAATTATAGTTACTAAAACTAACCTCTTTGTGTTCACATTTATTTGCAGAGATTTTTAAATAAGTTTGACAACCTTAATATAGGAAAACGCTCTTGAATTTGAGTAGGGAAGATTAGAACTCTCTAGCAAAGGGAACTAGAATTTATAAGGATGACTTGGAACTATTTTTTTCTAGAGCCAAAATTGAGTTTCTAGATGTCAGTAGCAGAAATTTTTCTCAGTGTATGGTATAATACTGGCATCCCAGTTGCCAGTATTATACTGTAAAATGAAAAGTAATAAACAAAAAAATAAGTAGTAATACCTTTTTTAATTCATCTTTGTTCGGAAACGCATGAAATTGGCAAATGTTCTTATTCTAAAATTTTGTAATTGAAAAATGTCCCATTTTTTTTTTTTTTTTTTTTTTTTTTGTAAAAGCAGAAGATCTTTCAGAAAATACTGTCAAAGTCGCCATTTTGAACCGAATTCCCGACGCCGCAGGACAAATCAAGGGGGAGAACGTGTCGTCGCGTGACACGAATAGCTTATAACTCGATAAGTAATTTATTTATCAAAAAATGGAAGACTCATTTCTATTCTAAATCGCTTCAATAATCAGCCCTGCCAATTGTATGTATGCCTTTACATTTAAAAATGAGCCTGAAATTGTGTCACACAGTATCGCATTGTTGAGCAGGTCATTTGAGAACCACATTAATTCCCTTATATAGACAGAATCTGTTTTGATAGGCTTTATTATATTTTCTATTAATAATCAATTACTTAATTATTTTTATTAATTTACTATTAATAATTAATTCATTAACTTTAATGTGTTTGCTATATTAGTAATAGTATTATTTACTATTTAGTTTATTATTGTTTTGAATTCTTGCCAAACAAGATGAAAAAAAAGTGTAACTTATTAGGTCAGGGCTTTACAAAATTGATAAAATCTGGTAGCCAGTAAAAAATATTTACCACCCCCTCCTTCCTCGTCATTAATTTTCAAAAAGCCCAAAAGTTTTTATGAATTAATTGAGGAAAAATAATAACAGGCATTGTTTAGAATTATTATAGTTACATAGTTTAGAAAGATAACATAAACTAAGTTTTCTAATGAAACTTATCAAAATAAATAAATAAATAAATAAATAAATAAATAAATAAATAATAATAATAATAATAATAATAATAATGTAAAAAAGTTAACCGGCATGTTCGGAAAATGCTGATTGCCAAATGCTTCAAATGTCCGGATAGTTGAATGCCACAAAATCTAATCTGCTGAGGAGCAAGCACATCCACGAAATAGTGAAGCAGGAAAACAAGTTTTCGCCTATTTTTCTGTCGAAGTCTCAAATAATTCTTATTTTATTATTTTAAAATTTACCTTTGATGAACTTATTTTTGACAAATTAAAAACAAAAGTTAAAAATATTTTTTGTGTGAATATAGTTTCAAAGTTTATTTTTTAATAATGGAAAAGGGGGGTGGGGGTGGCATTTGTGTTCATTTCAAGAAAGCTTAGGCCAATTTATGTGCAAAAAAGAAACAACGAAAAAAACCCCCATTAGATTAAAACACTTGTTCGCCAGATAAAAATATTTGGTCGCCAGTGGCGACCTGGCGACCGTATTTGTCAAGTCTTGGGTATGATACAAAAAGCTTAATTTACATGATGAAGTTGAAACTTGGGCCTGGGGACCTCATTAAAAATTTTATAGTTGTGAACATGCATAAACTTTTTATAAAAGAGATTTTGTCATTTTGTGGCATAAATTAATGTTTCTATGTCATCGCTTCGTTCTAGCATTTTAAAGTTTCTAATATCGTCGCATCATTCTAGCATTTCAATATTTTTTAATATAATCGCATCGTTGTAACATTTTAATATTTCTATGTTCAGTTTAAAATAAAATACATCGTAAAATAGAAGGCTGAAAAGCATTTTCTCACCCTATAGCACAGTAGTTTGCAGTTTGATATTTAGCATATAAAAAGTAAATTTTCTATTGCATTTTTTCTACTTAGTTTTTTTTTTTTTTTTTTTTTTGGGGGGGGGGGGGGGATTAATTAAAGAAACCCCAAAGAATCGTAATATATACACTTTTTCTCAAAATGTAACGTATATAAACAGACTTCAGTTTTAGATGTGTTATTCCGTTAATAATTATCTACTGTCGTTCTTTGTTAATTTTTTTCATAATTAATATTTTTTCTAATAATTTGCTTATTAAAATAAATTCTTTTTTTAAATTGATAAGAAATTTTTTTCCGTGTGTGTGTGTGTTTATTAGTTGATTATCTTTGGAATTGTAAATTTGTAGATGTAGAATTATATTGACGTACACTGAAAAAAATGACACTTTCAAATCTGAGTAAATCGATGTTTTTATTTTATTATGAAACTTTTTGTTTCAAATATGACGACGCAATGCTTTCAATTCTGAAATACCAGAAATACTCAGAATACAGAAACATATTTGAAAACTGAGCACGTAGAGGTCAGTACATACTCATTTTTGAAACATAGATATATACTCAAAAAGGATTAGGATCAGTTCAAACTCATTTTTGAAACATAAAACACTCAAAAATGATCATACAGAAGTCAGTTCATACTTATTTTTGTAACATGGACATACTCAAATATGACCACATGATGTTTTATGCTTGAGTGTGTGCATGTTTTCAGAAATGAGTATAGACATGTTTCAAACTTGAGTAATTTTGATTCGGACCCATTTTGACTGTGCGACATACTCAGATTTGAGTATTTTTTGATCAGTTTTGAAAATTTCGTTTTTAGAGTGCACTATAGCACAGTAGTTCGCAGTTTCTATATTTAGCGTATATAAAAACTAAATTTTCTATTGCATTTTTTTTCTACTTAGTTTTGGGGGGTTTTAATTAAAGAAACCCCAAATAATCGTAATATATACACTTTTTCTCAAAATTAACGTATGTAAACAGACTTCAACTAATAGTTTTCTAACTAATCTTCAACGTCTCTTCAACTAATAGTGTGTTATTCCGTTAATAATTATCTACTGTTGTTCTTTATGTTGATTTTCTTTTCATAATGGATATTTTTTTTTCTGATAATTTGTTTATTAAAAAAAAAAAAAAAAAAAAAATTAATTGATATATAAGTAATTTTTTTTCGTGTGTGTGTGTGTGTGTGTGTGTGTGTGTGTGTGTGTGTGTGTGTGTGTTTATTAGTTGATTATCTTTGGGTAGAATTATATGGACGTACATTGAGAAAAATGACACTTTCAAATCTGAGTAAATCGATGTTTTCATTTTGTTATGAAACTTTTTGTTTCAAATACGTCGACTCAATGCTTTCTATTCTGAAATACCAGAAATACTCAGAATATTGAAACATGGACATACTCAAAACTGAGCACATAGAGGTCAGTTCATAATGATTTTTGAAACATGGACATGCTCAAAAATGATTAGGATCAGTTCAAACTAATTTTTGAAACATGGATATACTCAAAAATGAGCACATAGAAGTCAGTCCATGCTCATTTTTGAAACATGGACATACTCAAATATGAGCACATGATGTTTTATTCTTGAGTGTGTGCATGTTTTCAGAAAGGAGTATATACTTGTTTCAAACTTGAGTAATTTTGATTCGAAGCCATTTTGACTATGCGACATACTCAGATGTGAGTATTTTTTGCTCAGTTTTTAAAATGTCTTTTTTGGAGTGTATGAAACATTGCACGCATTTCCACATATTAATTAATACTAATATATACACACAGAGATTAATACAATATACACACATATTAATACTAATATACACTCATATTCCACATATTAATACCAGACCTGCCAAGTCTCCGGCTTTTTGGATACCAGTAATTTAGTACAGAAAATGTGATTTATTTAATCGGAGAATTTTGCGATTTAAAAGAACAACATTTTCTCTAAAAAATTACTGGTGTGCAAAAATCCGGAGACTTGGCAACTCTGTTAATACTAATATTTTATAGTCATTAGACTATAAACAGCTTAGTTTCAAAAATTTGAAATGCATGGCATTGTTTCCTGAAGAAAAAAAAATATTATTTTGAAGAATATGCAAAGTAAATTCTGTCTTTGTTCAAATATGACTGAAGCAAAATTAGATAGCTTAGATATTATTTGATTATTTCGACTAACAAAGATCTCTTATTATTACCTTATATCGTAAATCAGATCCAATTATATCG
Organism: Maratus michaelseni; assembly: GCA_963931845.1. Taxonomy (NCBI): domain Eukaryota; kingdom Metazoa; phylum Arthropoda; class Arachnida; order Araneae; family Salticidae; genus Maratus; species Maratus michaelseni. Next base: position 67,735,945 of record OZ007591.1, on the reverse strand, counting down.
CAAAAGTATTGAGAATATATTTTATGTACAAAGAAAGCACTTTCAATTTTTTTTTTTTTTTTTACGAACGCAATCTAGATTATTGAGCATAACTCAGTTCTCAATGAGAATTTTAAGACGGTTCTCAAAAAAATATTTTTCCCCGCTTAACCACGTGAAACTTTCTAGCATATTTTCTGACTCATTTTTAAACGTAAAAGCATGACATTTTCAGATATGATTGATTATTAAAGTGTTTTGGAATCGAGCAGGGTTTTTTTTTTCTTCTTCCGATAAATGAATTACAACTTGAGTATTAAGGGATTATTGTCTCAGGACATCATTCTTTTTTTTTTTCCAGCGTTGTCGCGTCAGGAAATTTCGTTTAAAACGCCACCTTTGACAGAATTGTCGGAAAGATCTTCTGTCTTTACCGAAAAATGATTAAAAAAAAAAAAAACCTGCTGGATTACATAGTTTCTGAAGAAGAGCACCTGCTAATTTCATGTGCTTGTGAAAAAAAAAGTAATTTAAAAAAAGGTGTCAGAAAATATCCAGTTCGTATTTGTGAATATCCGTTGGTTCTCAAAAAAATATTTTTCTCCGCTCAAAAGCGTTAAGCATTCTGAGATGTTTTCTGACTCATTTTTAAACACAAAAGCATTACAATTGCAGGCATAATTATTGAATTGATTTGTAATCGAACAGTTTTCTTCATTTTTCGATAAATAAACCACATTTTGAGTTACAAGTGATTATTGTCTAACTTGTCTAATGACATCATTTTTCGTCCCATTCCCGCGTTGTCGTGTTTAGAAATTCTGTTCAAAACATCAACTTTTCTTAAAAATCTTCTACCTTTACCGAAAAATGAAAAAAAAAACAGTTACAAAGTTTCTGAATAAAAGCATCTGCCAATTTCATGCGTTTGGGAACAAAAATGAATTTTAAAATGTCACAGAAAGATTTGAGAACAGCCGCTTAAAGATAGAGACGTATGGAGTTAAAACTCTTTCCAGAACATTGAAAACCTGTTTTTTATGTCTTATACATTCGTAGAACGTTAAACCTATTTATTTTTCGTATATTTCATGAGTAGTGGTAATTCGAAATATCTTCCAAGCCAAGGTCTTCTCAGAGCCTCTGTTAATGATGTCATTTTTCTTATTCAAATAGCACTAAAATTTATGCAAATAGTTCAAACGTAGCTATTAATGTAATAAAGAATGTTTGCAAAAGATTGCAATTACAGCTTTTATTTTAGAAGTATGTCTTATTATTACGTATTTTATCTTTATAGCCTAATATAACTAAACTGTAAGTACTTACTAGACCACCAGAAGTACTCATAAAATACGCATTATTATCTTTATTGAATTAGTTGTTTAGATAATTTCATAAGACGTATGATCATGAGTACTAATAATTTAAACTATATATTTCCTTTACTTATGACAGTATAATTGGGATAGGAAATTAGAATATTTAATCTATAAAATTACCTACCCATTTCAAAGTTTGTAAATTACTAGTTAGAAATGATAATTCATTTCAAATATTTTTTCTGTCATTCATATAAGAGAATTATTTAGTCTGAATTGGTTGATTCCACATCATTAGCATATAAATTATACTTTCATTTAAAATTCAAATGCCCATAAAATATACCATTTATTTAAACAAACAGATGCCTTTTCTGCAGATGTTAACTTTGGAAATACTGAAGGATATGTAATACATTTTTTTTATCAAGAACTCTACTGTAACTTTGCGTTATATGGTGTTATTTTGTTGTTCGTAAACATAATAAGTTCTAATAAATTAATATGTCTAATTTTAGTCTTTTTAATAGTCTTTTTACACCCTTTTATTTAACTCAACTTTGTTTTTGTATGTAAAGTTGCTGTTTTGTATGTAAAGCAACTATGTTTTTGTAGGAGTTTTGTAATCGATTTTTCACTCACTTCTTGATATGTTAAAATTATAAAAAATATGTTAATAAATTAATTTTAAGGTATTTTTCCATTAGCTGCGGTCACAGGCGATAAATCGCCAGATATTCGTTATGGTTACAACAACAATGGATTTAATGATGCGCCAAACTGTACGCTCGCCAAAAAAGATCAACTGGCTGTGAAACGACAACAAAGACATTGTTATGTCGTGACCTTACAGCTCTCAATATGTGCACCCATATTATTACATTTATTATTGAATGAAAATATTGAATCATTTGGTAATTTGAAATGAACTTACTCTGATTCACTGAAACCAAATTATTATCTGTTAAGTCATTTTTTTTTATCAGTGGATTTTTACAACGATGCTTAAAATACTCCAGATCAATGAAATTAAAACAAACCGATTATTGAAATACTATGTGGTAGAAAATAAATAAAAATAGAATCATTTAACTATGTCACAGTCATACATATATTGCAATATGTATCATAATAACTTATGTGTTTCACAAATTTTCACTGATGTTTTTCATTTACACGGATTCAGTCTCTCACAAAGACAACGAGTTACTGATTTAAAAAAAGAAAAAAAAAATTATAAATTTACAACAAATAAATATATAAATAAAAAAGAATAGAATTATTCTGATTTCTTTTTAGAGCTGTCATGAGTGCTACTTTCTGACACATTTTTAATTCATTTTTGTTAGCAAACGTATCAAATTAGCAGGCGCTTTTATTAAAAAAACTGTGATATATAATTACTTCAAACATACACATTATTAGCAACTAAAGTTGTTTTATTAGAAACAATAACATTAGTAAAAAAAATGATAATAATGCTCACAGATGACTGCACGAGTCATTCCTCGCATCATTAAAACACTATCTCGCTGATCTGAAGTCTGAAGCGAAGATACAATACATCTCACACGATTCAGAAGTCTATGTAAGGAAACAAACACCGCACTTCACACTCTGTCGAAACACCATTCTCCAAGCTGACTGACTACTTGGCTGGAGGCTCCACTCACCACTTGTCCGTCCCTTTTCTTGCTCCAGCTCCCAGAATTGCTTTCGTTGATCTTTTCAGAGCCCCATTTTTCTATAACTTCTTTTCGTGAATAGCTACCCCCACCTAGGAAAGTAATACATAGCAGATCACTATCAATAAAATGATTTACATTCCTTATTGAGATGGCAATAGAGATTTTTAGGGAAAAGATCCCACCTCTCTTTAGATAACACTCATAGAAACATTCCTTCTTCTGTGAGCTGGGAGATTATCTTAATACCCCAGCTGACCGTAATGATTGATAGGGATGACCCCAGGTCATCACAACTCCTTCCCCCTAAAGAAAATGTATGCAAGAAATTTGTCATGTATAAGATATACAGAATAAGCCCCTTTAATAAACTTCCAGAGAGGTCACCATGCATAAACTCTAACATAAATTTTCTTCAAAAGTTATATTGCACATGAAGTCCTTACAGAATACAACTATTTCACCATACTCAGATTTGAAAGAATACACTATCAACAGGACTTTTTAGAATTTTTCTAATAATATTTAAGTACGATTCCAGCACTAATTTACACTTTTAATGCTAGAAGAAACAATTTAAAAATAGAATTCACCTATACGATACTAAATACAGTTTACAAAATTACATCCTAACAAATTTTTTAAAGATAATAATAAGAAATCTATATACGACACAATGTCTTACGCAAATTTCCTAATTACATTTTACTGGAAAACTTAATTTTGAATATCCTGCCAGACAGAAAGTATGCATACGAATGTATACAATTATTAATTTGTAATCATAATAGTGTATAAAACTTCTTGAATTAAAGTTTGGGCTATGTATACATTTGTTGTTTATTGCATTAATAAAGTTATATTTTAATTTTATGGGTATACTGTAGAGGATTATGATTAAGGTTTAAAAATAAATTTATATTATACTATACTGTTGGGTATAGAAATTTATTTTGAAGATATACTCAGTTTTGAAAGACGCCACTCTCGCATAATTTACTATGATAATAACTATATATCGAAAAACATTTTCCATTTTTTGGTAAAGGCAGAAGATCTTTCAGAAAATGCTAAAGTCGGCGTTTTGAACAGAATTCTCGATGCAGTAGAGCCAGAAAGGGGAAAATCGTGTCATCACGTGACACGAATCGCTTATAACTCGATAAGTAATTTATTTATAAAAAAAAATGGAAAGCTCATTTCGATTCCAAATCGCTTCAACAGTCAGGCCTGCCAATGTTATGCTTTTGCGTTTAAAAATGAGTCGGAAAATGTGTCAAAGTTTCGCGTTGTTGAGTAGGTCATAAGGTGGTTCTCAAATGACGTACTACTCAACAACGCGAAACTTTTAAATTTGGAATGGAAATGAGTTTTTTATTTTCTGATAAATAAATTACTTGTCGAGTTATAAGCGATTCGTGTCACGTGACAACAGGTTTTTGCTCTTTCTCTTACTGTAAAGTCGGGAATTCGGTACAAAACTCCGAGTTTGACAACATTTTCTGAAAGATCTTCTGCATTTACCAAAAAATGGAAAACGTCTTTCGATTACATAGTTTCTGAATAAGAACACCTGCCAATTTCATGTGTTTCCGAACAAAAATGAATTAGAAAGTAGGACATGAAGTATCGAGTTTGGATTTGGCAGTATGTCAAGTTTCAGTACATGTCAAAATATTTTTTATTCACTGTTTTTTTTTTTCATTGGCTATTGCATTAATTAATGCTAGTAAATACCACCTGCACTTCTGGTGGTCGACAACTCAAAAAGTGGAGGTTGAATCAACCACTGATTGAATCACCCGACGTTTGAAGCAAAATATCAGTTATGGCGATAAAAATAATAAATTTGCGGAGACTATCTTTTTTTTTTTCTTGTTGTCAATATCAGACCTTCAAGGAAAAATTTGAAATTCTACACTTCTAATCCAGCTCGTGCGCATATTATTGCTTCATAAGTTACTACAATCTAAAGAAGAGAAGAAAAAAAAACAGCTTCGTTACTTGATAGCTGAATAGAGGTAGACCCTTCACCTTACAATATCGTATTCCTCGATGCTCATGAAAATTCATTGTCCATCGGCCACGTCCACGTGCCTGTTTTATCTCGACACTGCAGGCATTCGCATCAAAATACCACACACGCAGGTAATCTTCAGATAAAGCCATCCAAAAAAATATTGAAAAAAAAAAATCTCCTAAATTGTGTTAGCGATTAGAAAACGGGGAACGTCACACTTCCATACCCCCCCCCCCCCCCCCTCCTACACTCTATAAACCAAGGTGCCTAAGATTCGAGGATTATTTTAGACTTATCATCAGTAAATGCACATTTTATTGACAGGTAAAGGTGCGGCGTAGTAAGACAGCAAGATGAAGTTATAATTCCTGTTTGTTACTTGATATTATTTCTCGGCAGATTGTGGTGGCCGGAGTGCAATAATTGGATTAAGAAGTGGGTAGGGACTGAGACCACCTTGTTATATTCACGAGGGATTGTCAACCATAACAACGCTAGCAAAATATATTTTAGAATTACACGCTCTCTTTATGATTTTTAAGCTTAATATCAAGTGCAGAATATCGTCAGTTGGGTGCGCAGGTGGCGTTCAGATCATGAAATTTAACACTTTTGTAAGAAGTACTCGACTATAAATCAACATTATGCAATCAGTATACAAACCATAACTTACTTTTTTTAATGCCACTAAATGTTCAAAAGAAAAACTTTTTATGTTGGTATGCTTTAGCTGTAACAAACACTGTATAATGAAATACACGATTAAAAAGCAGAAAGAACTTTATAATCGCATAACAAGCCTGATTCTGATCTCTTAATAAACGTTTTTCTTTGAAAATGCTTTGCTGAAATACGTGATACTTTGTATTTGAAAAAAATTCTCTCACAAACATGTGTTTGAACTTATCATATCATATATTCTAATACGAGCAAATCTTGTGTGTGTGTGTTTATATATGCAAATTTTATCTTAAAAACGGCTCTAACGATTTTGACGAAATTTTATATCCTACAGTTTTGGGGCACCAGAAAACCATTTGGCTAGGTCACATGTTCGAGAAAATTCGATTAGTGGGTCATTTTGGGTCACCATGAGTCAGGGTCAAACGTATCTAAGAAACGGTTCAAACGATTTTGACTAAATTTTGTGTCCTACCACTTTGGATTACGAGAAAAGAATTGGGCTAAGTCTCATTTTCGAGAAAATTCTATTAGTGGGTCATTTTGGGGTCATTACGGGTCAAGCTAATTATATCTAAAAAACGGCTCTAACGGTTTTGATTAAATTTTTGTATCCTACGAGTTTCGGGCACGTGAGAATCTTTGGGCTAGGTCACATGTCCGAGAAAATTTGATTAGTGGGTCATTTTTGGGTCACTGTGGGTCAAGCTAATTTTATCTGAAAAAAGGCTCAGACTATTTAGGCTAAATTTTGCATCTTATGGTTTTCGAGCACGAGAAGACTTTTGGGGTAGGTCACATGTTCGAGAAAATTTGATTAGTGGGTCATTTTGGTCATGGGTCATTATGGGTCAAGCTATTTTTATCTTAAGAACGGCTCAGACGATTTGAACTAAATTTTTTATCCTACGGTGTTTGGGCACGAGAAAATCATTGGGCTAGGTCACATGCTCGAGAAAATCCAATTAGTGGGTCATTAATCCCTGCGTGCCGGAGAGCTAGCCGGGGAAGACATTAAACGCTTAACGGCTGGGTTCGCCCTCAGCCGAGTGGTCTTCCTCAGGCATTAAATTAAATTAAATTAGTGGGTCATTGTGGGTCAAGCTAATTTTATCTAAAAAAATGCTGAGACTATTTTGACGAAATTTTATATCCTACAGGTTTCTAGAATGAGAAAACTATTGGGCTAGATCACATGTTCGAGAAATTTCGATTAGTGGGTCATTTTGGTCATGGGTCAAGCTATTTTTATCTTAAAAAGTGTTGGCGACGTTGGCGAGATTTGACGGGAAAATTGACTTTTGGGATTACCAATGTCAAAACACTTGCTTTGCGCCAAATAAAAAAATATCGCTCAAAGTTAATTTTGACCGAGCATAACACTCGGTCTTCCTTGCTCGCTTATTTAAGAGTCGAGATACAGGAAGCTAAAAGTCGCAATTTCAAAACTTAGAGATTATTCTGAGAGGAAACCCAGCAAACACGAGATTTTTGGCCACCTGTTGTAAACGTTGTGGCCAAAAAAGTTTGCGGCAATTTGTATCCAGCCATTAATGTATTTTAACTGAAGCGCCCGCACACCGGATGTCTATCGCCAAATCGTTAACGGGCAAATGGCGGGGAAACTTAATGCAATTTCAGTGCCCAATAGCGAATGAAAGTACGTTTGCGGCCAAGATATACAAATCTATCATTGTTTAAAAGTCAGTGGCCCAGTATAATCTTCTCGACATTTTTATTATAAGAAATAAAAAGTATCTTTACTTCACATTTTATAAGATGATTTTCGTTATTTTAAACCTGGATTTATGTGAAACGATAAAATATGCTGCATTTAAATATTTTATGCAATAAAAAATACACAAAAAGTACCCTTCTTTAATTTAAAGAGTTTTTATGGAAAAAAAAAATCATAAAAACTGTTAATGTTTTTGCTTTTAAAGTATGCATTAATATCTTTAAATGAATATTTTTTGTGAGCACCTAGAATGAAAATGAATATTGCAATCTTTAGACATACATATTATATAAACATATTAAAAATATTAATGATAAATGGGAATTTAAATTTCAATTTCAATGAAAAAATTTTTGTCAAAAGAAATAAATGCCACTTTACCAAAAAGCAGTTACTGTTAAACGAAACAAAAAAAAAAAAAAAAAAAAATTCTTTTTTTTTCTTGGAGTGGGGGGGGGGGGCGGTGATTTTATATTATCTATAAATCAGTTCCAAAAAATAAGTTATTTTCATTTTTTGAAACACTCCAAAATTTAGATTTAAAAGAAAAAAAAAATCTTAACTAGCTTAAATAAGCAATAATACCAAATACCGATCCCCCTCTCCCCCTCCTTTCGGCAAGCCGGGAGTAATGCAGGGAAAGATGAAACAAGATTTCCCTTTTCCAACACATTTTTTTTCCCAGTGGGGATTTTTGTAAATATATTTTTAAATGTTTTCCGCTTTGTAATAATCAGCATTGAAAAATTTCCACTTTTAAAATTATTTAATGTTGTATGAGAAATTTTGAAGATAAAAAAAAACCTTGAAAAAATAAATCTATTGAAATATAGCTTTTTTTCTGCGGTCTCGTAGGGATTTTTATGTCTTTTTGGCAGCGTCATCGCCATAGACCTTACATATACTAGACCCCACATTGGTAACCTTTTCGTTGACAGACATCAGTGGTGGTGGTGGTAGATTTATTCCGCCAAACTGGTTTTTCTCCCGCCAAACTCTACGTGGAATTTCCCCGAATTTCCCGCCGAAACTTTATATTGTGTCTGTGCCTGTCTGTGCTGTTGTTGTTTTTCTAGAGATTAATATTTTAAATTCAAAACAGTTCTTTTAAGAACTTATTAAATCAAAATGCCACAAAATTGTTCCATTTTCAGCTGCAAAGAAACGGCCGCATCAGGAAACGCTGTTGTATTTCACAGGTGAGTTTTATTCTTATTCTTATTACTTTTTATTGTTTGGAGAATTTTAAGTAATTATTTCGATAGAATAATTGTACCAATTGTATTTAATATTCAGGGGTCGATCCAGGCAAAATTTGGGGCCTATTTAGGGCCCCTTCACAAAAATAAATTTAATAAAATGGGCCTCTTCACAAAAATCAATTTGACAAAATGGGCCCCTTCACAAAATTCCTTTTACTAAAATAGGCCTTTTCACAAAATTCCATTCCATAAAAACTTGCTATTTATTAGTTATTTATTGTTTTGTGATGTTTTAACATGTGTAATTTGTAAACAAACAAGTTCACTAGAAAAGAAATTTCACCAAAAGGATTTAAAAAAGTTTTTGTTTATAAATGCTTGGTTCGAATTTGATTAACTGTATTTCAACTTCCGTTACAAAATGTTATTTTTCACAAAAATATAATAAATTTCACAAAAATAACCTTTACTTTTCACAAAATGGGCCCCAAGAAAAAAAACCTGCATCGACCCCTGATATTATAAATTAGAAGAAAAATAGAAAAAAAAAGTGCATATCTACTACGAATTAGAAAATCTTAATTTTAGAAGTTGCAACATGATTTTAAACATTATTTATATTACGTTAATTACAATATTACTTATTGATTGTAATAAAAATGCTGACAAACGTAAATTGAAATGTAGAGATAGTTGAACATACAAAAAATTTTTATTTATTAATCGTAATTCATGTTTCATAGCAATGTTTTCATATGTGTATCTAGTATTCGCTATTTTAAAAAATATATCTAGTGTTTACCATATATGTATTCAATATGTCAAATAAAAAAAATATATATTTTTTTTATGGTACTTAATAAGGTTTTGAATATATAAGATTGTCTTACATAAATATTTATTTATTTTTTTGGAATGTTACCATGTCTGATTAATTCTCTGCAAATATTTTCTTGGATGTCCAATTTTGCATTGAATCTTCAGCATTTAAAACTTTTATTTTTATTTATTTATTTATCATTTTTTGTTTAAAAAAAAAAAAAAAAACTTGTGAAAATGTTAACATATTTTAAAGTACTAAAAAGCCCTTTAATAAAATATTTCTTGTTTTCATTTTCTAACAACAGCAACTAAGTCAGCCATCCCCCCCCCCCCCCCCCTCTCCACAAAACTTTATTTTTCTAAAGTTTTATTTTTATATGTTGCATATTGTATGTTCATGTACTTAGTACTTTCCTTAATTTTTTTTTTTTTTTTTCGTTATCAGTTTTGTTTTAGCCACTAAATTATGGCATACTGACTCATAATTTCATTGCACAATCTCAATGTCATTAATGACCCCCTCCCCAACACTTTCTATGGAGATTGTATTGTAAAATAATGTACAGTTGGTTGTATGGTACTTAATAAATAGGTTTTGAATGTATAAGATTGTCTTACATAAATATTTATTTATTTTTTTGGAATGTTACCATGTCTGATTAATTCTCTGCAAATATTTTCTTGGATGTGCAATTTTGCATTGAATCTTCAGCATTTAAAACTTTTATTTTTATTTATTTATTTATTATTTTTTGTTAAAAAAAATAAAACTTGTGAAAATGTTAACATATTTTAAAGTACTAAAAAGAAAAATATTTCTTGTTTTCATTCTCTAACAACAGTAATCAAGTCAGACATCCCCCCCCCCCCCCCTCCACAAAACTTTATTTTTCTAAAGTTTTATTTTTATATGTTGCATATTGTATGTTCATGTACTTAGTACTTCCTTGATTTTTTTTTTTTTTTTTTTTTTTTTTTTTTTTGTTATCAGTTTTGTTTTAGCCACTAAATTATGGTATACTGACTCATAATTTCATTTCACAATCTCAATGTTATTAATGACCCCTCCCAACCCTTTTTATGGAGGTTGTATTATAAAATAATGTACAGTTAGTTGGGATGGGAATACGTTTATGTAATAGTCTAATTGAAACTTTTTTTTCTATTTTTTGATGCATATAGTTAAAAACGATTGCTACCTTTTGCTGTATCTTATCAGATATAAAAATACTAATACTTTAAGATTTGCAATGCATTTTTATTTTGTACAGTGACAGCGATTCATAAGATCCCATATAACCCAAGTCCACCCTATAACTTTCTATTTTTGTGTACAAAATTCCCATCATCCCATTTCAGTATTATTACTTTTTTTCTTTTCATACTCCGCTTGAGTGACTGTGATATTAAAGGTTGTAAATTGAAATGCTTAATTTTACTTTTAGGTTTCCAAAATATGAAGCTAAAAGAAAGATTTGGGAGAACAAAATAAATGAAGCATATAAACAGATCTCTAGGAAGCAAATGTTTAGTGCAACTAATAGTTCAAGAATATGCTCGAAGCATTTTTCTGTCAACTCTTATGCTGACAGAGAGAATTTGAAAAGACATTTTCTAAAACCAGAGGCTGTACCTTCTATTTTTGTTTTTAAAGATCAACCTCTAAAGGAACAAAATTTAAATGAATGTGGTAGGCAATTTTTTTTACATATTGAACATAATATATATGCATAATTATTGTACATGTAACAAAGTGTAATATCGCATGAGCATCTGAAAGGGAGGTCAGTGGTCTCTAAATGGATTTTCAAATTTAATTAATTAAATGTTTTTTTTCTCTGGGGATTTTGAAAAATTATAATAAAAGTGTATATTCTTTTAAATGAATAACTTAAACTAAGAGAAAAATAAACTTATTCTTTTAGCTCTGATTAATTTTTAAGATTATGTTCAAATGAGATGTGTTCAAATCTCAGAGGAATAATCTACTAGAGACCACATCTCTTTGTTATATTGTTGAAAATCCGGTTTCAGGATCAGCTCGGATTGGCGCTTTAAAAAATGTCTGTTTTGGCGGTGATCGCTTTCTTGGCAACTTCGATTTCATTCTCGCAATAAAAATAAACGTAAACAAACCAAAACGAAACTGTTGCTCCTTCTAGGATTTAATGTCAAAGAGTAAGGATAGAAATAAGTTATGAGAGTCCCACCCATGGTGAAAAAAGGATTGTTTAATCTTCTGGATGGATTTTCTTTTTCTGTTTTTGCTGCTGTATTTTATTTTAATGTTATAAAATGGCTTTGTCCTTGTAATAAATGTTACTTAAATTATATTTTTTTATTAGTGATATAAGATATTAAGTACGATAACACAAATTATTTCGAGATTTCTGCTTGCAAAGCTTCAATCTGACACAATCATTTCACGAAATGTAACAAATTAATGTCCGGTTTTTTTTTGTTTTTTTTGTTTTTTTTTTTTTTTGTTTTTTTTTTTTCTTAAAATGCATTAAATTTAGCAGGCATTATTAAAATAACAGAAAATCGAACAGTATTTACAGTATCTTTTTTTTTTCTTACAAAAGTGATGAATTTGTGGAACGTTAGCAGTGGCATGTTATAAAATATTATTTGATTTGATAATGTATTTTATAGGTTTTGAAAACTTGAAATCACATACTGTCTTTATGTAACAATACATTCTATAGAACATATTTTTCCATATACTTCTTCATCTTTTTTGGCGAACAAACATCATCTTCAGTAAAATCTCCTAAATACGATTTTCTTTTCGTAGCATGAGAATTACAAGATAGGCCTGCACAGAAAATTAAAAACAATTAGATGTTATATATTAAATACTATTATTTTTCTGAAAAACAAGAAAATAAATCTGATGAAATAAAAAGTTACTCCTTATACACAAAATATCTGAAGAATATAAAGACTGATTATAAAATAATAAAATTTTCAAAATCCTAATGTATAATTATTGGGTTAATATTTATTTTTGTATAATAACTACTGAAGTAATAAACTTGTTAACCACTAACACCAATTGAATTTTCAAACAAGCCAGAGTTATGTTGCCTTTAAAAGGACGCACACACAAAAAGAAAGAAAAAAAAAGCAATTTGTAAAATTTTCTATGTGGTTTTCCATATTTTGATCGATAAAACTTATCGAGTTATAAGCGATTTGTGTCACATGACGACAGGTTCTTCTCCATTCCCAATTGTAGGTGTAGGGCGATATAAAAATTAGCATGTATATTTATTTATTTTTGGGGGGGTAGAGGGAGGGATAATATAAGATATTTAAAAAAAAAATTAACCCATCTTAATATTTCTACATTTATTTTACTATATTTCGAATATAAATATTTTTTACTTCAGTTTACAATATTTTTAAAAATTAAGCATTTTATGACTAAACAACCATAATATAATCCATAGAAGCATTAAAAATTAATATTAAAATTTATTAGATAATTTTTTGCAGTGATAGCTCTATTTTTAGATACGTTACACAAAAGTATAAAATGTAAAAAAAAAAAAAAAGAAAGAAAGAAAGAAAGAAAGAAAGAAAGAAAAGAAAAAGTTTGTAAAATATTTAAAAAAAAATCTTACCAGCTTCACTGCTTGAAGGAACAGACTCTGTAGAATGGTTATTATTTACAATGCAGGATCCTATAAAGAAAAAAAATTCAAAATTAATTTATATATTTTTCTAAGATGAAAACAAGCTTCTTAATACTGATGTATACATCATGAGCATCTTCTAAACAAAATCTAAGGAGGGGCAAGATTTTGAGACAGAAATGCTTTTTTTTCTGTTGCAAAGCTGCATTTTAGTAACATTCTATATAAAATTTTATACATCCAAATAAATTGGAGGCAAAAGCCTAATGTATTATTATGGTTTTAATATTATTATCATTCTTATTTTTGGCATATTGAAAAAATAATTATGAATTTAAGTATTTAACTATGTAACTACTAAAGTAATCAACTTGTGAACAAACTACTGCTAACTTGGAAATAATTGCACTTATATTAAAAAATGTTTGTAAAATATTTAGATTAAACAAATTCTTACCAGCTTCACTGCTTGAAGGAACAGACTCAGTAGAATGGTTATTATTTACAATGCAGGATCCTATAAAGAAAAAAAATTCAAAATTAATTTATATATTTTTCTAAGATGAAAACAAGCTTCTTAATACTGATGTATACATCATGAGCATCTGCTAAACAAAATCTAAGGAGGGGCAAGATTTTGAGACAGAAATGCTTTCTTTTCTGTCGCAAAGCTGCATTTTAGTAACATGCTATATAAAATTTTATACATCCAAATAAATTGGAGGCAAAAGCCTAATGTATTATTATGGTTTTAATATTATTATCATTCTTATTTTTGGCATATTGAAAAAATAATTATGAATTTAAGTATTTAACTATGTAACTACTGAAGTAATCAACTTGTGAACAAACTACTGCTAACTTGGAAATAATTGCACTTATATTAGAAAATGTTTGTAAAATATTTAGATTAAACAAAATCTTACCAGCTTCACTGCTTGAAGGAACAGACTCAGTAGAATGGTTATTATTTACAATGCAGGATCCTATAAAGAAAAAAAATTCAAAATTAATTTATATTTTTTTCTAAGATGAAAACAAGCTTCTTAATACTGATGTATACATCATGAGCATCTGCTAAACAAAATCTAAGGAGGGGCAAGATTTTGAGACAGAAATGCTTTTTTTTCTGTCACAAAGCTGCATTTTAGTAACATGCTATATAAAATTTTATACATCCAAATAAATTGGAGGCAAAAGCCTAATGTATTATTATGGTTTTAATATTATTATCATTCTTATTTTTGGCATATTGAAAAAATAATTATGAATTTAAGTATTTAACTATGTAACTACTGAAGTAATCAACTTGTGAACAAACTACTGCTAACTTGGAAATAATTGCACTTATATTAGAAAATGTTTGTAAAATATTTAGATTAAAAAAAGATCTTACCAGCTTCACTGCTTGAAGGAACAGACTCAGTAGAATGGTTATTATTTACAATGCAGGATCCTGTAAAAAAAGAAAATTCAAAATTTATTTATATATTTTTTAAGATGAAAACAAGCTTCTTAATACTGATGTGTACATCATGGGCATCTGCTGAACAAAATGCAGGGAGGGGCAAGATATTACCATGACTAAAGACTGATATGATATTCAGGAATTAAAATTATAAATGTACCTATTATTCAGTAATGGGGATCTTAAGGAAAAGTGCCAACTGAATATTAAAAAGCATATTTGCTGAAATGTTATAGTATAGACTATTTAAGTCGTATAAAACATTTAGCTGCAATTATTTCGGTGGAGTTAATTTTTCATCAGGCTCAGTTTAACAAAGCATTTGAACACATCTCATTTGAACATAATCTTAAAAATTAATCAGAGCTAAAAGAATAAGTTTATTTTTCTCTTAGTTTAAGTTATTCATTTAAAAGAATATACACTTTTATTATAATTTTTCAAAATCCCCAGAGAAAAAAAACATTTAATTAATTAAATTTGAAAATCCATTTAGAGACCACTGACCTCCCTTTCAGATGCTCATGCGATATTACACTTTGTTACATGTACAATAATTATGCATATATATTATGTTCAATATGTAAAAAAAATTGCCTACCACATTCATTTAAATTTTGTTCCTTTAGAGGTTGATCTTTAAAAACAAAAATAGAAGGTACAGCCTCTGGTTTTAGAAAATGTCTTTTCAAATTCTCTCTGTCAGCATAAGAGTTGACAGAAAAATGCTTCGAGCATATTCTTGAACTATTAGTTGCACTAAACATTTGCTTCCTAGAGATCTGTTTATATGCTTCATTTATTTTGTTCTCCCAAATCTTTCTTTTAGCTTCATATTTTGGAAACCTAAAAGTAAAATTAAGCATTTCAATTTACAACCTTTAATATCACAGTCACTCAAGCGGAGTATGAAAAGAAAAAAAGTAATAATACTGAAATGGGATGATGGGAATTTTGTACACAAAAATAGAAAGTTATAGGGTGGACTTGGGTTATATGGGATCTTATGAATCGCTGTCACTGTACAAAATAAAAATGCATTGCAAATCTTAAAGTATTAGTATTTTTATATCTGATAAGATACAGCAAAAGGTAGCAATCGTTTTTAACTATATGCATCAAAAAATAGAAAAAAAAGTTTCAATTAGACTATTACATAAACGTATTCCCATCCCAACTAACTGTACATTATTTTATAATACAACCTCCATAAAAAGGGTTGGGAGGGGTCATTAATAACATTGAGATTGTGAAATGAAATTATGAGTCAGTATACCATAATTTAGTGGCTAAAACAAAACTGATAACAAAAAAAAAAAAAAAAAAAAAAAAAAAAAAAAAAATCAAGGAAGTACTAAGTACATGAACATACAATATGCAACATATAAAAATAAAACTTTAGAAAAATAAAGTTTTGTGGAGGGGGGGGGGGGGGATGTCTGACTTGATTACTGTTGTTAGAGAATGAAAACAAGAAATATTTTTCTTTTTAGTACTTTAAAATATGTTAACATTTTCACAAGTTTTATTTTTTTTAACAAAAAATAATAAATAAATAAATAAAAATAAAAGTTTTAAATGCTGAAGATTCAATGCAAAATTGCACATCCAAGAAAATATTTGCAGAGAATTAATCAGACATGGTAACATTCCAAAAAAATAAATAAATATTTATGTAAGACAATCTTATACATTCAAAACCTATTTATTAAGTACCATACAACCAACTGTACATTATTTTACAATACAATCTCCATAGAAAGTGTTGGGGAGGGGGTCATTAATGACATTGAGATTGTGCAATGAAATTATGAGTCAGTATGCCATAATTTAGTGGCTAAAACAAAACTGATAACGAAAAAAAAAAAAAAAATTAAGGAAAGTACTAAGTACATGAACATACAATATGCAACATATAAAAATAAAACTTTAGAAAAATAAAGTTTTGTGGAGAGGGGGGGGGGGGGGATGGCTGACTTAGTTGCTGTTGTTAGAAAATGAAAACAAGAAATATTTTATTAAAGGGCTTTTTAGTACTTTAAAATATGTTAACATTTTCACAAGTTTTTTTTTTTTTTTTTAAACAAAAAATGATAAATAAATAAATAAAAATAAAAGTTTTAAATGCTGAAGATTCAATGCAAAATTGGACATCCAAGAAAATATTTGCAGAGAATTAATCAGACATGGTAACATTCCAAAAAAATAAATAAATATTTATGTAAGACAATCTTATATATTCAAAACCTTATTAAGTACCATAAAAAAAATATATATTTTTTTTATTTGACATATTGAATACATATATGGTAAACACTAGATATATTTTTTAAAATAGCGAATACTAGATACACATATGAAAACATTGCTATGAAACATGAATTACGATTAATAAATAAAAATTTTTTGTATGTTCAACTATCTCTACATTTCAATTTACGTTTGTCAGCATTTTTATTACAATCAATAAGTAATATTGTAATTAACGTAATATAAATAATGTTTAAAATCATGTTGCAACTTCTAAAATTAAGATTTTCTAATTCGTAGTAGATATGCACTTTTTTTTTCTATTTTTCTTCTAATTTATAATATCAGGGGTCGATGCAGGTTTTTTTTCTTGGGGCCCATTTTGTGAAAAGTAAAGGTTATTTTTGTGAAATTTATTATATTTTTGTGAAAAATAACATTTTGTAACGGAAGTTGAAATACAGTTAATCAAATTCGAACCAAGCATTTATAAACAAAAACTTTTTTAAATCCTTTTGGTGAAATTTCTTTTCTAGTGAACTTGTTTGTTTACAAATTACACATGTTAAAACATCACAAAACAATAAATAACTAATAAATAGCAAGTTTTTATGGAATGGAATTTTGTGAAAAGGCCTATTTTAGTAAAAGGAATTTTGTGAAGGGGCCCATTTTGTCAAATTGATTTTTGTGAAGAGGCCCATTTTATTAAATTTATTTTTGTGAAGGGGCCCTAAATAGGCCCCAAATTTTGCCTGGATCGACCCCTGAATATTAAATACAATTGGTACAATTATTCTATCGAAATAATTACTTAAAATTCTCCAAACAATAAAAAGTAATAAGAATAAGAATAAAACTCACCTGTGAAATACAACAGCGTTTCCTGATGCGGCCGTTTCTTTGCAGCTGAAAATGGAACAATTTTGTGGCATTTTGATTTAATAAGTTCTTAAAAGAACTGTTTTGAATTTAAAATATTAATCTCTAGAAAAACAACAACAGCACAGACAGGCACAGACACAATATAAAGTTTCGGCGGGAAATTCGGGGAAATTCCACGTAGATTTTGGCGGGAGAAAAACCAGTTTGGCGGAATAAATCTACCACCACCACCACTGATGTCTGTCAACGAAAAGGTTACCAATGTGGGGTCTAGTATATGTAAGGTCTATGGTTCAAATGCTTTGTTAAACTGAGCCTGATGAAAAATTAACTCCACCGAAATAATTGCAGCTAAATGTTTTATACGACTTAAATAGTCTATACTATAACATTTCAGCAAATATGCTTTTTAATATTCAGTTGGCACTTTTCCTTAAGATCCCCATTACTGAATAATAGGTACATTTATAATTTTAATTCCTGAATATCATATCAGTCTTTAGTCATGGTAATATCTTGCCCCTCCCTGCATTTTGTTCAGCAGATGCCCATGATGTACACATCAGTATTAAGAAGCTTGTTTTCATCTTAAAAAATATATAAATAAATTTTGAATTTTCTTTTTTTACAGGATCCTGCATTGTAAATAATAACCATTCTACTGAGTCTGTTCCTTCAAGCAGTGAAGCTGGTAAGATCTTTTTTTAATCTAAATATTTTACAAACATTTTCTAATATAAGTGCAATTATTTCCAAGTTAGCAGTAGTTTGTTCACAAGTTGATTACTTCAGTAGTTACATAGTTAAATACTTAAATTCATAATTATTTTTTCAATATGCCAAAAATAAGAATGATAATAATATTAAAACCATAATAATACATTAGGCTTTTGCCTCCAATTTATTTGGATGTATAAAATTTTATATAGCATGTTACTAAAATGCAGCTTTGTGACAGAAAAAAAAGCATTTCTGTCTCAAAATCTTGCCCCTCCTTAGATTTTGTTTAGCAGATGCTCATGATGTATACATCAGTATTAAGAAGCTTGTTTTCATCTTAGAAAAAAATATAAATTAATTTTGAATTTTTTTTCTTTATAGGATCCTGCATTGTAAATAATAACCATTCTACTGAGTCTGTTCCTTCAAGCAGTGAAGCTGGTAAGATTTTGTTTAATCTAAATATTTTACAAACATTTTCTAATATAAGTGCAATTATTTCCAAGTTAGCAGTAGTTTGTTCACAAGTTGATTACTTCAGTAGTTACATAGTTAAATACTTAAATTCATAATTATTTTTTCAATATGCCAAAAATAAGAATGATAATAATATTAAAACCATAATAATACATTAGGCTTTTGCCTCCAATTTATTTGGATGTATAAAATTTTATATAGCATGTTACTAAAATGCAGCTTTGCGACAGAAAAGAAAGCATTTCTGTCTCAAAATCTTGCCCCTCCTTAGATTTTGTTTAGCAGATGCTCATGATGTATACATCAGTATTAAGAAGCTTGTTTTCATCTTAGAAAAATATATAAATTAATTTTGAATTTTTTTTCTTTATAGGATCCTGCATTGTAAATAATAACCATTCTACTGAGTCTGTTCCTTCAAGCAGTGAAGCTGGTAAGAATTTGTTTAATCTAAATATTTTACAAACATTTTTTAATATAAGTGCAATTATTTCCAAGTTAGCAGTAGTTTGTTCACAAGTTGATTACTTTAGTAGTTACATAGTTAAATACTTAAATTCATAATTATTTTTTCAATATGCCAAAAATAAGAATGATAATAATATTAAAACCATAATAATACATTAGGCTTTTGCCTCCAATTTATTTGGATGTATAAAATTTTATATAGAATGTTACTAAAATGCAGCTTTGCAACAGAAAAAAAAGCATTTCTGTCTCAAAATCTTGCCCCTCCTTAGATTTTGTTTAGAAGATGCTCATGATGTATACATCAGTATTAAGAAGCTTGTTTTCATCTTAGAAAAATATATAAATTAATTTTGAATTTTTTTTCTTTATAGGATCCTGCATTGTAAATAATAACCATTCTACAGAGTCTGTTCCTTCAAGCAGTGAAGCTGGTAAGATTTTTTTTTAAATATTTTACAAACTTTTTCTTTTCTTTCTTTCTTTCTTTCTTTCTTTCTTTCTTTTTTTTTTTTTTTACATTTTATACTTTTGTGTAACGTATCTAAAAATAGAGCTATCACTGCAAAAAATTATCTAATAAATTTTAATATTAATTTTTAATGCTTCTATGGATTATATTATGGTTGTTTAGTCATAAAATGCTTAATTTTTAAAAATATTGTAAACTGAAGTAAAAAATATTTATATTCGAAATATAGTAAAATAAATGTAGAAATATTAAGATGGGTTAATTTTTTTTTTAAATATCTTATATTATCCCTCCCTCTACCCCCCCAAAAATAAATAAATATACATGCTAATTTTTATATCGCCCTACACCTACAATTGGGAATGGAGAAGAACCTGTCGTCATGTGACACAAATCGCTTATAACTCGATAAGTTTTATCGATCAAAATATGGAAAACCACATAGAAAATTTTACAAATTGCTTTTTTTTTCTTTCTTTTTGTGTGTGCGTCCTTTTAAAGGCAACATAACTCTGGCTTGTTTGAAAATTCAATTGGTGTTAGTGGTTAACAAGTTTATTACTTCAGTAGTTATTATACAAAAATAAATATTAACCCAATAATTATACATTAGGATTTTGAAAATTTTATTATTTTATAATCAGTCTTTATATTCTTCAGATATTTTGTGTATAAGGAGTAACTTTTTATTTCATCAGATTTATTTTCTTGTTTTTCAGAAAAATAATAGTATTTAATATATAACATCTAATTGTTTTTAATTTTCTGTGCAGGCCTATCTTGTAATTCTCATGCTACGAAAAGAAAATCGTATTTAGGAGATTTTACTGAAGATGATGTTTGTTCGCCAAAAAAGATGAAGAAGTATATGGAAAAATATGTTCTATAGAATGTATTGTTACATAAAGACAGTATGTGATTTCAAGTTTTCAAAACCTATAAAATACATTATCAAATCAAATAATATTTTATAACATGCCACTGCTAACGTTCCACAAATTCATCACTTTTGTAAGAAAAAAAAAAGATACTGTAAATACTGTTCGATTTTCTGTTATTTTAATAATGCCTGCTAAATTTAATGCATTTTAAGAAAAAAAAAAAACAAAAAAAAAAAAACAAAAAAAACAAAAAAAAACCGGACATTAATTTGTTACATTTCGTGAAATGATTGTGTCAGATTGAAGCTTTGCAAGCAGAAATCTCGAAATAATTTGTGTTATCGTACTTAATATCTTATATCACTAATAAAAAAATATAATTTAAGTAACATTTATTACAAGGACAAAGCCATTTTATAACATTAAAATAAAATACAGCAGCAAAAACAGAAAAAGAAAATCCATCCAGAAGATTAAACAATCCTTTTTTCACCATGGGTGGGACTCTCATAACTTATTTCTATCCTTACTCTTTGACATTAAATCCTAGAAGGAGCAACAGTTTCGTTTTGGTTTGTTTACGTTTATTTTTATTGCGAGAATGAAATCGAAGTTGCCAAGAAAGCGATCACCGCCAAAACAGACATTTTTTAAAGCGCCAATCCGAGCTGATCCTGAAACCGGATTTTCAACAATATAACAAAGAGATGTGGTCTCTAGTAGATTATTCCTCTGAGGTCATCGCACATCGCAGCGTTGTTTACATTTCCCTTTCCTGCATCGTGGCGTCGTCTATGTCTAAGTCTCGTCATTCACTGGTTTTTGGATATTTAGATTTACTAATTAGGTAAGATTATTTTTCTATATTATTCCAAGAGTTAGTTAAAAATTAGTTTTCATCATTCTCAGGGACAGATTTAAGTTCAAGATAAAGAAAGCTGAGAAAAAGCATCAGCAATTGTGTAAAATTAACTGCATTGCTTTGCTTATTATGCGACTTAATTCTACAGAAGTGAATAAAAAAAAAAGTTCTTTACTGATCTTACATCTGCCCTGAATATGCTATTAATAAGTTGATTGTAATTCTTATATAGGATATATAATATAGGATCTATATATATCAGAGTAAAATGTGTCCGTAATGAACAATCTCGGAAGTTTTTGGTTTATAAAAAAATTAACCAATAAAAATTCAGCTTTTATTTTTTTCATAATTCTCCGTTGCCTGTTTTATAATTTGCTTTATTGCTGACAATCTTAAACCAGTCAGGAAGCGGAAAGTAATATTTTACAGCTCCAGTGTCTTTCAGTGAAATTATACTTCATATGTTAAGATCTGGTTTTAATTAACTAATATATATATATTCTGTATTTTCTGATGATACTGGCATATTTTTATTTTGATAGTAATAGAAAACTTCGAATTTTATGTACTAATTAATGACCATTTGCAAAATTTCACTTTATTTTTAAGATTTTAATAAAGTAGGTAATTTCTTTTTAATTCATTAATGTGATTTTTAATTAGTCATGGCAATAGTGCCCAAAATGTTTTGGTTTAGCCGAAAAGCTAAGTAATCTGATTTAATTTTTAAATTCCACTTATCAGAGTCGTGTAATAGGAACACAACTTGGTACTTTTCTGTTATACCAACACATGCCAAAATATACGCTAATCTGCCATTTATTTCTACCCTAACCGTGTAAAGAATTTTTTATTGCAAACTGTACCAAACATTCTGATTGGACTATTTATTGAACGTGAATCTTTTATTATTATTATTTAATCGTAACCTCATAAAACATCTTAACTTGCTACTTTTCAAATAGAAAATATTTATTAAATTATAACTTGCATTTATTATTGACACTGAAATGAATTTTACCATTAAGCTGTTACTTGATGATGTAGAAGCGGCAATAAAATTGTTTTAGGACTTTAGATACATAAAAAAAAAGTTTTTATCAAAAAAACTCATAAACATCTTCATTCAAAAAATGAAATGTTTACAGCAATCCTAAGAGACATTTACAATTTCAAGCCTGTAGTTTAAATAGAGTTTTATTTTATTACCTTATGTAATATTTATTTGTTCTTTTATTTTAAGTGCATATTTTGTATTGCAATTTTCAAACGTTTTATTTTTAAGTGCTTAAATTCGTGCCAACAATGTTATTTTTGTTTTCAAATGATTCGTTTCATGTGAATTTCCTTTTGTGCCGATTATTATGCTTAGCGACAATGGTGTTGGTATAGCAGAAAAGGACCCAAACTTTTTATAAACAGTTGCTTTTAATATATTTTCATGTTGTAAATATTTTTTTAATAACAAACCAGATTAATTTTTAATGGTTTTTTTTTTTCCTAATGAAAGCACATAATTTGTTTGGGTACATTTCGGTTAGCCGGGCGCCAGTGATATATATACATGTATTATATATACACATATGTCTGCATATACATATATATACATACATATATTTATATACATATATGTATGTATATACATATATAGGTATATACATTATGTATTTATATATGTTAATATATATCACTGGCGCCCGGCTAACCGAAATGTACCTTTTTTTGTTTCAAAGTATTGCATCGTCCCTTACCCCTCATGCAAAAACAAATTTGTCTTTAAGGACGTCTTCCTTTTTAAAACTTGTTTTAAGCCTTTTTTTAACCTCATCTCCCCCGAGTCTGAAATTTTCTTTCTGTGTTTGTGACAACATACTCTCAAAGTAGGGGTGTACCGAGTAGCACTTTGGCCGAGTACCAAGTACTCGGCCGAGTACCGAGTAGTTATGTGTAAGAAAGAACTATTGATGCGCACATGAAGTGAGCTTAAAAATAACATATCTGTGTGTGTAGATATCATGAACCTAGATCTCTTCTAGGTTCATGGTAGATATAATATAAACATACTTCTTGAGCATGTATTCATACATTTAATTTTACGAAAAATTTGAAATTTAATTATGCACCTATTAAAGACCATTTTTGAAAATTCAAAAAATTTAAAACAGTACCACTATTTTTAAGGAATAGAAAAAAAATTAATAAATAAAAGTAAAATTAGCCAATGTGAAATTAAAACCCATTCTTCAATTTATGTAACTCACTCTGATACGTGAAATCCGTCTGTCAAAAATGGTTATTGGTTACTGTAATTTTGAATAATACAAATTGTCATTGAATAATGCAAAAAGCTGATGTTAAAAGTGTGGCTTGCACTATTCACAATGTGCAACTTATAATAAAATCGGGTTTATCTACCCTACATGCTTTCTGACATGTTAGTTATAGTTATATTGATGGACATTTTAACCACTTTGAGCTGCATGTTCAAATTTTAAAAAAGTTCAGTCACATTTGTCTGAATCAAAAAAAAATTAATCATTACAGTAATTAACCATAAGATGAAACTCAAAGTATAATATGTTGAACCTTTATGCTACTGAAAGTAAGATAAAAAAATTTAACTACAGTTCAGTAGCAATTACTGGAAAGTGTAATGAAACTGGTTATTGCCATTCTGAGTAACATTGAAAAGCTCAAATGAAAGTTCCAATCATTTTGGTTGTGGTATAATGAAAGGGACATTAAAACTAAATTTTGAATTGCTTTGGCTTTTCTTAACTTTTCTGTATTTTGTAAACATATTTCTATATACTACTAAGTAAATAGTTTTTATGAATAATTGCATATATTATATATTTTTATATTCAAATAACTTTTACAGGTCAATTATAAAATCCTTTGGCTTCAAAAATGATAATAATGCTTAAAAATGAAATTCTTACAACTACTCGGTACAAAATTTAGCCGAGTACCAAGTACTCGGCAAATTGGCCGAGTATGCCGAGTACTGAGTAAATACCGAGTACTCGGTACGGCCCTATCTCAAAGCATGACAATTTCTTTCTTGGAATCCAAAATAGTTGCACACTGTTATACTATACTGTTACATTTTTTTTTTTTTTTTTTTTTTTTTTTTACACCCATCCAAAATATTAAGAGGAGAGAGCCTGTCTGATATTACACTTTTAATTTTATGTTAAATAAAACATTGGGTACTTTTCGGTTAGCCAGGTGCCAATGATGTGTACAAGTACATACATGTATATACATTACTGGTGTCCAGCTAACCGAAAAGTACCAAACATTGTATCAATTACACTTTTAATTTTATGTTAAATAAAACATTGGGTACTTTTCGGTTAGCCAGGTGCCAATGATGTGTACAAGTACATACATGTATATATATTACTGGTGTCCAGCTAACCGAAAAGTACCAAACATTGTATCAATTATCTTCCTTAATTACTTTCCTGGAACTATAATTTATCTCCATCTTTTATATTATGTTCTGCAGTGTTTTTCTTTTTCAGTACCATAATTTCAGTAAAAAGCGCTATAGTGCATATGCGTGTAAAAATTTAAAACAGTCTAAGTGCACAGCACTTCTGCTGGTGTGGCTGATTCAGTAATTTTTTTTTTCTTTTCTTCCCCATAGCAATATTTAGATAAGATGCCATTTTATTTAATGCAAATTATGTGTGTGTGCATGTTGAAATAAGTTTTGATTTAAAAGAAGAAGAAAATGATTCACTGACATCAGTTATATACATTAATCAGTTGTACTTTTTCTTTTTAATTTTCTAGTTGAATATGATAAATGCTTAATATTGCAACCTATTACAATTTATTTTCATATTTTTCAGGAAACTGTGGTGGCGCAGTTCAGAGATGGCAGCAGAGATGACTGTGCAGCATAAACTCGTTTGGCATTCAAGCAAAGGTAAGTTGTCAATTTACTCAGTTTGTAACGCAGGGCTTTTATCTTAGGGCCCATTTTGAAAAAAGTAAAAGTTATTTGTGTGAAATTTATTCTTTTTTTTTTTTGTGAAAGATAACATTTTGTAATGAATATGAAATTTAGTTACTCAAATTTGAACCAAACGTTTATTGATAACTTCTTTAAGTCCTTCTGTTAAAGTTTTCCTTTCAATTTGTTTGCAAATTACACATTTTGAAACATAAAATAAAAATTAACAATGAAGAGTATGTTTTTATGGATTGTTTATAAAATAGTCAATTCAGAAAATTCCAGATTTTAAAAGTATTGCTACCCCACATGCAAAAACAAATTTGTCTTTAAAGACTTCTTCCTTTTTAAAATTTTTTTTAAGTTGCCTGTGTTATTTAAAAAAAAAAAAAATGGGAAGAGATCCTGTTTATTAAAAGGTATATTGTGAAGGGACCTGCTTTACTAGGAAGAATTTTGGGATGGTCCCCTAAATAGGCTCCAAATTTTGTCTGTATTGATCAATTTACATTAGTAAATTTAATTTCACACATTCATAAAATAGAAGTGCACTCTTGTATTTTAGCTGCATACAGTTGGTAAACGTTAAAGCTCTTTACAAAGCTTTCCAACCTTTGCACTTTAAGTGTAAAATTTACACTTTTTAACCTTTTTTTACAGCTAGAATGTACTTATTTTTTACTCTTAAAAGTTATAGAAAAAAAAAAGCTATTAAAATATTTTTCGGCAGAATCCTCGAATAAGCGAGGGTCCCCGATTTGGCGATTTTTTTTGACGCGCGCCAACCGAGAAATCGGCAACCTCCGAATTCTACCCAATCAGATCACGAGCTTTTCGGCAGACGACTTATTACTTACACACATCGTCAAGCAAATTCTTTCACAAAGTACACCGTGAACGTAGCATTGATTTTATTTCGTTTTAAGAATATTTACAAAGTTTTAGTAAATTTTACCGCCACATTTTTCGATTTTTACATACTTTTACCAATATTTTCCTTCAGATATTTCAATTTTTACAAACTTTTACCGATATTTTCCTTCAGATATTTCAATTTTTATAAACTTTTATCGATTTTTTCGTTCCGATTTTTTCCATTTTTACAAATTTTTAGCTATTTTTCCTGCCGGATGTTTCCGTTTAAAAAACTATTTAGCTATTTTTCACTCCGTATTGTTTCATTTTTAGCAATTTTTCTATCCAAATTTTGAACTATTTATTCCTCCGGATATTTTTATTCTTACAAATTTTTTCCTCCGGATTTTTCCATAAAAAAAAGTTCTACCCTATTTTTTCCTCCGGATTTTTCCATTTTAACCTACTTTTTTCATTTGGATTTTTCGTTTTTACAAGTTTTTAGCTATTTTTCATTTTTACAAATTTTTAGCTATTTTTTCCTCTACATTTTTACAAATTTTAGCTACGTTTTTATTTTATTTCTTTTGTTTTCATTTTTATAAATATTTAGCTATGTTTTTACTTTTTTTTTTTCATTTTTATAAATATTTAGTTATGTTTTTACTTTTTTTTTCATTTTTATAAATTTTTAGCTATGTTTTTCCTTTGTTTTTTTTGCATTTTTTGAAATTTTTAGCTATTTTTTCCTCCGGATTTTTCCGTTTTTAAAAATTTTTAGCTATTTTTTCCTCCGGATTTTTCCGTTTTTAAAAATTTTTAGCTACTTTTTCCTCTGGATTTTTCCGCTTTAAAAAATTTTTTAGCTACTTTTTCTACCGAATTTTTCAATTTTTAAAAATTTTTAGCTACTTTTTCCTCCGAATTTTTCAATTTAAACAATTTTTAGCTACTTTTTCCTCCGGATTTTTCAATTAAAAAAAAATTTTAGCTACTTTTTCCTCCGGATTTTTCAATTAAAAAAAATTTTTAGCAATTTTTTCTCCAAATTTCTCAATTTTTTTAAAAAAAATATCTATTTTTTTCATTTGGATTTTTTATTTTTACAAATTTTTAGCTATTTTTTCTTCCGGATTTTACCATTTTTACAAATTTTTAGCCATTTTTTTCCTCCAGATTTTTCCATATTTTTAATTTTCTTTCTTCTGTATTTTTCATTTGTATAAATTTTTAACTATTCTTTCCTCATCATATTTCCATTTTTACAAATTGTTAGCTACTTTTCCTCCAGATTTTACAATTTTCACACATTTTTAGCTATTTTTGCCACCATATTTTCCCACATTTTTAGCTATTTTTGCCACCATATTTTCCGAATTTCCAATTTTTTTGCTATGTTTTCCTCCAATTTTTCCATTTTAAACTATTTTTCCCACCGGATTTTTCCTTTTTTTTTTATGAATTTTTAACTATTTTCCCTCCAGATTTCTCCATTTAAAAAAATTTTTAGTTAGTAATAAATAGTAAGTTCTATTCCCTCTAGCTTTTTCAATTTACAAATTTTTAGCTATTTTTTCCTCCGGATACTTCATTTTTACAAATTTTCGGCTATTTTTTTCCTCCGGATATTTCCATTTTTACATACTTTTATCAAATTTTTTCTATTTTTACATATTTATAGCTTTTTTCTTCCATCTGTATCCATTTTTACAAATTATCTTTTTTTTTCTATGAATTTTTTTGAAATATTTATCAAGTTTAATAATTTATTACCTTTAACAATTAAAAAATTTCTAGTAAAATAAGGCTTAAACTTGAAAATTGTCACTAAACGGAATAAAATCAACGTTTACTTCATGAAAGAAATTCTCATAAAAACTCTATAAATAGTCAATTCTCTGCATCACACCACACACGTTATAATTGAGGAAAATTTCGATATTCTTCATTTTTCTAATACATGCAAGACGCGGTTGACTATGCTTCGCGTACATTAACTGAAAAAAAACATCACTGGACACATGAAACTCGCTGTACAGCATTCTCTAGAATGCACGAAATTCATTTAAGCCGAGGTCAGTAACTTGTGTATGTACGCTTCGCGTACATTAACCGAAAAAAAACATCACTGAACGCATGAAACTCGCCGTACAGCAATCTCTAGAATGCACGAAATTCATTCAAGC
Organism: Maratus michaelseni; assembly: GCA_963931845.1. Classification (NCBI taxonomy): domain Eukaryota; kingdom Metazoa; phylum Arthropoda; class Arachnida; order Araneae; family Salticidae; genus Maratus; species Maratus michaelseni. Next base: position 67,707,361 of record OZ007591.1, on the reverse strand, counting down.
CGCGGTCAGTAACTTGTGTATGTACGCTTCGCATACATTAACCGAAAAAAAACATCACTGGACGCATGAAACTCGCCGTACAGCAATCTGTAGAATGCACGAAATTCATTCAAGCCACGGTCAGTAACTTGTGTATGTACGCTTCGCATACATTAACCGAAAAAAAAAACATCACTGGACGCATGAAACTCACTGTACAGCATTCTCTAGAATGCACGAAATTCATTCAAGCCGCGGTCAGTAACTTGTGTATGTACGCTTGCCGTACATTAACCGAAAAAAAAACATCACTGGACGCATGAAACTCGCTGTACAGCAATCTGTAGAATGCACGAAATTCATTCCTGCCGCGGTCAGTAACTTGTGTATGTACGCTTCGCGTACATTAACCGAAATTTTTTTTTTTTCCCCAACAATCCATTGACTAATTTTAAGATTTTTTACCACGATTGGCTGATAAATTTGGCGATATCTTTTAAATGGCCAAAAAACCATTTTGTAAACTTTTTCATATTAAAATTTAGTTAAATTGTAATATTTTAACAAAACTGTATTCAAAAAGTTATCATAAAAAAATCTTCGTCTATTACATATTGCATAGCAATTGTTCATTTTTATTAAAATTATTTTATTCAAAATTGTTATTTTACAGTTTGTTAAAACAGTTTAGCAGAGTTTCATGAAATGTAAACATCTTGTACAATGGGTCCTTCAAATTACTCAAAATTTTGATGCTTCAGCTCATGTGCTTAGAAAATGTTTGCTTTAAATGTTTTAATATTTGTTTCAAGAGTGATGATTCAGTTTTGTGATTATTGTGACACCTCTGGAAATATAGTGCATCTAATCTGGACTTACATTTAATAAAAATTAAATTAATTTAAATTTTTGAAATGTAAAATTTAATAGAAAAAGATTGAGTATTTTTTAAAGTTTTGCAGAAATGTGTCAAATAATTTTTGTTAACAGGGTTTTTGACTTTCATGAACTTTGACAATACTTAAGATTACACAGATTTATGCTAAATAATTTTTTTTAATTTATGCTATGTATGTAGAAGAGGAAGGGAGGTGGTGATAAAATTATTTAATCTTCTGACCTCTAAATTAAGGATTTTTTTTTAATATGTTGTCATATAAATTAATTTGGATTTTGATTATATGTAATGTATAATTTTTAACAAATTAAAAATAAAGCAGATTCTTTGGAGAAAGGGACCTTCTTTAATACTTTCTTTGACCCTTTTTTCTTAAGAAACTTTAAAAAATGATATTTAAATTCAAGGTATTTTTAAAACATTCTTATGTTTTGCCCAAAATATTTTGCAAATGTAAGATTCTGGAGAGGAGCTGAAGGTTCAAATCCATGTTTTTAAATTTTCCTTTAAATCAAATATCAAGTAATAAAAATGGTGATTTTTTTTTCATTGCTAACTAAGCGTAAAACTGACAGTGTGAAATATGTTCGAGCCTGGAAGCTTGGTTACGCTTAGTTAGCAATGTAAAAATTCACATGTTTGTTATTCAATAATTTCGAGTTAATTTCACTGCTGAAAATAAATTAAAATTACTCAAATATCAAGTTTTTAGAATAAAATAACTGTGGCAATATTTGTATTGGAGTAATTAGTGTTTCCCCTAGACGTTTTCGAGAGGGCGCAGCACCCTGCCCATTTTTTTATAGTTGTAAATGCGCCCTGCCCGTTTTTATATAGCTGGAAATGTGCCCTGATTATTGTGGATTCGCAAGAATTTGCTTTCGCGAATTTCACCAAAATTTAGCGGGAAAATATCACAAAAATCATCTATCGGTCATGAGAAAATATCGCAAGATTCGTCTATTGGTCACAGTAAAATATCACAAAATTTGTCACTTGGTCGCAAGAAAAATTACAAAATTCAAAAATCTCAAAATTCGGCAGTTTGTTGTAGGAAAAAAATTGGGAAATTTGCTTATTTGTCGCAAAACCTCCCTCCCTGCACAATTCGGCAATTGGTAGCAGGAAAATATTCTGAAATTCATCAGTCAGCTGCGGGAAAAATCACGAAACTATTCAGTCAGTCATGGGAAAAAATAGCGAAATTCTTCCAAGATCGCATGAGAAAAATTGCTAAATTTGTCAATCGATTGCGGCTAAAAATAGAGAAATTTATATATCTGTCATGGGCAGGGCATTCGGGGCACGGGCCCAGGGTCCCCGATTTTCAGGAGTCCCCAAATGCTACTAAAAATTTTTGAATTATTGGCCAAAACAGTTTTAACTGTTAAAAAAACAAAATTAAAATGGAAAAATCTGTTTGTCAGAGATTGTCTATGATGTGTCAAAGCAGGGTTGGCAAGTTTCTTCCAAAGTGGAAAAAACCGGCCTGAAGAAATAGGTTTCTTCCAAGTGGAAAAAATGGAAGAAACTGTTTTTCTTTAAGAATTTACCATATAAGTTACAACTTTGTAAAATACAATAAAAATAAATGTATTTTCTAATAGATAACCTTACATAAATTTAATTAGACTTATAAAAATTTAATTATGTATGATAAATTGATAATTACACCAGTTTTTTAGCCAAGATCACACACCTGTCTAAAGCTTTCCAATCATTGTGTACCTGAATAAAATAAATGGGACTTTTCTAACACCATGCCAAAATGTATGCTAATGTGCTATTTATTTAAACCCTGAACGTGTAAATATTTTTATTGCAAACCGTGCCAAACATTGTGATTTGCTATTTATTGAACATGACACTTTTTAATTATTATTATTACTTAATTTACTCTGTAACCTCGCAAAACATCTTAATTTGCTATTTTTCAAATAGAAAATATTTAATATTAAGTAGTAACTTATATTTATTGTTGACACTAATGTGGATTTTACCATTAGGCATTTACCAGATGATGAGGACGCTGCAATAAAATTGTTTCAGGACTTTGGATACAAAAAAAAAGTATGAACGTCTTCATTCAAAAAGTGAAATGCTTACTGCAATGCTAAGAGACATTTACAATGCTATGCCTGTAGTTTAAATTGAGTTAATTTTATTAATTTATCATATAATATTTATTTGTTCTTTTATTTTAAGTCTATATTCGTGTCGATTTAATAAAATAGTTCGTGAAAGTCTGTAATTTTCAAATGTTATATTTTTAAATGCTCAATTTTGTGCCAACATTTTTTTTTTTTTTTTTCCAATTGAATCCTTTCACATGAATTTCATTTTGTGCCAATTATTGCACTTGGTGACGACAATGGTGTTGGTATAATGGAAATGTACCAAATAAATTTATCCAAAATACACAAAATCAATTCTGGTAATTCAATTCAAAAGAGGCACATTTTTTTTAATATATATAATTTAAACTTCTGTAACCAGTAGTAAATAGTATGTGGATCATTTACCTATTGTAGAATGAAACTCTTTTAAATAAAAGACAGTGCTTTGAATTTACGCCCATTTTATTAAGGAAACTAATATACAGTAATTACTGTATTGAAGGATTTCATTAAAATCTCCATTTTCCTTACTACAGTGCAACATTGTATAACAAAACAGAAGTAATTTAGCTTTAAGATGCTGCAATCAATTTCTCAACTTAGAATGGATGAATGCAAAAGATGAAAAAAATTCTTATCCCTGTAGAGTTTATTTTCAGAACATTTATCTTTTAAATCAGCATGCTAGTATACATAATTACAAATTTGTTTGTTTTAAGTTTTGCACAATAGTTTTTAAAATATTGCATTTTTATATGATAAATAAGGAATTGGTAGGTTTTTTTTTTTTTTTTACAGAAATTATATAAACAATAAAAAAATATCCCCTACCTCTAAAGTTGTAAAAAACATAACCTGTAAATACCTGCTGAACCTGAAGTTTGTTATTAAAAAATAACTTATTTTTCCATAAATAATATTTTTAATATTAATTAATTTCCAATTTAAATTTCATATAATTAGGTTTTGAATTTAATTCTTTTATATAGTTAATATATTTTAATTTTGAGCATCTGTTTTGTTTTCTGTTGGTTTCTTCCAGTTTTTTCCATTTCTTCCAGTTTCTTCCGGAAGAAACCCAACCCTGTGTCAAAGTAACTTCATTTTTTCTTTATTGTCTTTTAACCCTTTGAGGCGTGGTGGGATATATTATATCCCACCTAATTTAAATTTTACTTTTTTAACTTTGACGGGGAAAAGTTGAAAAATTGCTTTTCCTTATTTTGAACTAAATTACGGTGAGAATTGAAATGCTATCGTTTTATGAGTGGTAATATCAGATTTATAGCTTGGAGGTACACAATGTATTTTCCTACTTTACAAAGCCATTTTGAAGGAAATGTTATGTGAAAAAATAAAGTGAAGAAAATAAAGAACTGCTGGTTTCTAGCAATACAAATTCTAGAAACATTTACAAAGTGAGCAATTCGACTTTTATGAAATGAACAGAAAGAGCACCCATACATCATATGTAAAGAATATGAATTTATATATTTGAAGTTATTCAAAAGAATTTATAGAAAGCCTGTTTTTATTTTGTTTTAGTGATTAACACAGAGATAAAGTATTTAATATATACAGCCCCCCCCCTCCCCCCTGCTCTTAACACATAAAAATAGAAACAATATTATTGTTAACATGGTTGCAAAAAGAAATGAGAGAATATGATATAACATAAAATTGCCACCATGAAATGCAGTTTCGCACCTAGAAAAAAAAAAAGGAATTAGGTGTCATTTGACAACGCTGCCCTTTCATGAGTTTTTGTTAAAAGCAAATATAGGTATACTGCAATAAAATAGTTTCATTTTGTACAAATAACTTGAACTACAAAGCTTTTTGTAAATAGTTTTTTTAAATTATAATTTCTGTTCCGATTATATTTATAAATGGCTAATTAATAAGTGGTGTTTTTAAAGTAAGGCATTTTAATTTTGTTTTGTAAAATTTATTTTTTGTTTTTCAGAAGAAGAAGAATAAAAATCTGGAAAGAAAAAAGTTCTCTGTGAAGATGACTGTAGATTTTCAGCTCTTGTTTATAAACTTAAATTAAGAAACATCAGAAATTTAATTGTAACAGGATTAAATTTTCTTGTAAAATATTTCTGATAAATTTTGAGCATCTTGTAAATACATAAATAAATGTTTTTTGGTTGGTTTGTTTTACATTTGTTGTGAAAAATAAAATTTATATGAAAAAAAAAGCATTCAGTTCTAGTGTTTTTAAATATATATATTTATTTATGCAAGTGATGTTGTTAAAAAAGATGTACTATATATTTTCCCCTTCTTTCTCATTCTGAGAACATTCCCCCTTCTTTTTACAGGTTAAGATATAATTGAATAAAAGTGTTTTATGTAGGCTATATTTTAAAAACTGATAAACTGTTTTTGTTGGTTGATTATAAATTAGCATTGCTTGGAGATCAGGTATTAAAAATAATTTGCTGTATAAAAACTTTTGAAAATTTTAATAAAAATTTCATCATAATCTCATTAGAAGTTGAGATTAAAATTTTAATGTACATAATATTGTATGAATCAGTTTGAAATTTTGTTAGTCAAAAAGTCACATACCTCCTGCTGGAAGGAAAAATATTTTAAAGATTTCTTTATTGGTAATATATTAAAAAAAAATATATATATATATTCAGTACTCATTACTTGCTAATTTTTAAAAAGTAAAAACAATGATATATTATTATTTATGAGTAATGTTTAGTCCATTTAAAAAAAAAAAAAAAAAAAAGATTTAGTGTATGAATGGTGAACTTGCCGTGTTCTAGAAGATCAACTGCCACTACTATTTTGAAAAAATATTAAACTTATTTAATAAGAGAAATTTTAAGATTACATAAGAAGGAAAATAGTGACAATTGGCTTTCTGTCAATTAGTAATATTTTGTAAATATATATACATTGAAATTTTGTTCTATGATGTGTATAAAGGGGGGAAGAGTCCTTAACAGACTAAAACATTACTTTATAGGAATACTGCTACATTTTTCTGATATTATATGCCAAAGAGATGAAGATAGTGAAATGACATTTTTTGAACGGACCTAATTTACATATATATATAGTTACATCATTAAAAAAAATTCTTAAATTTCAATGATCAGTAATGTCAACATTTTACCAATTTTATAAAATAGAGTTCCTGCATTTTTGTTTTATTTTCAAGCTGGATAATTGGAAGAAACATCCAGGTAAGAAATTGTATTATAAAAGCACCAGTGGACCCATGCGAAGATTTCACACTGCAGTCTAATACTTTTTAGCAATATCTAATACTCTTTAGATGCAGGTTTAAACTTGTAAAGGAAAATTAAGGACGGAAACTATCTTCAAACAACATTAGTCGAGCCAGAATATGATCTCGTTTATTCCATCACAGTTACAGTAAAAACTGATCGAGCATAGCAAAGACAAAAAAATATATATATCTATAGTTAATTAACTGCTTTAGAGATGACATCATCTGTTTCGGAAAAAAACATGGGACAAAGAAAAATAAATTGAGCATTTCAATTTTGCTTTTTAGTCATAAATATAAAATAAACCCGTGCAGCAACTATGTCCCACTTTATCTTTTTTGTAGTTATTTTTTATAATCATTTTAAGCATTATATAATGTGGTATTTTATTTTTGTGGCTACACTAATTTGAGGAAAGCCTTTCATTTCTTTTATGAAGACAATGCAGATTTAATTTTTAATTTACAGCAATTTTTAATCAAAAAATATGTTTTATCGAGATGTGAGTGCACTATGTCAGAAGCTGGTTCAAAATCCTTTCTTATGGCATCTCGTTCATTGTTGTGCATTTCATATTTTCTGAGAAAAGGGGATGTTGATAACAGAAATAATATATACTAGTGGGCCTGTGTGAAGATTTCACACTGCAGCCTAATATTTTTTAGCAATATCTAATATTTTTTAGATGCATGTTTAAACTTCTAAAAAAAAATAAAGCCAGAATATAATCCAATTTATTCTTTCATACTTTACAGTAAAAACTGACTGAAAATATCAAGAGCTATATATATATATATATATATATATAAATTGTACTTTAACTACATTAGAGAATGACATAATGTTTTGAAAAAAAAAAAAAAAATTGAGCGTTTGAATTTAAATTTTGCTTTTTTATCATAAATATAAAATAAACCCATGCAGCAACCATGTCCACTTTATCTTTATTGAACATTTTTTTTATAATCATTGTTGTGGAATTTAATTTTTGTGGCAACAGTAATTTGAGGGAAAACTTTCATTTTATTTCTGAAAACAATCCCTATTTAATTTATTACTTGCAATTTTAACCAAAGTACATGTTTTAAAGAAATGTGAGTGTACTATGTCAGAAGTCGCTTGAAAATCCTTTATTATGGTATCTCATTTAACATTATACATTTTTTATTTGCTTCGAAAAAGGGATGTTGAATATAATCATCAGATAACAATTTTCAATGGAAATTCTGGCTGGACAATCCACCTGGTGAATTAGCTTGAAGAAACATAAATTGAAACTACTTAAAAATTTACTCCTTTGAATAGAATGTTTAAACCTATAATTTAATTAAAAATTGAAGAAAATTAGTTTTTTTTTCGTATTCTCACCATCCTTGGTAATTTAACGCTCAATATATATTTTACACCTTGTGTTACACCTTATTTTACAACTTTTTTTTTATTAATTACAATTATGGCTTTTGCAACTTTTTCAGAATAACATTAAAAAATAAATCCTAACCATATGGCCTTTTATTCCGATCTAATGAGATGAGTGGATACGGCCAATTTTTGCCTCCATTGGGACACTTTTTTAAAAAAAAAATTATTGCTTCCAGATTGAAAGTATTCTATACAAGATCTGAAGCACTTTCGATTTTATTGTATTTTGACCTTTTTAATATGGGGTGCTTATAACACCATTGCAGTTTTTAACTGAAAAATATTATAATAAAGTGAAACATGTTTGCATAAAAGTCAGGTTGGTGTTATGAGCTCTTGTTAAGAAAAATATTCCAATAGATTATTATTATTTTTTTTTTTTTTTCAAATTTTGAATAAAATATTTAGAGTTTTCAGACAAAAATTATGGACCAGTAAATTTAGATTCTAAAGTTTAAAATAACTTAAAAAAAGAAAAAAAATTGTCCCTGCCAAAGGAGTAAAAATGGAGATTTGCTCAACTTTACTTTTTTGAGGACCATAAAAAGTATAATTCTGGCCAGCTTCCATTCATGATATCTAATAGTGGCATGAATATGGCTAGCTTTGGGCTATCATTCATTAATGATGCCCATTGATGGCGACAAAGTGGCTAGCTTTCGGCATGCATTCATTAATGATTACCATTGATGGCAACAAAGTGGCTAGATTTCGGCTTGCATTCATTAATGATGGCAACGAAGTGGCTAGCTTTCGGCTTGCATACATTAATGATGCCCATTCATGGCAACAAAGTGGCTAGCTTTCGGCATGCATTCATTAATGATTACCATTGATGGCAACAAAGTGGCTAGCTTTCGGCTTGCATTCATTAATGATGGCAACGAAATGGCTAGCTTTCGGCTTGCATACATTAATGATGCCCATTCATGGCAACAAAGTGGCTAGCTTTCGGCATGCATTCATTAATGATTACCATTGATGGCAACAAAGTGGCTAGCTTTCGGCTTGCATTCATTAATGATGGCAACGAAGTGGCTAGCTTTCGGCTTGCATACATTAATGATGCCCATTCATGGCAACAAAGTGGCTAGCTTTCGGCATGCATTCATTAATGAATAGCATTGATGGTATGTGGATGGCTGGCTTAAGGCTAGTTTACATTTATGATGACCAATAAATTAACATTTATGGCCAGCTTTGGGGTAGCTTTTATTCTTAACAAACGCAGGTGGCATGGCTGTGGCGATCTTCTGGCTAGATTTTATTCACGATGATCGTTAATGGCCAAACTGTGGCTAGTTTTCATTAATAATTGCCACTTAAAGTATAACTGTGGCCAGTTTTAGGCTATCCGTCAATTATGATTAACCACTTGTGGCACAATTATGGGCATCTTAATGTAGTTATGGCCAATTCTGTTGCGGCCACATTGTGGCCGGCGTGACAGTTTTTTTAAGTTGCCGTTACGGCAAACGATTGCGGCCCCTCATCTACTAGTTTGGGCCAAGGCTAACGTAGCCATCAGTGGCCCGCAAGTTCTGTGTTAGTTGGGAAGGTGATCGTGGTGACGTGAGATTGCTCGATAATTCAATCGAAACAATTTGCTGAGGTTTGTTGGCAAAACAAGATTATAGCCATACTTTTGCTTTTCCTGAAGCTGTTTATTTCTACACGGGATCGAGACGATTTTCTTTCATTACAATTGGGGACGGGACATGCTCACTACTGGGGCATACTTTTCCTTTCAACAGACTCGGGTTGGCCGGTCCTGGACTATATTCTTACTGGACCGTGTCGGGTAGAACTCTTTCTTTTGTAAGAATAATAGTGATATTGCATATTTATTAATAGAATCTTTAGAAATTTATTTGTGGTTTAAAAGAAATATATATATATTTTTTAAATAAATTAAAAAATATATTTTTTCTTTATAGACAATCAAAATTGTGATTTTTCAAATCTTTTTTTCTATCTTTCTAATATATATATATATATATATATATATATATATATATATATATATATATATATATATATATATATATATATATATATATATATATATATATATTTCCTTTTTACCAAGTCTTCTTTTGAATCTAAAAATTATCATTAATGTTGTAATCCTTGTAAAGATATAATCTAAAAAATTGTCTCCTTTAAAATTTTCGCATAAAAATGTATTTCATATTTTTTTTAAGGCTGTTCTCAAATCGAAACGGGCTACTTTATGACATATTTTTTAATTCATTTTTGTTCAGAAACGCATGAAATTGGCAGGTGTTCTTATTCAGAAGCTTTGTAATCGAAACACGTTTTCCATTTTTTGGTAAACACAGAAGATATTTCGGAAAATATTGTCAAAGTCAACTTTTTGAACCAATTTCCAGCCGCGGCGCCCCGAGCAAAGCGAAAAACGTGTTGTCACGTGACACAAATCGCGAATAACACGATAAGTAATATACTTATTAAAAATTGGAAACCTCATTTCGATTGCAGATCACTTCAATAGTCACCACAGCCAATTTTATAGTAAAGTTTTTAAGTGTAATTTTGCATGTTGGTGTGTCTTGGAGCATATCCAGTAAGAATTTTGCGAAAAGTTCCTCCTGCCGTCACTCACTTTATGGAGCGGGCGAAACTGCATCTCGGAATCTATTACAGCTTTATATAAGGTGTGGTGTTTTATTTCTGAAAGTAAGTACTAGATAGCAGAATCACAAAAATAAGAATTGTAAGTCTATCCAGTTAGTACTGCCACTTGTCGTTCAGATGTTATTGTTTCTCTGCAGTACCCATAAAATGTAGATGTAGTTATGTGATGCCTTATGTGTAAATACTTGTGTTGTGATGTTAATTAAAATGTATACAGTAATTCATTTCGTCCACCTCAATGAATATATATATTTACTTAATAAGCAATCTTCAAAATACAGTATAACTGGCGAAGAGGGAAAACATTCTCACAGGAATATATTTAAAAAGAAATTCCGTGTCGAACGCAAAATGGCTTTACTTTTGATTTCGTTCTACACGTGATGTTTTATCCTGCTAAAGTTATGCTATAAATAGATTTTCTAAGAAAAAGTTCTTCAATTACGGGGGTGGTAAGTCTATATATATATATTTCCTTTTCTAAAGTATATAAATTAAATTTTCTAAAGTAATTATGCTTCAAAATTTTAAGGAGTTTAACGATTCCATTGAATCGTTCCTGTCATATGTTAAAAGGCTGGAACAAAGTTTTATACTTCATGATGTGAAACGGGAAAAGAAGTTCCCTGCAATAATATCGTGCATGGGTCCAAAATTGTATAATTTGTTATTTGATTTAACTTTTCCTAAATCTGCTGAATCTTTGAAATATGAGAAAATTGTTGATATTCTGTTAAAGCACTTAAACCTCGCCCCTAATAAATTTTGTCAAAGAATAAAGTTTCGTAATTCTTATCAAAATGAAAATGAATCTATACAAGATTTTGCTGCTAAATTTTTAAAAAATGACCACTTTTTGTGCTTTTGCTGGTGAAATATTAAATGAAAATCTTTTGAAACAGTTTCTTAGAGGTTTAAAAATTGAAAGTATTCAGAGTAAATTACTTACGCAAGTAGAGGATTTAACGTTTGAGAAAGCCATTGAAAAAGTAATTATTTTGAAAAATAACGAAATTGATATTTCTGAATTGAAGCATAAAAATTTGAATGTAAATAAACTTGCGTGTTCTAAAAATATACAACCCAAGAAAATTTACAAATAATTTACAAAAAAAGAAAATTAACAATACTGTAAATAAGGGGAATTCTGAGGTAAATAAAAATAAATTGAAGTGCTACAGATGTGGTAATCCATCACAGTTAGAGAATGCGTGTAGATATATTAATACAATTTGCAACCAATGTAAAAAACGAGGCCATCTTAGCAAAGTCTGTAAAAGTAAAAATAATAATTCTCAGAAACAAACAAATGTTTTGCATAAAGTTGATATTTTATCTGTGAGTCATGATAAAGGTACTACTCCAATAAAAGTGATGGTTTTAATTGAAAATAAAGCTAAAACTGAAATGGAATTAGATACCGGCTCCGGAATTTCGGCAGTACCTGTTAAACGTTTTCGGAGAACTTTTCCAAATAATAAAATTTTTCCGGCAGATGTTCAGTTAAAAACTGCAACTGGTGAAATGTGTACACCTATTGGGTATGTTAATAGATGTAGATGTACATGTTTCTTATGAAAATAAAACTAAAAATCTTAAATTATATTTGATTAAAGAAGATAGTTTCACACTTTTATTTGGTAGAGATTGGGTATCTGCATTTAATTTGTTTCCCTCTAATTTGAAATCTGTATATGTAAATAAAATTGCAAATTCTACTGAAAAATTGGAAGTATTATTAAATGATTTTTCTGATTTGTTTACTAATAAAGTTGGGAAAATAAAAGGTTTGAAAGCAGAACTGTATCTAGAAAAAGATTCTACGCCCATATTTTGCAAAAATAGAACAGTTACTTATGCTCTACGTGGAGCAGTAAATGATGAAATTCAAAGGTTACAAGATGAGGGTATTATTAAACTTGTCACTAGTAGTAAGTGGAAAACTCCTATAGTTCCAGTGGTTAAACCTAATGGTAAAATTCGTTTATGTGGTGATTTTAAAGTTACAGTAAATAAATTTTTGAAGGTTGAAAAATATCCTTTGCCTAGGGTAGAGGACATACTTACATAAGGTGGTGGTTTGCATTTTACAAAAATTGATTTAAATCAAGCATATCACCAGTTATCTGTAGACAAAAAATCACAAGAGTTCTTAACTATAAACACTCCTAAGGGCGTATTCCAATTTTTAAAATTACCAATGGGTCTTACTAGTTCTCCAGCAATTTGGAAAAGATCAATTGAACAGACGTTAAGTGGTATTGATAGTGTTACAGTTTTCATTGATGATATTGGTGTTGCAGGGGAAACTGATGAAATTCATTTGAAAAGGTTTAAACAAGTGTTAGAAAGATTACGTGAATATAATATTAGTATAAATAAGACAAATCAGTTTTTATGGCTGATCACATTACATATTGTGGTTATAAAACTGATAAAGAAGGTATTCATAAAACACAAGATAAAATAGATGCTATTCTAAATGCTCCTAGACCAATAAATGTGTCACAAGTTAAAGCTTTTCTAGGCATAGTTACATATTATTCTAAATTTGTACCAAATTTATCTACAATTGCTCATCCTTTAAACCAATTGCTTAAAAAGAATGCGGAATTTATATGGTCTCCTGTTTGTGAACAAGCATTTAAACATATAAAAAATGAGATTATTTCAGAAAGAGTTCTTACACATTTCAACCCTAAATTACCTTTACTGTTAGTAACCGATGCTTCTCCATATGGTATCTCTGCAGTTCTGTCGCATGTGGTGCCAGATAACGTTAAAAAAACAATTGGTTTTGTATCCAGAACTCTCACTAATGCAGAACAAAAGTATAGACAGGTGGATAAGGAAGAACTAGCTATTATCTTTGGTGCAAAGAAATTTTTTCAGTATTTATACGGTAACAGGTTTACTTTAATTACGGATAGTAAACCACTTGTGTATCACATTTTCTCCTACTAAGAGTATTCTTGTACTTTCAGCTGCTAGAATCCAAATATATGCATTATATTTACAAGCGTTTAAATATGATATTCGCTATAAGAAAACATCCGAATAAGGTAATGTCGATGCTCTTTCACGACTTCCATTACGCAGTGAAGATTTACCTCCACAATTAAATTCAAGTAATGTAATTGATGAATTTGAATTTTTTCAAATTAATCAAATTTCTACTTTACTTTTAAATGTCAAATCAACTGCTGTAGCTACAAAATCTGATCCTTTATTACGTAAAATTTTTCATCATCTAATTTCTGGTTCTCCAAATCCAAAAAAATTACTTTTTGGTGGCAAGCAAGAAGAATTTACTCTTCAACATAGCTGTATTTTTAAAGGATGTAGAGTAATTATCCCTGAAATTCACAGAAAACAAAATTTAAATGATTTACACTTTGGACATTTTAGTATAGTGAAAATGAAGTCCTTATCTCGCAGTTTTGTATGGTGTCCAGGAATTGATCAAGATATTGAAGATCTTGCACGAAATTGCACTACTTGTGCCAATTTAAAAAATAATCCTCTCAAGGTAGATACTCATCATTGGGAATAGCCTACAGCTTCATGGCAAAGAATTCATATTGATTATTTTGGTCCTGTTATGGGTAAAATGATTTTCCTTGTTGTTGATGCTCATAGCAAATGGCCAGAAGTTTTCATCGTTCCTAATACAACTTCAGAACATACGATTACTTCTCTTTCTTCTCTTTTTGCCAGATACGGGTATCCGATATCTCTGATATCTGATAATGCTAAACAGTTTACTTCTGAAGAATTTGAGACATTTTTAAAGAATCGTGGGGTTAAACACAGATTTAGTGCTCCATACCGTCTAGTTACAAATGGTCTACAGATATGTGCAAATTCTTAAACGTAGACTAAAAGCCTTATCTTTAGAATCTGGTACTTTACAAATGAAATTAAATAACTTTCTTTTAGAGTATAGAAAGATGCCTCATGTTACAATGGGGGAAAGGCATCTCTATTTTTAAAGCGGCATATTAGAACGAAAATAGATTTGATACTTCTAAACGTTACAAATTTTATTTGTGATAAGCAAAATGCGAGAACTGTCAATACTAAAGTAAAAGAATTTCAAATTAACCAGAAAGTGGCTACTAGAAATTATACTCCTGAAATCAAGTGGAAAATTGGTCGCATTATTGCAAGAGAGGGCATGTTGCATTATAGAATTCAAGTTGGCTCAAATATTTGGAAAAGACATGTTGATCAGATAACTAATGTCGGTTCGAAAATACATTTAACTAATTAGTGGTTCAAATTCTGAAGAGAGTGATACAAAAAGTCACAGAAGTGATAATACAGTTGTTAATCAAGGTGATTCTCAATTAATGCCTCCTAGTGTCTCAGATCTTCGATTAGCTGACTCTTCCATCCACTCCAAATCCTAAACCAGCTGACTCTGTTGTCCCATCTACTCCAAATCTTAAACCAGCTGACTCTGTTGTCCCAAATACTTCAAGTCCTGAACCAGTTGACTCTGATTTGATATCTCCAGTTCCAAAACCCATGGTTCCAAGATGCAGATACTGTTAAAACTAATTATTCTCCTTCCTCCCCACGGGCATTACGACGTTCTAAAAGAATTCGAAGAGCTCCTACTTGGTTGAAATATTAAAGTGGGGGAGAGATGTGGTGTTTTATTTCTGAAAGTAAGTACTAGATGGCAGCACCACAAAATAAGAATTGTAAGTATCTGCAGTCAGTGCTGCCACCTATCGTTCAGATGTTATTGTTTCACTGCAGTACCCATAGAATGTAGATGTAGTTCTGTGATGTGTTATGTGTAAGTACTTGTGTTGTGATGTTAATTAAAATGTGTAAAGTAATTATTTTCGTCCACCTCATTTAATATGTATATTTACTTAATAAGTAATCTTCAAAATACAGTGTATATATTAAGGAAGTTTCTGAAAATTCCCTCTTCAGTCTGACATGGAAGAGGCAAGGAGCTTAATCAGAATGGAAATTAATACCCCATAATGTATTAGGACATTGGAAGTGCAATTTTGCATGTTGGTGTGTCTTGGAACATATCCAGTAAGAATTTTGCGAAAAGTTCCTCCTGCCGTCACTCACTTTATGGAGCGGGCGAAACTGCATCTCGGAATATATCAGAGCTTTATATATATGAATTTTTTTATGATAATGTTTCTCGGAACATAGGAAAAATACAATACATTACATGCAGAACAAAATCCAGGAGCAAGATTTTGGAACATATATGCCTAAAAAAAAATGCTCCAAGGTCGCATTTCATTTATTTGTTTATTATTATTGTTGTTGTTGTTGTAATGGAGAATATAAACATGAAATAAGCTAAACAAAGTATTTATTGTCAAAACCCCACTATCAAGAGACTTTTTTAACGTATCCACTTAAACATATTACAGACATGTAATAAATAAGGCATATTAAAAAACAAAGAGGAAGTTTTTTTTCAACTTTTCTTTAATGAAGAATTGAAACAGTTTGCAATTTTGTACTTGATGTAACTTGATTTTTATATATGTTAGTTGATTTTTCGTCAGAAGCAGGGTGGGGTGGGGGGATGCCCGGGGCCTACCTAATGCAGGGGCATGAGGGGCAGCTGCCCCGGGCCCCCCTGGGCTTAATCAGAATTGTGTTAAAAGAGTGCAAAATGGTTAAAATTGGCCAAAAGTGACCAAAATTCTTACATTTTCAAAGATTTAGGAAAGGAGTGTAGACCTCTACTTCCTGCGCCCCATGCCCCCCCCCCCCTCTCCGCAAAAAGAAACAATCAACGTCATCAGAAAACTAATGTTATACAATTTTATACAAAAGTACATTAGTGCATGAGGATTGAAGTAACAACATAACAAGCGTTGAAATTTGTTGTGATTAGTATAAGTGCATGCCTGCACTTGCCTTTCCATATTATGGAATCGTCCAAATGCATGTTGATGCAATACAAAGATTAAATTTTATAATGTGAAAATTTTATATTATGACAAATAACCAAAATAACTGAAAGATCCGTATTTACACTTTGAAACGCTACATGAGTAATAAATAAATACATAATATACATTAAAAAAACAAAAAACAATAGTGTATTCTGTCATCTGTTAAAGTTATGGCCATCTTTCTTGTGGTACCCTGTATAGAGATGTGAATAGTACTCGGCTCGAAATTTATGTATACATACAATACATATGAAGTTTAGTACTAGTCACTTCAGCATAATTCACTAACAATTTCTATGGATAGATAGAAGGGGCCCCCCTGAATGATGCTTGCCCCGGGGCCCCAGGTAGTCTAAGTCGGGCCTTGGGGATGCCATGACAGACAGTATTTAGTTTTGTTTTCCTTTTACGTACATGTGTTTAACAATTATCTTTTACGGAGGTTCAGGGGAGCAGAACACCTCTAATCAGAAAAAAAAAAGTTATAATCTGTATTAAAACTGCAGTAAAACCTTTCATTTTTACAGTACTTTTCTTAACGGATCCACGAACTTCTGTATTTGAAATAGAATCTCTTTGGGACAGCCTACATACCACACCTCATTGTAAACCAGATATCGTCCACACACCATTGAATACGATAGCGTAAAATATCCCTCTAAAAGCTGTTATTACGATTATTGAATCAACAGCTCGAAGGGCGGCTGCTGTGAGTGTCATTACAAGACGAAGTGGATCTTTAAAGACACAAATTAAAATAAATATCAGACTAGAAATGTGTCCAAATTGATGGTTGTATACAGATCTGTCTTTGAGGTCGGTGAGTTCAAGGTCTGGAGAATTATTTAAGCATTGAAATTATATTTCTTTTTACAGCTTTAATTTGATATCATGCTGAGTGATTGGCAGGATTTTAAAAAATGTCAAGCAAGTTTAATATTATCCGGAGCCGAGTATAGAAAAAAAACCCGAACGCAAAATTAAAATAATTAGTACATGATGATGGGGTATCCAGGTGTCCAATTCGCAGCATAAATTATATGACGCAGAGCAAGAATGTAGTAATTTTTAATAATTTGCATCCAGTTATAAATTATTTGAAATTTTATCCATAGATCTCTTATATTTAATTGATATATATTTTATTATTTATGAGGATATTATTATTTAAGAGAAAATTAATTTTAAACAGTATATAGATTGAAAAAGTTTTTGAAAGAAATTATAAACGACGATAGCTATTAATATTAAACAAAGTAATAAGGCTTTGTAAAATTTAAGATAATTAGGTAAACGTCTGATATGTATAATCTGAGATGTCCAATTCGCAGATTAAATTATATGACACAAAGCAAAGAAGTATTCATTTTTAGTAATTTACATCCAATTATAAATTATTTGAAATGTTATCCATACATCTATTATACTTAGATGATATATATTTTATTATTTATGGAGATATAATTATCTATCAAAAAATTAAATTTAAACGGTATATATAGACCGAAAAATTATAAATAATGATAACTAGTATTATTAAACGAAGTAATAAGGCTTTATAAAAATTTAAGAGAATTAGATAAACATATCACATGCATAATCCTAGGGTAAAAAATAATCTCATCCCCTCTAACACTAATTCTGCAACAAATCACCATAGGATTTGGGGAACGTCTGCATATTAATTTTCAATGGTAACATCCATTTTCGACAAAATGCTTTTATTTACGTTCAAATTTACATCTAAATACCAAACTTTAAGTCAGTTTTACCAAAAGTTTTAGAATTAAACTTATTGAAATTTTTTGTCCTCTTACGTTAAATTAACTTTATATATTTTATTTCGTATCTTCTAAAATAATAATCTTATTATACTGATTTTTTCGTATGTATATACTATTTAAAAAAAATGAAACATAAATATCTCAAAATTATAATTATCATAACTTTATGATGGGCGATGGGAAAATGAATTATATGAAATTAATATTCGAAAAACAAATATGGATTATTTACCTGTACAAGTTTTTAGAGCATTGAAATTTTAACGTTTCCTGCACGAGCATACATTTTTCACCCTTCCGAGTAGCTTTTTATTTATTGTTAAAAAAATAATAATACAAGATTAGTGGATAGGGGCTGAAAAAGTAACATATTTTGTTTTAATTATAATTTAACATATTAAACTAGTCGTTGGGGGGGGGGGGGGGCACCGTAATACTTACCCATCATGGATATGCATAATATAAAAAACAAAAACACACAAAAAAAAAACATGTGTAAACTCTTTGTAAAATGCATTGTAATTCGAATAAAATCGTGGCTTGATGACGTCATAAACTTTAAATGCTTTATTACTGAATTACGTAACAGAAACATCCTTTATAACTCCAAAATCGATAATCATAGTAACTAACGGTTTATTGCGTCAGATTAAACGTCTCATTTCCAATTAAAATATATCTTTAATTGAAATTTGAATGAAATACAGTGTCATGAAAAATCGAAGAGTATTATAGAAAATATAATTACGAATATCTCGGCAACTCATGATCCGATCGACTTAATTTTTTTATGCAAAATTTATGTTTTTTTATTGTCTTTTATATTGACTCCTTAAAATAAACAATTTAGAAAAAATATGTATACCTTTTATCAGAACGAATATTTCGAGAGTCCGAAAAAAATAGTTCCTATAATCGAGGTTACTGAAATTCAATAAGCTTCTGCGTTATTACATACTAAGTGCATACCAAATTTCAAGTCTCTATCTCAATTTGTTCGGGATATAGAGCGGCGTATATAGACACAAACCCACAGACAGACGGACGGCAATTTTTTTTTCTAAAAATATGTTTTTCGGAATTTCCAGTGCCTGAAACGTGTAAATCCGTCATTTTTTTTTCGATTTTTAAAACGATTACAAGACTTACCCGATACTAAGTATGATGGGTAAGTAAAAATAGCACTTTTTTTCGGGGAGAGACTTTTTTTTTCAGTGGAGTTCGAATGCAAAAGATTCCCTATACATACTTACATGTACAGACACATAAATCTATACGTGGGTGAATTAATTTCAGTTGTATTTTTTGAAAATGTTCGTTAAGTAAAGGTTTATCTAATAATTTGCGGTGAAATAATCGATTGTAGAATTTGAGATCGAATCGATGACTATCTCAATTGTTATTTCCTGCGACGGCGATTGTTCTATAATTATCGAGCATTCTCCCATCACTATATTGGATCCCGAATTGTGTAAATCAAGCAATGTCTTAGGTCAACACGAACTGATTTTAGTTGGTTAATTTTAACGCAATTATTCTAATTGGAAAATAAATCATATAAGTCGTAATTTTTCAACTTGAGTGAAAAAGTGTCCAAGGCTAGGATTTGAACCAAAGTGACAACACATATGATTTAATTATTCAAGTATAATTACGTAACCAGCGTTTTCTTGGAGTTCCATTATCTGCCATTTATTCTGGTGAGTTGTTTCAGATAATAAACCAGATGCCCTTATCTAAAAGTTGATTGGGTGAATTGTGCCGATCATATTTTTCCAGAATAGCTCAGTTTATAGAGCATTGGCAGCTTGAGCCAAAAGTCCCTGATTCAAATCTTGTCCTGAACACTTTTTGACTCAGTCGGAAAATTACAATTCATACACTTAAAAAAAAATGTCGATTTTACAGTATAATTAACTGTAATAAACAGTAAAATAAGCAGTTATACACTACCGCGCATGCGCGGCAGTGTATTACTGCTTATTTTATTGTGTATTACTGTTAATTTTACGGTATAATACTGGTAGCTGGGATGCCAGTATTATACTGTAAAATCAACAATTTTTTTTGCAGTGTATGGTTTTACTTCTCACATGCCTGTTCATGATTGCAAAGCGTAATCTTAGTATCTCTCCCTCTAGCTCCTGTACTATAAATATTACAATGGAGAAGACACTAATACATTGCGATGTGTGATCTAGTGCTTGGTACTTATTTTTCATAGCACATACCTTTCCTGATTTTCTAAAATTGTCTTTAGAACAAAAATCAGTGTTTCATTATCATAAAAATTTCTACGGAGTGAGGAGGGTTATAGTCTGCACTCTGGAAAATGCCAATTCCCCACCCCTTAGTTTTCATTTAATTATGCCTATGGGGTTTATTAAAAAATCAAAAAGTCTAAGTTTCATGAAGGGTACAGCTGTCTAACTCTTTGAACTAGCAAGAAAGAAAGGTCTTAGAAATTTGTAATTACATGCATTCAATGCCAGACTAAAATGTGGTTAAAGCAAGCCAATTATCCAAACCCACTGTAACTTATCAAACTTTTATTTCTTTCGTTCCGTATACGATATAATGCACTTCAATCAATCTGATTGATTCGGAAAAAATGGAAGTCTCTGCCGTTTCTTTTATTTTCATTTCTTTTTCTTCTCACTATGTTTAGCACAGCTATTCTGTGATCGTGATTACAGCCATAATTACGTGAATCGGTCGATAATTTCACGCAACATTTATTCAAACATTCAATTTTCGTTCTCATTCGATTCGGATTCGTGAATTGCAATCGATGTTCATTATCAATCAGTCTTCAAAACTTTTTATCTCTGTGACATTTTTTTAATGTTTTTCCTCGCTGTATTTTTCAAACCGTGTAATGAGGGAATTTCAAAGGAAGATGTGTCAGGAATGATTTATAGTCGTAATTCGTCTGTCTCATACTTTCGATTGATGTGATCAGGTAGAAGAAAAAATTTGCATTCATTCGTCATATATAGAAAAAGAAATTTAATACATGCATAGCAGGTTGAAACGGAAACTAAAGTAAATTTATTCAAAACCAAAAAAAAGTAGACGGAATGCTTATCAACTTGTCATTGAATGCCATGATTTTCTTTTCTCATTTCAAAAGAAATATTTGAAATGATTAGAAATGAAATCATAATGTTGAATTTGCAGCTGTCATCACCTTTATCTTGTCCATTTTGCATCCTGTGGTAGATTTATCTTTGAAATGCTGAAAGAATACAAAGCGGATAAAAGTACATCAGGACGATTTGTCTGTGTTCATATTTCATTATGCATTATAATTATATGAAATACAAAACAATCCTGAATACGAGTATGCTGGGTGTCCCTTGTTATCGTTGGCTAATAGCTAACTCCTAAAGCATTAGTTTTAGAGGTTTAGTTACAGATTCACAGATTCAACCAAGCAGGGAGGCCTACCATATGGCTTTAGCCTCTGCAAGCCCTGCTTGGCAAGTTTATATTTTTAAAAAAAAATACATATTTGACAAAGCAACCCTCATGCGGGCATGCTGAAATTATTATACCTCTAGTCTTTGCAAAAGCCCGAGATTTGACATTTCATTAGTCTTAGATGAAATTACAAATTAGGTATAATTTTTTAGTACAAGTAAGCAATGAAATTTTAGATAACAATTAAACTTTTGGATGGAAATATTTGAAAAATAAAAGATTAAACGAGGCATAACAAAACAAACATTTCTCTTCAGAAGAAACAGATGGAATGCCATTAATTTTTTATGTAAGAATAATATGTTTTATCTATATATAAATTCTTGAAGTACGGACATTTTAAGTATATGTTAAATTATTATTTAACTTATTGTATATAGGTCAGAACCTCATCTAGAAAATCAGACACAAGCAGTATAGATATGAAATATAGTATGTAGCTCTTTGAGTACAAAAATGCAAACAACATTAATTTAAGTACAGATATAAAAATTTCTCTTTGAGTACCTCTCGCAGGCTACACCCGCTGCTCAATTTTTCCAAACAAATCTCGAATGATTCAAGGGCGCCCATATGATTAATTTTAAGGGGGGGCTGAAAAAAATCTCAACTTCCACCAAAGCTATCATACATGTTAGTAAATATTTAAGGTACTTAGCGTTTTTTCACTATCTTTTTGACAAAATTTGAGTTCCCCCCCCGCAATTTTTTGACGAAATTAGCATTTTTTTGCGATCCTTTGGCGAAATTTGCGTTTTTTCACGAATCTTTGACTAAATTTGCGTTTTTTTTCGCGATTCTTTGACGAAATTTGAGTTTATCCCACGATTCTTTGACGAAATTTCGTTTTTTCGCGATTCTCAAACGAAATTTGAGGTTTTTTCCCCCGTGATCTTTTGACGAAATTTGCGTTTTTTTTGCGATCTTTTGACGAAATTTGCGTTTTTCTCTACGAATCATTAACGAAATTTGCGTTTTTCTGCGGTTCTTTGACGAAATTTGTGTTTTTTCAGCTATTTGACGATATTCGCATTTTTCTCGCGATCCTTGAACAAAATTTGCGTTTTTCTGCGGTTATTTTACAAATTTTGCGTTTTCCCAAGGATTCTTTGACGAAATTTCGTTTTTTTTTTTCGCGATTCTTTGACGAAATTTGAGTTTTTCCCGCGATTTTTTGACGCAAATTGCCTTTTTTCGCGATCCTTTGGGGAAATTTGTGTTTTTTAGCGATTCTTTGACAAAATATTCATTTTTTCCACAATTTGTAGACGAAATTTACGTTTTTATCGCGATCTTTTGACGAAATTCGTCTTTTTCCCGTGATCCTTTGACAAAATTGGCGATTTTTTTCTGCAAACGATTCACGAAATTGGTGTTTTTTGTGGCCATTTGTCAAAATTTGTGATATTCTTCCGTGATATATTTTATGTTCGTATTTTCGGAACCGAATGCCTTAAATTTTCAGACAGTTCGGAATATAATCACCTTCACCACTGGCCTGAGGGTACTGAATAAGGGGCTCACAACCATAGTTGACAAAATCCATTTTGAAAAAAAAATGAGATAGTCCATTGAGAAGGTGCATAAAATCTGTTTTATACACTCTCACAGTAAACATAGTCTGTAAACAGATGACATATGCAGGGCTGCCACAGCTGAATATTTTTCTATTTTATTCGCACCACTATTAAAAAAAAAACAGATTTTGTAGTATATTTCTCTTGAAAATTTTCTCGAATTTTATTTCAACAATTTTTTTTTGAGAAAGTGGTGTGAGGTAGAATTAAAAAATTGTCGCCTGTATCAGCCCTGCATATATGAGAAAGTGAAAACAGATTTGGCTCAGTGTGGGAATGGATAAAACAGATTTTATGCACCTTCTAAATGGGCTATCTCATTTTTTTTTCAAAGTGGACTTGGTATACAGGGAGTTTCTAAATGAATATCGGGGTTTTAACGCTTGGTAGTATTTATTACATACAACTTAAAATTATAATTAATACTTAAAATGAAATAGCAACTCAAACATTTTTACCTACAAGCTTACAAGTGTTCAATGTGAACACCTTTCGTCACACACCACACAGCACACATGACGTCAATAGCTCGGTTCTTCCCAAACGTTAATTAGTGTTTGTGAGATAATTGTTGCAACAGCTGCCTCAATCCTGTTTCTTAGGTTGTGTAGGTCAGCTGATAGTGGAGGCATATACACTCGATCCTTTATGAACCTCAACAGGTAGAAATCACATGGCGTCAGATCGGGTGAGCGTAGAGTGGTGTTTGGGAAGAGCTATTGACTTTATGTGTTCCGTGTGACGAAAGGTGTTCACATTGAACACTTGTAAGCTTGTAGATAACACTGTTTGAGTTGCTCTTTCATTTTATGTATTAAGTATAATTTTAAGTTTTTTATAATAGATTCTACAAAGCGTTAAAACCCCGATATTCATTTAGAAACACACTGTACTATGGTTGTGAACCCCTCAAAATGACATTCCTACAGTGCAAATTTTTGGCAGAATTGTCTATAATTTAATATGGCTGTCTTAACCCCTTGAGGGGTACCGGTATATAATATATACCACTTTTTAATGTATAACTTTGCCACCAGTATTACTAAGTAAAAATATTTATTATTCTTTTTTGCAGATTGAAAAGGTAAAAATTTATTATTTAAATTTACTGGTGTCAAAACATCGCAAAATGTAGCATTTTTAGGCCACGTGCTTGCCCTCTAAGGGGTTAAATAAATGGGGAAATGTAGTTTCTGCGAGGAGATCATTTATCGTGACATTCTCACCACAGTCTTTGCTTTTCCACAAATCAAACCATGTTCTTGCTTCTGACTCCAAATTCTCAATATTATAAAAATGAGATAGCTCCTTGATTTCTTTGACAAAAAAATTTTTGCCATATTTTTCATCATATTGGGATGAAGTAAAATTGCTTTGAATGACGTTTCATTTCGATTCAAAAACCTTGACTCAAGGGATATAATTAAAGAGTCTAAATATGGATTTAGAAATGCTGCTCTGTAATATTCAAGAGGAGTGGCCATAGGAAGATAAGATTATCTAGTAGACGTTCTATACATTTTAATATCGATATCTTACAATTACAATTCTCCATTTTAGCTCCATGAAAATTTCTGAAAATTCTTCTTCTGATTCCATTCTGTGTATAAGAAAAATCTCAAGAAGTTCATCTTTATGTTCTGATAAACCGAATGCAAATCTTAATCTACAGATTGTAATTTGTTTACAACTGGCTCCAGATAGAAAAAATATCGAGAAATTATTTTGAGGTATACAATAAACTTTATAGATGACGTTGCAGCATCTAAATGAATGACTTGTGAGCGTGTTTCTTGGTTTGTACTATTGTCTAGAGAAAGATTACAGAGATTTTCTTTAACAGTGGCAAAATGATTAGAAAAATATCTTGTGGACTTATACTTTTCTGACCACATTGTTTCACGTAGACCAGGAAAGTGTGAGTTACAAGAATTATAAGGTTTCAGGTCGACGAAAATTATTTTGTCTTGTTCTGTAGGCTTAAGATAGAATTTTCGAGTTCGGGCTGCGTACAATCAGGATTCTAATCTTTATTAGATTCGGGAAAAAGAATTTTTCAATTAAAAATTGCACTGTACCGTTCACAACTTATTATTAAGTCTCTCTCTAATTTCTCAGAGTTTTGTTCATGCAAAATCAGTTATACCTGTGAAAATGGATCCTGTCTATAACAAAATCCTTCGTTATGCAGAAAAAGTGTTATCGTCTTGTAGGAAAAAAAAACACACAGTAACACCGGCTAAGATAAAAATCGTCTGAAACGGAATTTGTTTCCCATCTTGTGCTTTTCCTCTTTGTAAGAAGCAGACTATTCGGAAGGACTAATTAAAAACTTATGAAAATAGAACCTGTCTAAAACAGAATCCATCTTTAAAAGAAAAAAAAAATTATGGTTATGACAAAATGAATTCCTAACAATTATACCTGCTAAGACGGAAACCTGTCTAAAACGGAAATTCCTTCCGGTGACTTCTGATGTTGTCGAGGCATATTTTATTTATGCTTTGTTTTTAGAAGGTAAAGTTAAAATTTTCATATCTTGCAACTGATCTATATTAAAAAAATTTGACAAAACCAAAATCTAGGGGGGGGCTCAAGCCCCCCCTTGCCCCCCCATATGGGCGCCCTTGGAATGATTAAAACATCTTTTAGTCCCACCTTCCACCGCGAAGGGGCTCATTCTGTTCTAAACAAACCTCTTTCCAAGCGAACGTCCGGAACGGGTCCCCGCTGCCTATGGTACTGTATAGATGGCATGCTTCAAAAATAAATTAGTTTGACCTTCCACCACCAGGGGGCGCCAGATCTATATACCTTTACGATTAATGCGATATTGAAATTACGACCGAACTCCCCCGCCTCCTTCTCAAAATTTAACCAATGACCTTTAACATTAACAAATATTGGCAACTTTTGAAACAGAAACAAAATGGCGTGTTTTTTAGTTCCTTTATTTTGTTACCTTTTTCAGAAAATAGCTACCTTTTTGCGAAAATTAAGAAAAATTACCGGCCGATTTTTACAAAAATTGGATTTTCAGATGCACAATATTTTTTATACTTATGACTGGTGAGTTTTTAAATCGGTACCTCAAATACTTTTCTTAATATTCGAAAATTAGTGAAAACAAACCACTCGTTATCATCGACAAAAGATAAATAACCACTTTTTCGCCGCCACGTAACTTAGCGTTTTATATAGATAGATTGCAAAAAAATTTCAAACACTATTCTTCATTGTATGAAAATACATTTACGTCAAAATAGTTATTTTTTAAAATTTACTAAATAAATTTTTATTATTCGGTCTCTGTGGGTTCTATAAGTTATAATTAGAAAAACTTTCTCCATGCTCTAACAAGTTAAACAATAAAAAATGGAAAAAAAAAAAAAAACGTTTTTATACGATTAAAACTATCAAGGAGTTATGATACTTTGCATTTTATGAATTTCAGTGTTTTCTGACGCTGGTGTTTTTTTTTTTTTTTTTTTCATTTTTATAGCCAGAAAACTATAAAAATGGTAAGTATCATAACTTTGTGTTTTTGTTGCACAAAAGTAGGATTTTTCCTTTTTTACTTATTAGAACAAGGAGAATGTTTTCCTAAATATAACTTATATGATCCAAGGGCTGATTAAAAATTTAAATTCATTAATTTAATTTAATTCGTAACTATTTTAAAACGGATTATTTTGACCTAAATGGATTTTCATATGATGAAGAACAATATTTGAAACATTTTTGCTGTTTGAACTATATACCTCTAATAAAACTAACAATTTCAAAATTGGCTGTTGGTCAACGATACGAATTGACGCCCTACATATATATTTTTTTGTCTTTTCAGAAGACCAAAAAAAAAAAAAAAAAGAAAAAGAAAAGAAAGAAAGAAAGAAAAAGTGTAAGGCTGTTGTCAAATCTAAAGGAGCTACTTTCTAACACAATTTTAAATACATTTTTATTCGGAAACGGGTGAATTTGGCAGGTATTCTTATTCAGAAACTATGTAATCGAAACACGTTTTCTATTTTTCGGTAAAGGCAGAAGATCTTTCAGAAGATTTTTTCATTCTCCTCGCGCCGAAGCGAGCAAGGGAAAAACGCTTTGCCACGTGACACGAATCGCTTATAACTCGATAAATAATCTATTTAGTAAAAAAATGAAAACTCATTTCGATTCCAAATCGCTTCAATAGTCACAGGCCTGCCGATTTTACGCCTTTGCGTTTAATAAGAAATCTGAAATTGTGTCAGAAAGTTTCGTGTTGTTGAACAGGTCATTTGAGAACCACCTTAAGACCTGGTTTTCGATATAGCCTCGTATTATTTTGAAATTAACGAAATGCTTGTTATCAAAAGCCATTACGGTGGAGTCGTGTTAAAATCAATATATTTATTGCTGCGTGTTATCTGTGATGAGGATAGCCTCTAAAATAATTATTAATTGCAACGATAAGCTATATAATAGCTATACTGTTTTAAAAACGAACATAATGATAAAGAATAACTTATCGTTTTAGAATTTGCACGCATCATTTACAAAGGGTGTTCTCATATTTTGCAGACGATTTTCATGCTACTTGCAGAACTATTTTACATACAATATTTGTGTTTAAATGTTCAATTTGGTAACTCTTATTCTGAACTACCTTCTTAACGAACTTTCTTCTGAACTACCTTCCTTTAACACCGTAATTTCCTTGAAAAAAGTGCTTTTATAGTTTTGGAAGAGGTATTTTGGCCTATTCTTCCTGAACAGCTTTCCAAAGTCCATCATGAAGGGTTGTCGATCGACGTTTGGATAACGCATTTTTTAAAAGTCCCAAAAGCGCAAAAATTCATCGGTGATACATCAGGAGATTTAGCAGGTATATCAGTTGTGGTAACGTGGACACTCGTATATATAATTAATAAAATCCATTTTCGTTTGAAACGAAAAAAACTTTATTTTAAATTAACACATTAAAAAAAGAAAACAAAAGTAAAAATGAAACAGATATGATAATCATATCCATTCCGTGAATTTACAATTTCAGACGAACTCCGATTCTGAAGTCCACTCAAAGACAACCTCACTCAAGCTTGTTCCACATCCAACTCCTTCAACATTCAACTCCTTCCACCTTCAACTGCCGTCAGCAATTTCACTTCCCAGGGGCTTTCCTTGCATTCCAGGAATTTCTCAGAAAACATTGCTTCCTCTACCACACCTGCTCCAGTCTGCTTATCTCCAGGTGACACTGACAGACCCCAAACTATAGTTCTATCTTTCATTCTTAGGAGATTATCCCCTTTTTCCAAGTAATTGATTAGTTGATTCACGTCCACTTGTCACCCTTCTGTATAGCACTCTTACTTGAATAGTGACAATTCACAAAAGGTCTTTCATTCTTAAGAGATTTCTTTATCTTCCACGCATGTGAGCATGTGAAATTTTCAACATGTCACAACTCCTCCCCACTAAGGAAAAATTTCTGCAGGAAATTTGGCATATACAACAATACAATAAGCTCCTTCAATCAACTTCTAAAGAGGTCATCAAAGTATAAAGGAATTTAGAATAACACATGAAAACCCTAAAGAATACAAACACATTCCCATACTCAGTATTTGATAGACCACACTGTCAATAGGATTTACTACAATCCCTTACCTATAATACCTAAGTATAATTCCAGGAATAATTTATACAATTGATGCCCTAAGAAACAATTTTGAAATACTTCACATACATATAATACCAAATACAGATTACAATTTACATGATTCTAACAAAAAAATAATAATACTAAAAAGAAAGAATAGATCCATATATAACATAATTTTCCTAAAAAAAAAACACCTGCATAAAAGCTTAATTTTGGACACTTCTACAAACAAAAGAAAGCATACTAAATTATGCAATTATTAAAATAATGAAGTTTTACTATTACTAAAATATTAAGCATTAAATGATAAATAAACCCAATATAGATATTACAATAATGAGTACTCCCAAATTTAGAATAAAACTTAATTTAGAGAATTCTCCCAAAATCCAACATCTAAATTACTTCTATCAGAAAATCTCTTCGACAATAAATTTCGCTTTACAACCTCATGATCATAATTTTTCCTTTCAAAATCTTGTTTGATTTTAATAAATCTTTCTTTATGATCCGTTTTAAAAGTAGAATGCTCCATTCTTTTTAACTTTGAATTTCCGTGTCCATTTTCTTGGCATTTAGCCCCCCAATTTTCTCTATCATTATCTTTCATCCCAGAGTTAATTTTTCTGGCCACAGTCATAGGTGAACTCAATTTCTTTCTAATTCTATTTCTAACACGCTCAACTCCCATACTACCAACAAAATACCTGGGTATATTTACATCATGCTCAGAATTATTTTTTCGAAATTGACCTCCTTTACCTGACCTTTCATCACTATCCGTTCGAGACGCATCATCTTTTAGATCGATCAATTTAGACCCTTTTTCCAAATTCTTATCAGTCACGTCTCCCGGTGAATTTACCTCCATCTCATCAACAGACTTATTATCCCTTTCACAGATTGCATTCACAACCGTTTTTCTAACAACTCTTTGCTCATGATCGCTAGATAATCTGAAGGTTCCTTGCCCATTTAATTCTCTTTGATTCCCCACTTGTTTATACACCGAATTTTGCTTTTCCATATTTCCTAACTTTAATAAGTCATAAACAGCTGGTGTTATAAGGGGCGGAGAATTTAGTTTTCTCACAACTGCAACCACCACATTTTTTTCAACATACTCTTTTTCACCTTCCATCAAAGTAACCGGCACTGACACCAAATCTGCTTTTTTGTCTATCTCCGAGGGCCCGTATAAGAAAGACATTTCCCACTTTCTTAGCACTCCACGGAATGTCATTAGCATCAAAAACCGCAATTTGCGCACCTGTGTCCTTAATCGCTTTTACATCCTTACCATTCACGCATAAATCAACCATAGGTAATTCGATTTCCACACCTTCCCTATTATTTTCACTTTTCCCATCACTAGTAATAATCCAAGCTATGCTTTTATCCTCATAATTGGATTTACTTTTTAACAATTCCGGACAATTTGGACGGATGTGGCCCACTTCCAAACAATTGTAACATTGGACTTGTCTCTGCTTTTCGAAAGCATTGTCCTTCTTAAATTGGTCAGTTTTCCCCCTCTCTTTTGAACTCTCAATTTCCGATTTAGGTTTAGTTTCATTTCTACTTTTAGAATTAAAATTGTCTTTTTGCTTATTCTGGAAAGATTTATTTCCCAAGGTTTTCTATCCGACCTCTTAAATTCCCTTCTTATACTCTCAAACTTATCCGATTTTTTCGCGAGTTTAGAAGCAATCTTTATTTCCTCCCACTCATCCATAAATTTTTCTTTTATCTCAAAAGGGACACGTTTTTTTAACTGTTCGGTGAGCATTAGTTCTTTTAAGGATTCAAAATCCCTCACTTCCAATGACTCTAACCAATTATCAAGATAACCCCTTAACTTATAAATCAGATCTACCCATAATTCACCAGATTTTCTTTGATGACTTTCAAATATTTGTTTTAAGGCGCCTGTACTTAGCCTAAACCTATCTAACAAAACTTTCTTTATATGTTGAAAATCATCACATTTTTCTGCTGGTTGTTTTACTATAATTTCAGCAATATCAGAAGGTAACAAAGGAATTAATTGACTAACCAGATCTTCCTGAGAAATTTTAGCTTTCTCGGCTTGTCTTTCAAAAATCATAAAGAAAAGAGTTATATCAATTAACTTAGAATCAAAACGCGGAACCAAATCCTTTAAATTTACCTTAGGAGTTCTATGAAAATCTACATTTGATTCATTAGATGAAACACTAACAACATCCGCAGAATTTTGAATACGCAATTTTTCTAATTCAAATTGCTGTTCTTTTTCAAGTTTTTGTAATTCAAGTTGTTGCTGTTTTTCGAGTTTATCTGCCTCAAGTTGTTTTTCAAGTTTATCTACCTCAAGTTGTTTTTCAAGTTTATCTAACTCAAATTTCCTAAGCTTATCTTTTTCCTCTTGCGCAATCCTATCTAATTCAATTTGCCTCTCTCTTTCTTTACGATCTTTTTCGATTTGTTTTTCCTGCTCTTTCCGCTCCGCCTCCTGTTCAAGAAAATATTGCAATCGAATTTTAGCGAAACTTTCATCATAATCCTCTGCATCTACGATAGCCTGAATTATAGCTTTATTTTTACACGTTTTTGACACACTGGTCTCAAATTCCTCTGCCAATAACAGCAATACACTTTTATTATATTTTCCTAAATATTCTGCCATATTTTCCCCCAAAATATAATAAATTTCAAACTATCAGATATATTCAATTTACAATAATACAATAAATACAGAAATAGAATTTTCTTCACTATACGTATTGTTATGAATTTTGTAAATATTTCATTCTTTTCAATTTATTTTATTTTATTATTGTGAAAATTGCAGTATTATTAATGTATTTCCTATTGAGCATCATGTAACTCAATGCTAAAGGCCTCAGGTGCTGTGCAAGAAAAACAACCTTACACCCTCATCTTTATAATGGAAGTCTATGGAAATATCGCCAAGGAATGGGTTTATCGCCAAGTTGGCGATGGTTTTGGCAACTTATTTTTGTCGCCAAATTTGGCGATATATCGCCAAATGTCGCCAAGTTGGCGACGGATTTGGCGACTTTTTGTGCTACCCCCCTTATACATTTACATTGGGATCCTTTCACGTTTGGAGTACTCTATCGAGAGTTGAAGGACCTTCTGGTAATTTCTAGCATTAGAAAGCCCTGGAATAATCTGGAAAGATCTCTGAAGTCTAGATAAGGGACCTCCACCAGTTCAGTTCAGTTAGTTGTCTGTTAACTGAGATTAAATATATACGAGAGGCTTTGCATTGAGACTACGTTTCTCTGAGCGATTTTGTCTCTGATACGTCGTATTGAACGTTTTGTTCTGAGTGAAATTTTGCTGTGCTGTTATTAGATTTGAAGATTACTGAATATTTGTGTCTTTGAGAAGAGATTGGTGTATTTATCGAACTGTTTGGAGTAAATAAAGTCTGTTGATTGTTCTTATATATTGGCATCAATCCTTACGAACCCCGAGCTCACAACAGTATAATAATGTATTCAAAAACGACACAATTTTAATATAGCAAATTCTCATGCAACAGTGACGTCTTTCAAACTGAGTATATCCCCCAAAATAAATTTTATACCCAACAGTACAGTATAACATCAA
Source organism: Maratus michaelseni (assembly GCA_963931845.1). Lineage (NCBI taxonomy): Eukaryota > Metazoa > Arthropoda > Arachnida > Araneae > Salticidae > Maratus > Maratus michaelseni. The sequence continues at coordinate 67,674,970 of OZ007591.1, read as the reverse complement.
TTTATTTTGAAACCTTAATCATAATCATCCACAGTATACCCATAAAATTAAGCTATAACTTTATTACTGTAAGAAATAAAATGTATATAAACAAAACTCTTATTTCCAAAAGTTTTATACAAAATTATGATTAAAATACCCTGATTAATAATCTCAATTAATCAATAACAATTTACTATACCCCAAGTAAATTTTAACATATACATAAGTATATAATTTTCTTAACCCAATATTATACCAAACAGATACCAGAAAATCGACAAACATAAAAATTCTAACTAAAATTTAAATACCAAATTAATAGCTTCCCTAGAATTCTTAAATTTCTCATAGAGTTTTGTTCCCCAAAATTAAAATTTATACACAAAATTTAATTTAAAACAGACCTCTATAGAAGATATCATAAAAGAGCTTACCTCCAGATGCAGATATTTCCTCCACACTGATACCAGGCTTCCAAGCACTTTTAAAGATGATATACACACAGATGTTTTAAGACTTGAAGACACTCAATTCACTGATGAGGCACTAATTTAACCTTAGATCCGTATGTAGACAACTCAGATGGTACACCGCATATCTTCATTCCACTGATATATTTTGAAGCACACACAAATAGCACCAAGTCTATAGTTGACTGTTCATACACCACACAGCTTTAGTCGATAAAATTCTTTTACCTTTTTTCTTTTTCTTATTTTTTTTCTCTACTTGCTAGAAATCCAAGAAAAACCACGACTCAGATTAGACTTCAAGACTCCACAACTCTGCTTGTCCGTTTTCCACTGGCTCTTCATCTGTTTAATCAGGTTAACATAGATCCGTAATCTAATTTACTCTAGATTACCTATCCCATTTGCTGCCACCAATTAATTATATATACTATTGCTGTGGTAACGTGGACACTCGTATATATAATTAATAAAATCCATTTTCGTTTGAAACGAAAAAAACTTTATTTTAAATTAACACATTAAAAAAAGAAAACAAAAGTAAAAATGAAACAGATATGATAATCATATCCATTCCGTGAATTTACAATTTCAGACGAACTCCGATTCTGAAGTCCACTCAAAGACAACCTCACTCAAGTTTGTTCCACATCCAACTCCTTCAATATTCAACTCCTTCCACCTTCAACTGCCGTCAGCAATTTCACTTCCCAGGGGCTTTCCTTGCATTCCAGGAATTTCCCAGAAAACATTGCCTCCTCTACCACACCTGCTCCAGTCTGCTTATCTCCAGCTGACACTGACAGACCCCCAAACTATAGTTCTATCTTTCATTCTTAGGAGATTATCCCCTTTTTCCAAGTAATTGATTAGTTGATTCACGTCCACCTGTCACCCTTCTGTATAGCACTCTTACTTGAATAGTGACAATTCACAAAAGGTCTTTCATTCTTAAGAGATTATCTTTATCTTCCACGCATGTGAGCATGTGAAATTTTCAACATGTCACACAGTGAAGGGCCTTGATACCAGTTTCTCGTTCCATTTGTTCCAGGAAATTAATAGTGGATTGCGATGAATGGCTGATTGCTTTATCTTGATGCAGTTCAACAGATTGATGGCACTGGTGGTAAAGAGATGGTATTTCATGTTTCAAGATTGGGAGTAAAATATGTTTCTGATAATATGTGAAGTTGATCTTAACATTTTTCTCCACTCTCTTCATTTTTAATTTGCCATTATATATGCAAAGCCAGCAACAATCATAAATCCCCTTCTAAAACTTTCTTTAGATACATTGAACCATGTTTTAAAATTATTTTCTCCTCTTTGATGATAATAAATGCATCTCTTTTTATTACTATCCTTTCGATAGACCCCAAGTTTCATCGATTGTACCAACAATTTTCCATTTTTCTTCGGATAAATACTTCTTAATAGAATTCTGCCATCGTGTTCTACGTTCGGCAATATGTCTGGGAAAAAAATAATGAACATTGTATTTTTTTTTTTTTTTTGGTTGGGGGGACTCTTTTTAAAATTCAAATCAGTGTTAATGATTTCGTTAACAGTTGACACTGAGCATTTAAACAACTTAGCAACAGTCCTTGGAGAATTTTCTCTTACCATAAAAGATCTTACCTTTGCAATATTCGAAGAAATCCATTTTTGTTCTTGGGTACATTTTGGAACAATTTTTCCACTTGAACTCAGACATTCACGTTTTTTCTTGGTCTTATTGACAATATTATACCTGCTGTGGCTTTAGATAAGAAAAACCATGTCTTTCACAGCGTATTTTGATAATCGAATATAAATAATTCTTTTCGGAAAGTGCAGAAACATAGCCATTCATCCATCGGTCCTTTAAAAACGCCATTTTGCATGTAGACAAAAATTTCAGTTGCCAGACGAGAATTTATATACATTCAAAAATATATTAGCTCGAAAAAATAATTTCTCTATACAGACAATTTTTGTACACCAAAACAATCTCGTCTAAAAAAATGTTCGAACCACCTCTGCATATTGTATGATTTCTACATTTACATTTAATCATACGAGTAAAGAATACAGTATTTAAAATATAGGTGGATTGAACTTTGTGCCGTTATATTAAAAATAAATTATCCACGTAAAATTGCACAAATAAAAATATATAAAATGGCAAACAGCTGTTTCGGAGCCCCTAAAGCTCCATCATCAGTTCCAAATTTGAAAGATTAAAAACTGATTCAAAAGTTATGGCCATGTAAATATGCTTGCGGCGTCGAAACAGCTGTTTGCCATTTTATATATTTTCATTTGTGCTATTTTACGTTGATAATTTATTTTTAGTAAAAGAATACAGTAAGTTTAAACTAACATTTAAGGTTGTTCTCAAATCCAAACTGGATACTTTCTGACATTTTTTAATTCATTTTTGTTCACGAACGCATCAAATTGGTTGGTGTTCTTTTTCAGAAACATGTCATTGAAAAGTTCTTCCATTTTTCAATAAAGACAAACGATCTTTCATCAAATACTGTCAAAGAGCTGTTTTGAACCGGTACGCGAAAGCGAAGGAAAGGAAAAAACTCCGCCTTCCCGAGACAACACTTGCTTATCTTATAATTCAAGATGTAACTCATTTATCGAAAAATGAAAAAAACTGTTCGATTACAAATCACTTTAATAATCATGCCTGCAAGTGTCATGATATTACATTTAAATATTGGTCCGTAAATGTGTCAGAAAGTTTCGAGTTAATAAAAATATAGAAGATTTCATATATTAAACGTCAAATTAACCTTCTTAATTTGAAATAACGCAACGTAAATATATTGATATAATTCATTTGTTACTGTAATAGGTGCAAATACAAAAACACAGTTTTAAACATTAAAAGTATTTATGATGTTAAAAACAGGTGTCGAATTCCTAAGGAATTTTGACATCTGTTTTTAACATCATAAATAGTATCGGGTTGTTGAGCGGGGGGAAAATATTTTTTTGAGAACCGCCTTAATTTTGATATATTTCAGTTATTTCTTTGAAACAGCAAATGATAGCCAAAAGTTCAAAATCATGTTTCTTAAAATTAGAAAGCAAAATGTTAATCGTAAAAGAAATATAAACAAAAGCCATAGTTTGTCAAGTTTTGAGATGAAATATTATCGCTAGATGTATGTAAGCGTATCGATACAGCGGAAGAAGTGGGTAGCAAAGGAAGTGAAAAAAAAAATCTTACCTCTCAATTGATCATATCTTTCGGTGATTTTATAATATGAATTTAGAATTTATTATAGATGAACATTCCATGTCTAATTAGATTATGTTTGCTTTTAGGTTGATTTCTTCAGAATTCGACTTATTGAAATCATTCCGTTTATATATAATATACTAGCAGACCCGCCCGGTCTTGTCCATGCTAATATTGGGACCCTTCCTGGTAAAATAAACAAAAATTGAATTGCTTTAAAAATTAAGCCATTGCTATAATTGAGACATGTTCGCTTTGTCCCCATAAACTGTTAATACGGTGATCACAATAACGGAGCCCTGTGCACTTCATGCCCATAAAACGTTAATACGACGACCACTATAGCGGGCCTTGTGTGAGCTGTGCCCCGTTAATCGTGAAAACAACTATCATTATAACGGGCCCCCGTGTTTCATGCCCATAAATCGTTAAAACGACAATCACTATAACGGGGCCGCGTGTTTCATGCCCATAAGTCCTGAAAACGACAATCACTATAACGAATGCTTCCTCTGTAACAGGCCCCTGTGAGCTTCCCGCCCACAAAACGTTAATGCGGCTATCACTATAATGAGCCCTGTGAGCCTCGCTCCTATAGATTACATTTATAAAATTTAAAAATAGATTTGTATAAAGATGAATTATGGCAGGTAATTGAAAAAAGAGGTCTGGAAAATTTCTAAAGTAGCCAGTATTGTGTGCCATGTCCTAAAATGTATGCATGCCAGGTTTGGTCCGAACACGTTAAAAATTGTATATTTACGCATAGACACCTAAGCAGAAACTTTGCCATATATATATGTATTAATAAAAAAAATTTCCTTCTTTTCGCCATTTTCTTAGTCCTTATTCCAAATTATTACCATTCTATTAAATTACTAAATAATATTTATTTTATTTATTTTAGTATTTCTCTGTCTTTTATTAATATCTTAAATCCCCTTTTTGGTTTAATTCCATATCTTAATCAAACTCTTCTTTAAATCCCTATTCTAAAACTTATTCTAAATTGCAAAAACTTCCTAAAAAGCATTTGATTAAATTCCTTTTATTGAGGCCCCACCAGTGGCTGAGAGGTTGTGCTCTCGAAGCTGGTAGACGGGAGGTGCTGGGTTCGATCCCAATCGCGCCCGTCGGCCTAATCGCTCGGAGTTTTCGTGGTTTTCTTTCGAGCCGTGGATTTTCTCCATGCGTAAATACGGATTAGGTTCCCTTAGAAAGACCCCCACGAAGGGCACTCCCCCCGGGCCTATATCCCTTGTGTCGATAATTGGCCGTCAATAATCAACCCAACCCAACCCTTTTATTGAGACATTGAAATTGATTCGCTGAAAGTCAGGCACGGAAGGACCATACCAGAGCGGTAGCAAATCGTTCGAGCAAATCGTTGTCATTCATATTTGAAGTTGTTGGCCGATGCATCTTTCGTAGTTAGAACGAATGTTTACTAACTCGAACTTAAAAAATTATATTGCAACTTCAACATCACGAAAAAACTGGTCGAATACCGGTCAACACTGATAAACTTCCTTCCGTGCCTGACTTTCAGCGAATCAATTTCAATGTCTCAAATAAAAGGAATTTAATCAAATGTTTTTTAAGAAGTTTTTGCAATTTAGAATAATTTTTAGAATAGGGATTTAAAGAAGATTTTGACTAATATATATATATATATATATATATATATATATATATATATATATAAGTTTATATATAAGCTAAACATGTCATCACTATAACCTCCGAAATATTGAACCAATTCCAATCTAATTAGGGACAGTGTATTTATCTTGCAAGTAATCTTAAATGAGTTGGTTAATCAAGATGTTCTTGGATTCCATTTGAAAATTACGGCCCTTTGGAATTCCGTATGACATTACTGTCAATGGGGTTATATTTCAGTTCCTTATTAATACATGTTAAATTTCTTCAATTTCAATAAAATTTTTAGGAGTTGTTTTCTTTGTTAGATGATATATATTTAAAATGTTCAACGACATTCGCTGAATGGATTTGAACATCGTTTGACCGTCGTCGTTCAATTTACTTAATTTGTATTAAATTTTATGTATGTACCTGAAAAAGAAACAAGTTTGAAAACGTACGTCAAACGAGACAAATGAGATACGTTCGTACTATATATAACTAGTTTCAGTGAAATTAATTATATCGTCTATTATAGTGATATGATTAATTTCCGTAATAAAATAACTACATTTTAAGCTGGCAACATTTTATCTTTTGTTGACATTTACTGAAAATTCAAATGGGGAACTTGAGCCTCTCTTTGAAAATTTCAGAACTTAAAATACATATTTAGACTCTCTTTCCATTTAATATCTATTTTTAAGGAAACATCTATATACAAAAAAACTGTCAGTATAGATTACAGGATTGCTATAATTAAACACTATTAGTATACAAATTCGGTTTTTAAATTCAGTAATACGGAAATAATATGACTTCATCTTAAATAGGACGAAATCACCATGACAACCTAGAATCATCAATAGTCATGGGATATCATGGAATTAATTACGTATGATAGGATTTAATAGAATGAAGAATGTGACTATAACTTGATCATAGAGGTTATAAAATGTCATATACATCATATATGACTATAAAGTTATGCATGTCAGATATAATTTGGCGAACTCTTGATGATTAAATTCTCGGAAGCTGCTATAACAAGGAAGTACCGATTTTTAAAAAATTCAAATTACTTAACAAATATTTTTATTAATATCTTTTTAAGATTTTATTCGATTTTCATAAAATATGAAATTACTCGACAAAATTCTGCAATGATTATATATAGTATTACATTTTAGACCATTGCGTAGGATAGTTCCTGCGCTGTTATGTGCGGACAGAAGAACAGACAGACGGACGGACTAGACGACGACTATAGGTGCTACGTATTTATATTATATAATTACGAACACACCTAAAAAAATATATATATAATAATAATCTACCTACAGTCCCGATTGAACCGGGATGGCTTGTTTTTATTATTTTTTTTTTTTAATCTGTTCAATTATTATTATTATTGTTATTCGAATAACCATACTGAAAGTCCGTGCAGCAGTTCCTAAATTCACTGTTCTATAATTTTTTTAAGGCTGTTCTCAAATGACTTGCTCAACAACGTTAAACTTTTTGACACATTTTCTGACTTACTTTTAAACGCAAAGACATAAAATTGGCAGGTCTGACTGTTGAAACGATTTGGAATCGAAATAAGTTTTCCATTTTTTGATAAATAGATTACTTATCATGTTATAAGCGATTCTGGTCAAGTGACGACTCGTTTTTCGCGCTCGGGTTGCGGTGTCGGAAATTCGATTCAAAACGCTGACCAGGGGTGATTGTGTTCCGGTATTTTGTACACCACTAAATTTATATAGCAATCATTTTCTTCTTTAATCGATAAATTCTGCGAAGACACACTAAGAATATTTCTATATAAATTTAGTGGTGTACAAAATACCGGAACACAATCACACCTGGCTGACTTTGACAGTCTTTTCTGAAAGTTCTTCCGCCTTTACCAAAAAATGGAAAACGTGTTTCGATTGCATAATTTCTGGATAAGAAAACCTCCCAATTCAATGCGTTTCCAAGCAAAAATGAATTTAAAAATGTGTCAGAAAGTAGTCTGTTTTTGAGTTTCAGAACAGCCTTAATAACTGTTGGCACAGTTCATATGGGCCTATTTCCTATTTGTATTTATTTATTTATTAACAAATTTTAAATGAAGATTTATTCATATACTAATCTGAGTTAGTTATTTTTATAACTGTTTGTTTAGTGATAATTTTACAAATATACATATTGCGTTAAAGATGTTCTGTAATTTTATCCTTACAAATGTAAATGCATCTCTCATCCTTATATATTATTTCTCCTGTCAACATCCCTTTTACTCAGAAAATATGAAACGCAGAACAACGAATGAGATACCATATGAAAGGTTTTAGAACAGGCTTCTGACATAGCCCACTTAACAATTCGTTAAAACATGTTTTTGATTAAAATTTGCTGAAATTAAAAAATTAAATCGGCATTGTTTTCATGAAAGAAATGAAAGGTTTTCCTGAAATTATTGTTGCAAAAAAAAATAAAATACCACATTATATGATGCTCATAGCAATTATTATAAAAAACACCGCACGGGTTTATTTTATACTTATGATTAAAAAGCGAAATTGAAATTGAAATAGATTTATATTTCTAAGTCCCATGGTTTTCCCGAAGCGGATGACGTCATCCTCTAATGCAGTCAAAATACGATTGTTAATTTTTTTTTTCTCGCGCGTGCCTTTAGCAATCTTGGATCAGTTTTTAGTGTAACTTTGATGGAATAAATTAGATGATATTCTGGCTTGACTAACAACTAAATGTTGTTTGCCGATATTTTTGTCTTTACTTTTTCTTTAGAAGTTTAAACCTGCATCTAATAAATATTACATATCGATAAAAAATGATATTTCTCTATTATCCCGTCGACCACTTTTCATAACAAAAAACTATCGCCAAATAAACGGGAGAACGTTGCCATTGGAATATCAAAAAATAAATAAAATATAAGAATTTAAGGACACAATTGTTATTTTAATTCATAAAATAACTACTAAATCAGTAAAACATAATGAAAAATACACGCAAATGTCGAATGTAATACCAGTAGATGACGTAACAAACACGTATAATGATTCTGACATCAAGTAAATGGGACTGCATTTTTGGCGTTTAATCTTACAGTTTGGCGGTAGTTTTTTGTTATGAAAAGCGGTCGACGGGTTAATAGAGAAGTACCTAAAAAATATTAGATTTCAGTGCGAAATCTTCGGTTTCAATTTATTTTAATTATCATTCGAAAGTTGGCTTAAAAATTTTATTTGATAGAGCTTTTTGCATTGCCTAATTACTGTTTTTACTTTTTTTATGCGTAGAAGTAAAAACAATTCAGATAGTTTTAATCTAAATTGTAATATCATAAACTTTTATGCATATACTATTTCGTATCTTTGGTCTAAACTTGTTCATGCTATTTCTTTGTTAGAGTTCTTCTGTGTTTCCGTTATGTTTGTTTAAAAAAACATAAGAACTCAGACGTAAATCGAAATAATTTTTTTTATTACAATTACAGTATTTATTCGCGCACTTTCCACATTTTCATTGCCATTTCTTCGGTACCAAAAGTATAGCGAATACGAAAAATTCGCGAGTTTTTTTCTTCATGTTACATTTCCTACATTTGAAAACACGAAATGCTCTTACAGTTTTGCTTACTTCATATTTTTATTTACACAATCTCTATAATAAAACTGTAAGTCATGTGACTGTCCTCAACAGTTCCGGGATGCCGCATCGCTTTTTCATATGCCAAGCGGCCATTTTTATTCAAAATTATTTTTTCGAATAAACTGCATAAAAGTTACATTTTAAGAAAGATCGTTCAAAATAAATTAATATTTGAGAGATGACTTGCGTTCAATTATGTATATATTCTGCAATAACTTCAGTCGAAAGATTCGCAGTTCAAATTCTCTATTCATAAAAGTAAACAAAAAAAAGATTGATTCGTCGTGAACATTTAAAATATTAAATCATGGAGGTAATCATTCGCAAAGCAAGTTCTCCGCGAATGAATTTTTGGACCGCTGCCTCGCGTCAAAAAAATAATTCGCACCAGTGAGACAATCAAAGTTTACCATAATTATGTGCTATACAACTCAACTTTCGGACCTTTTCTTGACGTAAATTGAACTCATGTAATAATATTTAATGAATCAGATATTTAGCATTTTTAAAGTCGCTAATACAGCTTTTATTTATCGCGTGTACAAATTAGAAATGATACTTTGATTTTGAAATCAAATGTTTTGATTTATGATATTATTTCTTATTTATTTATTTATTTTCTCTTTTAAATGAAAAGTGTGAAGTATTTTAAATTTATGTAATATAAGCATTTTAGATTAAAGTTAAGTATTTTAAATGAAATGAGTGACAGGTTTATAATTTAAAATTAAATTAATTGTAGTATGAATGACGGTGATGGGAACGATATTTGGCGAATTATCATCTGCTCCCGGCTAACAAAAATACTCATAATTAAAAAAAAGAATAAAAATAAATATATGATAGTTTGTTGTAAATAAATATTGATATACATATCAAAAATAATTTATAGAATTAAAATAAAAAATAAAAGTAAATAAACAACAATTTCCATAACAAAGTTTTCGCCAAATTGGCGGGGGAGGGGGGGGGGGGGGAATCGCGCCAACGTGCGTATGTGATATTTGTGCCCAAAAAATATGCGAAATGCTACCATGATCGCAAAAGTTCATGATTTGTCTATTAGAATCTTCCGATTTGGCGAAGGATTAAGGGAAAATTAAATTATGAATAAATGTAACGTGTTGCAATGTTTAACATACATTTAAGGGAGACCAAACTGGTCGCCAGTGGCGGCTAGTTATCAAATAAATGCTTCATTTACGCCAAAATTGCTATTGGCATTCCATTCCTATAACATTTTTTTTTTTTTTAATCAAAGAAAATTGCTATAAATTTAAAATCTTCAGTGAAGTTGTTATTTTTCATGGGAATAATAAATTTAGAGCATGAGCAATCTAAGCAAATTCATGTAAGTTATAACTTTAGCAAAACTAATTTTCAGCAGAAGATTCTAATATACCACATGCTTGATGATGAGATTTATTGTCGGATAAAAAAATTTGTACCAGGTGAAAAGTAAACAAGTGGGTAAATGTGATCGAAGATCGCACAAAGGTTTTCGTTTAATATTCCTTTCAAAACAGTTTATCCTTTCTTTAATAAATCCAAATAAATTTCATTTAAAAAAAAAAAAAAAAATCATGTTTTTTATAAAGTAAAAATTTACCGGTCTATTTTTCTCGTTTTTACGAAAATCTGAACCGGTCTTATAGCGGGCGAGGCCCGCTATTATACTCTATCATAATAATATCTGTCATGTGGACTAAATGCGATATTAAAAAAAAAATCAATTTCAAAATTAAACATGTTGTATTACCTTCAAAATGTTAAAATAAGCCAATATTTCATAATCGGGTTTTTATCATGATTCAATACGTCTCTCAAACTCGTATGGCGTTATAATCACTTGCTGACGTCATATCTTACTTGCTTTCTCTATTACTCATATTGATACTCTCTTTGTATTATTCTCAAACATTTGGAAAAGTCCGTTAAACTTCCAATATGACGTAAGATTCATTTTTTTTTAATTCTTTAATGACGTAATATTAACCTGTTTTCTGTACTTACACATATACTCATACTCCTTGTATTATTGAGAAATGTTTGAAAATTCCCGTTATATTACCAGTATGACGCCATATTAATCTTTTTTCTATTGGTGAAACTTTTTATTTCATTTTCATTTTTCACATGGAAATCTTTCAATAGAAAATTAATTATTGTAGAAATAATTTTATTGTGGATTTTTAATTGTTGGCAATTGCTCTAACGAAAAATGTTTAAATTTAATAGGAAAAGGCTGTTAGATTTTTGGTTTTTTATCTCTATATATTAAACTAATACTATTTTTTCAAATTTTATGATTCTCAGCTTCATAGTATTCAGCTATAAGTACGCAAAATTTCAAGTCTGTAAGTTATATATTTTCTGAGAACCGGCTCTGTGATGGACAGACAACGTAGTGGGACGAATAGGGTTTTGTGAGATGAACGAAACCGAAACCCTAAAAAGGGCAGGAAACAAAATAGTGAGTTTTCTCCTTTCAATATTAAAAGACCAAAATGAAACATGGCTCTAAAATTTATATAAATTGAGACACATGAATAGCGTCAGACCATAATGCGATTAGAATTTATTTCAATAACTCAAGATGTCATAAACTGCATTCGAAAATTATCTTTGTTTTTACTGAAATTTCTTTTCAAAAGTAAGGGGTGCGAAAAATATGCGGTACTTTAAATTTTGCGAGTAAATACTTTAAATACAAGCTGACTGCTTACCTTCTAGAGTTTATAACGAAAATTGTCCTTAAGGTGGTTTTCAAATGACCTGCTCAACAACGCGAAACTTTCTGACACATTTTCTGACTCATTTTTAAACGCAAAGGCATAAAATTGGCAGGCCTGACTATTGAAGCGATTTGGAATGATTCTTCCATTTTTTTTTTTTGTAAATAAATTACTTATCGAGTTATAAGCTATTCGTGTAACGTGACGACACGATTTTTCTCCTTTCTCGCGCTGAAGCATGGAGAATTCAGTTCGAAACGCCGACTTTGACAGTGTTTTCTGAAAAATCTGCTGCTTTTACCGTAAAATGGGATACGTGTTTCGATTACATAGTTTCTGAATAAGAACACCTGCCGATTTCGTGCGTTTCCGAACAAAAATGAATTAAAAAATGTGTCTGAAAGTAGTCCCTTTGGATTTGAGAACAGCCCTAAACGAATTTATTTAGCGTAAAGGTTGAAAATACTTCACCAATGGTCGATTACACTTTTCCAGCTCAGCTTTCAGTCTTCAGCTTTAGTTTAGGCATTATTCACAGGTTTAAAGTTTTAGACTCCTAACATTAAATCATTTTTAAGACTGCTCGCTTAAATCCAAACTGGCTATTACTTTCAGACACATTTTGTAATTCGTATTTGTTCGTAAACACATGAAACTGGCAGGTGTTCTTATTCAGAAAACTGTCAAACAGTTTTTTCCATTTTTTGGTAAAAGCAGAAAATTCTTCAGAAAAGGCTGTAAAAGTTGGCGTTTTGAACCGCATTTTGACAGCACGGGACCTGTACTACTACTTCCCCGTGCTGTGGGAAAAACTAAAATCAACTCTTCAGAAATTCGTTACAGGCTTATTCAATTATTAATTTTAAAATGAATTAATAAATTTTTTATGAATAGCACTGGAAATATCACTGTGGATTTTTAATTGTAGAATAATGTTGGTAAAGAAATATTGACATTCTTCGTGGAAAATGAATCGGGCTAAGCTGGGTCAGGCTTATGATTTCATTGATTTTTTATCGTACCTGGGCAAGGCCATAAACTGCGAAAAAATAAACGGGCCGGGCAAACTTTTAGCTTTTAAAACGAGCCGAATCATGCAAAGAATATAGCTTTAATTTGGGCCGAGCCGAGCCATAGCCCTGGCCTCACAGAAGTGGGGGAATCGTGTTGTCACGTGATACGAATCGCTTATAACTCGACAAGTGATATATTTATCTAAAAATGGAAAACTCATTTCGATTCCAAATCACTTGAATAGTCAGTAGACGCAGCCTTACAATCAGAAAAACTAATTTTTAGTTTACTAGGGGGCTCTGCCCCCTGCTCGCTACGCTCACCAACCTCCGTTCTGATTTCACAGCCTCTTAAAACCTGGTAATGTATCCTGTTTTAAAAAGATGATGATGATGATATCACGAACGGCGACTTTCTTCTATAATCAGGTTATAATGCTTTTTCATTTAACTGGTTATAATGCTTTTTCATTTAACTGGTTATAATGCTTTTTCATTTAATTCATCTTTTTTATTTTTAATATTCATGTGTAAACACAATTTTATGACGTAATTTTCTTTATTTCCTGCTTTCAACACGCGATCATTTAATTATTATTTTAAACTTTCATTATTGTTTTTAATAGTCTCGCGCAAATACATTTTTTATTTGAGATAGAACATAATCTTTTGCGCTTACTTAGAAATTGGCAACAATATAAAATAATGACTTTTTCAATAAAAGATTTTTTACTCGATTTTAAAGGATTTTTTGAGTTTTTATTGTCCGACCGTGATAATTTTTTTAATTTCTGAAAGCTTGTTATATTTCGCGTCTGGTGGTATAATTTTCGAATCCGTAGGATGGCTAGAAAAAAAAGTAATAGCTCCTCAAAAAAGTCCCTAGTAAAAAAGCGATGAGAATAACCCGTAATATCTACGCAGAATTTGATTGGTCCATTTCGTTTTTGGCTCAGTTCCAGATTACTTTTTTTTAATATAGAAGGAAATTTTTGATTTGCATTAAAGTAAATATATTAGATATAAACATATACTTCTTTTTGTTAGCTTATATATGAAAAATATTTTAGTGCTAGAAGGTTATATATTTAAATCATAATAAATACCACTTACAAAAATAAACAGCATTTACATCATTTTATTGACAAAAAAAAGCAGCTGGAAATTTTAGTACATTTCACACAGAATCATTTTATACATAATGTGCAAAATAAATTATCTGTTTTCAAGTTATGTGTTTTTTTTTCTTTAATGCCCGCAAGTAACAAAAACGCAAAATTGAGCAAAGTGCATAAAAGTTAAAAATCAGTTAAAGTCTGTATTAAAGTATACAATATCAATTTGAAACAGACCCGGTTCTAATTTGAATATTTTCATATGGCTTGTTTTATTTGATTCGGAATGGTATATATATTTTTTAAATATGAAAAATAAAAAACCTATTCTTTGAATGTTTAAAACTGGTGACTCTTCTTAATTGGCACAAAAAACTTCATATTTAGCTAGTTATAGAGCACAGACTAAAATCACGACCATCCACCATAGAATAACGAATAATATTTGTTTCTTCTTTTTTCTAAGATGATTTAATTATTTAAATACTCACATATTTTAAAATCTACATTTACTGCCCTTCTAGTTGATTCTTGTTATTTGAAGACTGTTTAAATGTTATAGATGTTAATTTTTATACAAGATCAGAACTGCCAATTCTATACAAGATAAGAAACATAGTTTTATTTAGCAAATTTTAATGCATTTTAGAACTATCAATGTTATACAAGATTAGAAACATAGCTTTATATAGCAAATTTTAATGCATTTTAGTTACTCAAACATGATTTTCTTTCGATATGAAACACCATCGTATAGTTTTTGTATTCGTTTAGCTTTATCTTTTTAAATATCAATATACGTAAAAACTACAATGGTGTTTTAAGCGCTTCATATGAAATAAAGAATAAAAAATTAATGTAATTGAAGTGCATTAAAATTTTACCAAATAAAAGAATTTTCTGATCTTGTATAACACATTTAAACAATCTTCAAGCAAAAGTAGATCAAATAGGCATTAAATATAGATAATAAATTATATACCAAAACAGCTAAAACATCTTAGTAAAAAGAGAAAAAATTGACCTTTTGGGAGGCCAAAAATCAATGCTTATGATCCCATCTCCTTACGCATAGTTTCAGTAATCTATCGAAGTTTTAAGTTTACTGAGAAATTTCCTAATAATAATAATAATAATAATAATAATAATAATAATAATAATGAATGAATGAATGAATGAATGAATAAGTGCATATTTGGTACTTCACATTTTATATTTCTCATCCTTATCAATAATTAAATAATTAATATGCATAAATTTCACACCTTTCAAAAATCAATCAAAATATTTAATTCATTCAGAAATAAGGACAGCTACAGTTTAGATAATCCCCCCCCCCCCTTTTCTTTCCTATTGCGAGGAAATGCTTAAAAAGTTGATAAGGTATACTGACATCTCAACTCTGAATCACACCTGAAGTATGTAGATTCATTCCCACGCGTTACTAAAACGGTGGACATGCCATGTTCGATCAGTTTTTCTTTTTGCCTCCCAGTTAAAACGTGAGAATATCCTTGAAAGAGCTTTTTACACATGAAAACCCTCCAACCAACTAGTTTTCTATGGCGGGAAAATTTCGAAAGTGTAATCCAAGGCATTTAAGGCGGTTCTCAAATTTAAGAAAAAAAATCCTCACTTAACCTTTCCAAACTTCCCACTTTTTCACATATCCAAACTTTCTGACACATTTATGAACTCGTTTTTAAATGTAAAAGCATAAAATTGGCTGACATTACTATTGGAGTGATTTGAAATATAATAGAGTTTTTCATTTTTTGATAAATGTATTGCATCTTAAGTTGTAAAGCGATTGCTGCTTCAAAAAATCTTTCTCGAGCTATCGCGTTCAGAAATTATATTTAGAATACCAACTTTGACAGCATCTTCTGAAAAATCCTTTGCCT
The DNA here is from genome assembly GCA_963931845.1 of Maratus michaelseni. Lineage (NCBI taxonomy): Eukaryota > Metazoa > Arthropoda > Arachnida > Araneae > Salticidae > Maratus > Maratus michaelseni. Next base: position 67,659,197 of record OZ007591.1, on the reverse strand, counting down.
GATCTAAGAAAAGGAAAACGTTATTCGATATTATGTAGTTTTTTAATAAGAACGCCTGATAATTTTTATGTGTTTTCAAATAAAAATGAATACAGGAATGCGTCAGAAAATAGCCAAGTTTGAATTTGAGAACAACAGCGTTAAGGAAAAAAAAAAAAAATTTCAGCCTCTCTCTTCCTTCCTTCATTTTATTTTTTTTCTCTTTTTCTTTTCTTCTCAGTTTCTTTTTCTTTTTTTTTTCCTTTTACCGTATTATTGCTTTGTTCTCCACCTCTTTAAATAAAAATTAATAAAGTCCTTGAATACGAAATACCTTGAATACCAGCAAATTTAAAATAAGTAATAAAGTCCTTTTATTGAAAATGAAGATTCTTTGGACGTATACTGAAAACAAAGGTATCCTCAAGATTCTTTCAAAAATCATACGCTCAAGACAATCTCTCTCGATCCGCTAGATGCCCTGATGTATAGATTTGACAAACAAAATCCGACAATTTGGTTTATTCTGTTACATTATAATAAAATTTCAGACTACGCCCCCTTCGCTGGTCGATTTTTCCAAACGAACCTCGAATGATTAAAATATATTTTAGTTCCACCTTCCACCGCCAGGGGGCGCATTCTGTTCTAAATAAACCTCTTTCCGAACGAACCTCCGGAAGGGTTCACGCTGCCTATGGCACCGTATAGCAGACGTGCTGCAAAAATAAATTAGTTCTACCTTCCACTGCCAGGAGTACCAGATCTATATACCTTAAATGTTAACAACGAAGCTTTAACACTAACAGATATCGGTAACTTTTGAAACATAAACAAAATGGCGAGTTGTTTGGTTTGACTACGCACGTTATTTTTTTTCCTTTTCAGAAAGTAGCTAGTTTTTTGCAAAAATTAAGAAAATTACCGGCCGATTTTTACAATAATGGGATTGTCGGATGCAGAAAATTTTTCTACATATGTGTGAGTTTTAAATCGATACCTCAAATACTTTTCTTAATATTCGCTAATTTATTGAAAACAAACCACTCGTTGCCGTCGGCAAAAGAGAAATAACCACTTTTTCGGCGCCACGTACCTTAGCGTTTTAAATATATAAATGGCTATGTATAAAAAAAATACAATATCCTTGTTAGTTTACCATTTCTTTCACAGATAATTTTCATATCGAATATGAAGCTACTCTGATGATTCCGTACACTCTAAATAAAAAGGAGTGACTATTCACTCCTGAGGAGTGAATATTCACTCTAACTCAGCGTCAAAATTTGCCCAACGTCTTTAGAGTGACTATTCACTCTAGACAAAAGTGAAATTGTTAACGCTCTGAAAGAGTGAATACTCACTCCCGAGAAGTGAATATTCACTCTAAACAGGGGTGGATACTCACTCTTTCAAGGGAGTGAATATCCACTCTTGCCAAAGGAGTGCGTTTTTTCACTCCTGATAGGAGTGAATAGCAACTCTTTCAGGAGTGACTATTAAAACTCTTGCAAAAAGAGAAACTGTTTCTTGCACGCTTGTTCCCAGGTTGTCACCCTCCCAACCGCGCCCGTTGCTGCTTGACTTCTGTGACCGGACGAGAACTGGTAACTTCAGCGTGCTATAGCATTACCCCCTACATAAGCAAGCCGCCCTGCAGGTTACTGTACTTTGAAATGACGTATCTTAAGTAGTCCACACTACTATTCAGCATGGTTGCCATAGTTTACCGTTTATCCTTTTCCCCATAATGCATTTCACGTTAGCTTGGCTTTTTCTTGTTTCTTCATTCGAAGGCGAAAAAGCATGTAGACACGTGTTGTTTTGGTTGTTGCTTGGCTTTTATTATTATAATAAATACGTTGTTATATTTCAGTTTTACACAAAAATTGTAGTGTGTGAAGAATGCCTTACAGGTGTTGTGCTATAAATTGTAAAGGAAATTATAAAGATGGACCAAAAGTTCCCGTTTTTTCGTTTTTAAAAGATGACGACTTACAGCGAAGATGGCTGCAAGCACTTTGCCGAACGGATTTCATAGTAGCTCCAAACTCACGAGTAAGTTGACTTCATTTGTAACTTATCTTTTTTTTTTTTTCTCTCTTTTATGGTTCGTAATTGTTTATGCAAAATATATTTGGGACTATTCTAAGCAAAAATGTGTCTTAAGTTACATTCCATAATTTATCGTATTTGTTTACTACTGGAATCTAACATTAAAAGCTGAAATATCCCAAATTCCACCAAAAAAATAATTTTTTATTCAATATTCACCAATCTCTTTAAGTAAATTCTTTAATTTTCATACATGTAAGCAAATTAGTCATAAAATTAACCAAATACTATTTCAATTGTTAACCGATTGGCGCTTTTTGGCGAAATTTCCTGTCTATTAAATGTTTGTTTACAATTACCAAGTTTATTGTTTTTCCTTGTTCAATATGTCTGTTGTTTTAAATTATGTTAAATTCTTTTTAAAATTGCAATTTTATTTAAATCAGATTTTTAAAATTAAAATTTGACTTTTTAAATAATTTTTTTTATGCTATATGTGCAATTATTTATTGCATATACATACAGTGTAATTTATGTACACCGTTGCCCAGTTCTGCCACTTTCTCAGAACTTTCAAATTTACATTAATTGATTCTGCATTTTATGAAAGATTTCAGGATTTTAAAATAAATTTTAGAAATTTAAAAATCTTATATAAGTTTAGATGATATATAATTCTAGTTTTTTTTTTTTTTTTTTTTTAACCAATTGTATGTGAATTTTATTAACAATTCATTAAACTATGCTAGATTAGCTTTAAACTTTTTTCTTATATGCTTCTACTGATATACAAACCAGGGGTCGATCCAGGAAAAATTTGGGGCCAATTAAGTCCCCTTCACAAAATATCTATTTAATAAAATGGGCCCCTTCACAAAATTCTATTCCATAAAATCTTACTATTTATTATTTATTATTATTTTGCGATGTTTTAAAATGTGTAATTTGTAAACAAACAAGTTCACCAGAGAGGAAAACTTCAGCAAAAGGGTTTAAAAAAGCTTTTGTATATAAATGCTTGGTTCGAATTTGATTAACTGGATTTCAACATTCATTACAAAATGTTTTTTTTTTTTTTACAAAAATATAATAAATTTCACAAAAATAACCTTTACTTTTCACAAAATGGGCCCCAAGAAAAAAAACCTGCATCGACCCCTGCAAACTTGCCAGCTCTATTTTTTAAAGGGGGGGTGGGGAATTACATGTAAATTTCATACACTAAATTCATTCATTCAGCCATTCTTTTCTATTGTTACGCATTTTTTTTTTTTTTTTTTTTAATGAAATATTATTTTTAAACTTAGTTATCTGTTATGTAAGTCATGTTAATTCCTTTTTTTTTTTCTGTTAAGTATTTTAAATTTTATTAGCTTCTAAGAAATGAATAATTTAAAACACAAGTTTTCAAAATTGCATTTGTGCTCAAAAATTGACAATAACATTAATTTCTTTTACTGCATTAAGATTTATATATAGTGATTACTCCTTGGGTATTTTGTATTCTCCATATGCAATTATTTATTGCATATATACATTCTAATTTAGTTATAGTGTTGCTCAGTTCTGTCACTTTCAAAACTTTCTATTTTATATTAATGTTATCCTCATTTTATAAAAGATTTCAGAATTTCAAAATAAATTTAAAATTAAAAAAATCATATATAAGTTCAGATAATATATAATTCTAGTGTTTTATAACAATTTTTATGTCAATTTTAATAACAACTCATAAAACTATGCTAGATCAGATTATTATTTTTTTATATGTTTCTACTGATATACAAACTTGCCAGATCTATTTTTTAAGGAGGGGGGGGGGGGGGTGCATTTTTGCTTTGAATAGAAATATTTTGTATAAAAAATTACGAACCATAAAATAGAGAAAAAATATATATAAGTTACAAATGAGGTCAACTTACTCTTCAGTTTGGAGTTACTATGAAATCCTTTCGGCAAAGTGCTTGCAACCATCTTCGCTGTAAGTCGCCATCTTTTGGAAACGAAAAAACGGGAACTTTTGGTCCATCTTTATAATTTCCTTTACAATTTATAGCACAACACCTGTAAGGCATTCTTCACACACTACAATTTTTGTGTAAAATTGAAATATAATAACGTATTTATTATAATAATAAAATTTTGTGCATTTTTTTTTCTTTACTTTAATCAGGATTTGTAATTCTTTAATTTTTTTAAATCTAGAAATCTGATTTTTTAAAATTTAAATCAGATTTTTCGATTAAAAAAATGATTTAAAATTTTATTTTAAAATTATACTTTTTAAAATAAAATAACCTTTACTAAATCGTTAAAATTAACAATTAGAAAAACTCATTTAAATGTATTTGAAATTTAAGAAAAATATAAACTCATTCACTTGGTCAATATGAAATTTTGTAATCATATAAACAATTAAATATACATACAGTTAAAAGAATGGGGCAATAGAAACAGCATTGGAGCAATATAGTTTGAAAATGTATTCCCTTAAACATATATCTATTCCATATCATATTCAATATTCTGGAATACATACAATATTCATTTAATGAATTTGGAGCATGTATCACATATACTTAAAATGATCATGATTTCTTGTTAGAGTTCCTAAGCAATTACAGAATTTAGAGTGAATTAAAGTTGGATTTATTTGATTAAAAAAAAAAAAATCTTTCAAAAAACCACATTGGAATATTGAACCATTTGATTTATATGTGCACAAGGAAATAATAAGATCTCTACATAAATATCAACAAAAATACTTTTAAATGACCTATATATTTATTTATTCTAACATTTTCAATATCTTCATAAATTTCCATGTTTCAGTATTATAAAAATTACATAAGATTTAGATATATTTTCAATAGATAATATAATCATTAATCTTTTAACATTTTTCAGCTGAGATTCTGTATTTTAAAATTGAGATTTTTATTCTAAAGTGTGATATTTGGTTTAAATAAAATTCAAAAACCATGGATTTTGAGTTCTCAATCTTTCTCACTCATTAATTTTACAACGTATTTTTGTTAAAACATAATATTTATTACGAAATATCTTGACCTTAATTTTTTTCTTTTTTCAAAAAGTTTATTTAAATCAATGATCGTTTAAAAAGAGAAATCATGATTTAAATCAATGAACCCTGGCTTCAGTCATAAGAAAAAAATCATCTATAGCGAAAAAAGAAAGCTTAAACACTAAAACTATTTTCTAGCCAGGTGTGCCGAACATCGGCGCAAATTCAGCGCTGACAACTACAATGGTCTACTTCAGCGACGTCACTGTTTCCGTGCGGAGGCTTTCTTATATAGGGGGTAATGGCTATAGCCGTTGGCAATTTAAAGAACTCTTATTACGTTATTTTAGCTTTGTTTCTTTTGTTAAATTCGTTCACAATTATTAAACTTGTGTAGAAATCACAAATATTTATGGTTTTTCTCAACTGTGTAAATTAGAAAACTGAAACCTTTTTTTTTTTTTTTTTTTTTTTGTACTATGTAATACATTTCCGCACATCCTCTATGACAAAAATTCCGTTACAACAAAGCAGTTATTTATTTATGTATTCATTCATTTTTTGTTGCTAATAATGTTTTCATAATTAGATCCCGATTAAAATTGTCCTCGGCCCAAGGTCTAGCAGCTTTTCAAGCCCCAGCCCCTCCCCCCCCCCCCCCCCACGAAACAAAAATATGTTTTAGAGAAAACTAGACATTTTTTTTGGAAAGTATTCGGAAATTTTCCCTCATTTTATAAAAATGCTCATGAAACTCATGTTAACGTAAATTTGATTTTGCTGTTTGATACTATAATACTTTAATGTTAAATATTTCTTTTAAAAAAGTCCCAGAAAAGTATTTTATCTACAGTTCCTAATTTAAGCTGATTTTAGAGACCAGAAAAGTACAGGCAAGACGTTTATACAAGTGTATTCCTTAGATATCGATGATTGAAATAAAAAAAATTGTAGAAGAATTTTTTCTACATCATTTTACATATTTTGCGGGATCTCGTCTCCAATGGGATCAAGGCTGCTGCGGCCTAGTTGTCGCGGTAATCAGGCCCTGTCCATAATTCTATCGATTCATTTATTATTTCAATGCCTTTATCAGTTTTTTTTTTAATCGTTACTACTATATAAGCGCATTTCATTTTACGCGTTTCCTTTCGTTAACGGGGTATCCGAGAGCTGGCGCCATCTTGTGATTTTATTGGAAAAAAACTATGTTTCTTTCTTTCGGACTTCGTTTTTTCACCGCAATAAATGCATGAGCTGTGGCATTTATGAATAAAAATAGATAAAAGCTGTATTGGGCAAGACTTTCACCTATTTACGTTCAAAAGTTCCAGGGCTCAATCGTAAGCTTTACTAGAAAAACTAAGTCGGAAACAAAAACATATATTTTTTTCCAATGAAAATAGTTTATTTAGAACGAGCGGTTCTACGCCTGCAAATAACTTGCAATAAAATTTGAACTAACATGTTGACATTGAAAAAAAAATTAAGAAAGAATGATAATCTCAATAAATAAATATGGACAAAATTATATAATGCCAGGCTTTCACTCTCAAAGGAGTGAAATATTTCATCACTCCTTTCTAGGGAGTGCAAAATTCCACTCTTTAAAGAGTGTATTTTTATAAAATTCACTCCAAAAAGAGAGAAAATGCCTCTCACTCTTCCAAAGAGTCAACTTCTCAATCCTCCCAGTTTTAGAGTGTATCACATAATTTTCCACTCTCTATTTTAATACTTTTTTGTCTTTTATTTTTACTTTTATCTTAACACTATGTGATTTCATTTTAATTATATATATTTACATATATAGTGTAAGAAAAAAAGCGATTTCCAAATATTTGATTAATTCTCCGTGTAAGAATAGGATGAGCTATTTTACATAACTAGAAAAAAATTAGAAAAGAAAAAATATTAAGAAATAACAAAAGTCTTTAAAAGAAAAAAAATATTTCGCGAATTGATTTACAATTAATTAGAGTTGTATGCAATTTAATTGGTACATTGGGACAAGAAGGTGAATGAATCTTCGATTTCAGACATTTTTTCGAATTTCATGAAGTAACTAAGATTAACTAATTTTCATCTTCGGCCATGTAGAGAAATGCTTTCCAGTCAAAATTTATTTGTCGAGCGCATTTAAGGAGTCAACAAAAAAATTAATAAGAAAGTATACTTTAGAAAGTTTCTAATTTATGTTAGAAACGACGCAGTGTTTACGAATTTAAAAGTCCACTGAAGCTAATGATCAGTCTAGTGATTATTGGTCACAAATAACACAAGCTCGGAGTCAGACTTCACCGATTCACTTCGAGCCGAGCGGGGTAACTGCCTATAAGGAAAGGGCATGTTTACAAAAGAGTTCCATCAACCAATCTACCACTACATTTTTGTTGTAGCGATCATTGCATGAATCGTTATGGCAACGTAGGCCAATCATATCATAGACCAGTTTAAAGTAGACCAATCAAATCGCCCCACACTCTAAGAAATCTCACTGCTAAATTACGGTCAGTGACTGGCAAAATGTGTGCCAGTCACTGACCGTAAAAATAATGTTTTGACCGTAAAGCTGTCATGACCATAAAAATACAAGTTTACCCGTAAACTTTTGCCCGTAAAATTTAAAGTCACTGACCGTAAATTAACAAGTTTACCCGTAAACTTTTGCCCGTAAAATTTAAAGTCACTGACCGTAAATTAACAAGTTTACCCGTAAACTTTTGCCCGTAAAATTTAAAGTCACTGACCGTAAATTAACAAGTTTACCCGTAAAATTTAAAGTCACTGACCGTAAATTAACTTTATGCTCGTAAAAATTAGCTTCATTTTTTAAAGGCCAGTGACCGTAAATTAATATTATGCCCGTAAAAGATAGCTTCATTTTTTTATGTCCAGTGACCGTAAATTAACATTATGCTCGTAAAATATATCTTCATTTTTTAATGTTCAGTGACCGTAAATTAACATTATGCTCGTAAAAGTTGTCTTCATTTTTTTATGCCCACTGACCATAAATTAATATGGTCCTTATTAATTTAAGATTACTGCCCGTAAAATTAGCAAGTCATTGGACTTACATAGCTGGGCTTCATCTGGGCAATTCAGAGACCCCAGGTGGGTAGTTTGGGGACTCTGCTGCTTTTGACAGGGTATAAACTGGGCTCTGCTCAGCTTACTTCAAGCAGTTCTACTCTGATTGGATAAATATATGACAGTTATGAGTAGATTAGCAATGGCGTTAAATTTGTTATTTATCGCTGGGAATCCGATTACAATACATGTAGTTTTTTAAACAACTAAAAAGTTACAGGATGCAGCAATCTGTAGTTTTGAATCTGCATATTAAGTTTCTAGAAATCTATTTCTGCAATCAATATATATATATATATATATATATATATATATATATATATATATATATATATATATATATATATATATATATATGTGTGTGTGTGTGTGTGTGTGACAATTCATATTTATTTCAAAATTTCCAAAAGCAGATATTTTCAAAAAATATTTGAATATATGTGACAATTCATGTTTATTTCAAAATTTCCAAAAGCAGATAGTTAAAAAAATATTTGAATTGTAACCTATAAAAATGATCGATAAACTTTCTAGAAGCTTTAAATATGCGAATTCAAAATTTCAACTCATATTCATTAATTTTTGTTTTATGTTGGAAAAAAAAAAAAAAAAAAAAAAAAAAACACATTGCAATCAATTTTCCTATGATAAATAACAAATTCAATATGAGAGGGTCCGAACATTAAACATGCATAAATAAACAACTTAGATCAAATGACTTGAAATTTGATATACTGGGGTAAAATTTCATGTAGAATCCCAATATGATGGGTTAGGAATAAAATTTGTGGAGCAATTTTTATTTATAGGCAGCCCTCTTAAGAAAAAAATTTTAAGCATAGCATTAAACCACAAAAATTCCCTTTCTTTACATTCCCACATAATTTGTTTACCGACAAAAATTATTTCAATTTAAGAATCAGAATTTAAAAATGTTTTATTATAGCCATATGCATATTTAAGCAGAAAATATATCGCAACAATTAGAAAGAATCAATTATGGAGTTCTTTTAGCCAAATTAATAAGAAAGAGAATCAGATAAGGCTTAACATGTACTTCACAACTATTTTATAAATTTTGGTTTTAAAACAAATTTTTTAGAAAAAAAATATTGTTAAATTTCTCAATTTTAAAGTGTTAATACTTTTTTTCTGTTATGTTATTTAACTAACTTATATGTAGAACAACTTTTATTAAGATCTCAATCGTATTTACCATTTGGACAAGATGAATGCAATTAAAAAAATTTTTACAACAGGAGACAAATGGTAGTGCCTGTAAATTTTTAATTAACTTCTCTCCCAAATCAGGTGAATGTGGGACAAATACTTTCCATGGTGATAAGACTTTTCAAGTTTAACTTCTTGCTATTAGGATTTTTTGTCTTTGCAGTGAAACAAAGCTCAAATTGTACATCCATTGCAAAGATTAAAGCATGCAGCATCTATTGTGCCCTGCAAGACATAATTGCAAAAACTTCCTTTTTTGGTTATTAACCCCTTCGCAACGAGCACACTTTACAGAATTTTTAATCTTTTGCCATTGATTTTTGCAAACAGAAATTTTCTACAAATTGAATCGCAGAAATACTATGATTGAATAAGCCAAAGTTTACAATAAAAGATAACTGTTGAGAGCAATCAAGAATTACGAGATCTTTTGCAGCATGTATACCAGTTGCTCGTCCCCAAGGGGTTAAGAGTTCAAACACTAATGAAGTTCATGTCTAGGTATTTTAAATTTATTAATGATATAATGAGCATAAACTACTGGAGCACAATCCACTGAGCAGTCTACTTTTTTTCAGAAGATTGTGCTCCTTGATGTTATAAATACCTAGATACGAACCATCCTTTATGTTGCAAAACTAATTTGTTAATTTACCCATTTAAAAAAACTATTGAATTTAAACAATTCACTGTTAATTCATTCAACAATTTCACTTTTGTGTAATAATCTGACAGAAATAGAGATGTTCCAGAATATAATTATTAAAAATGAAAATTAATATTTAGGAATGTGAAAGAAAATACAATAAAATCTTCTGATATGGAACTATCAGAAAAAAGTACTAGATAAACATATTTGTTTAAAACTGACAAATTAAAATCTGGACAAAATTTCTGTAAAATGATGAGTATTTTTCATTTAAAATAAATTCTTTCAGAAAAAAAAAAAAAAAGTAATATTTATATATATATATATATATATGAACAGTAAAAACAAATAATTGAAAAGTGACAAAAAAATTTATTTACAATATTACAAATATGATAAATGATGTACAAATATTTACATAACAATTACATTCAAATACTCCACTTAGATGAAAAATCCTTTACTTCATTAATGAGTTTTAAAACTTTCGGATGAACATCAACCCTCTTTCCAAATCTTCAATTTCTGTTCCTTCTGTTCCTCTGCATGAGGATTTATCCCAAACAATACTCTCTAAAAATACAAAGAAATACAATGAGAATAAACAAAAACAAGTTTAAATAACTTATAACAGAATTAAAGACAAACAAATCAATTGCATAGTATTACACACAAACAGGGCTCTTGAATTACATGACCTGCTTTTGGCATGACTCAAGAGACTGCCTTATAAATGATTGAGCAATTAAAAATATAATATTTGAAAAGTACAGACTTTCACAAACTATTTTATTAAGACAATACAAATATAGACTTAAAAAGAACAAATAAATATTATACGATAAAATAAAACCCAATTTAAAGTACAGGCAAATAATTGTAAATATCTCTTAGCATTGCAGTAAATATTTCATTTTTTTAATGAAGATCCTGAAACAATTTTATTGCAGCTTCCTCATCATCTGGTAATTGCCAAATGGTAAAATCACTATCAGTGTCAGCAATAAATATCAGTTACAACTTAATATTAAATATTTTCTATTTGAAAAATAGCAAATTAAGATTTTTACAAGGTTACAATTAAGTAGTAATAATAATTTAAAAGATTCATGTTCAATAAATAGCAAATCATAATGTTTGGCACGATTTACAATAAAATTCCTTTGCATGTTGAGGGTTCAAATAAATGGCACATTAGCATACATTTTGGCATAGTGTTACTATAATGGAAAAGTAATATTTATTTTATTCAGGTAACGCAATGATTGGGAAGCTTTAGACAGGTGTGTGATCTTGGCTTAAATTTTTATTGGTCTAATTAAATTTACTTAAGGTTATCTATTAGAAAAATGAATTTATTTTTAGTGCATCTTACAAAGTAGCAAATTATATGGTGAATTCTTATAGAAAAACAGTTTCTTCCATTTCTTCCGGCCGGTTTTTTCCACTTTGAAAGAAACTTGCCAACCCTGAATTAAAGTTATGTATATCAATCAATGAATTGATCAGCAAGGATTATTTTTCGCAGACCGACGCATGTCGCAGTTTTTTCCACAGACGAATTTCGCATTCTTTTTCGCAGACTGACGAATTTCGCAATCTTTTTCGCAGATTGACGAATTTCGCAGACTGACAAATTTCGCAATCTTTTTCGCAATGTTCTCCTTCGATCGATTTGCGAAATTAGTGATATTTTCCTATTACCGATTGGCAAATTTGACTCTTTTTTCCACAAACCGATAAGCGAATTTACGAAACTCACTTTTTTTTAAACGTGTTTGTGGACAAATTTTGCCACAGAGAGCCGAAGAAAATTCCATGGAAAAGAAATCTGCAGTAAGGGGAAAAAAACTGCAACACCCGTCGCCTGTCTCGAACTTTCTACTACCAGGCCATACATTAACATGCATTGCTAGATATGAAAATATAATAGAATATAGAGCCGTAGCGAGTACTCAGTATATACTCGGTATTCGGCCTACTCGGGCAATTTGCGGAGTACTCGGTACTCAGCCAAATTTCAGCCGAGTACTCTGCCAATACCGAGTAGTTGCAAATATTTCATTTTTTAAGCATATTTAAAGACAAATTAATTTATAAGTGATCTATAAAAAGTTATTTGAATATAAATGCATAATATATGCCATAATTCATAAAAACTATTTACTCTGTACATAAAAATTTATCTATAAAACATAGAAAAGGGTAAGAAAAAACCCACATTTAAGTTTAGTTTTATATTTATATTTTTTAAAAGTTATTTTTAAAACTGTAGGAAAAGACTGATTTTGGATAAAGAAGAAGTGTGTAGAAACAGAAAATATAATAAATGCAATTAAAAAAAATAATTAAATTTGCTGTATGGCAAATTATGGTACAAAAACACTATAATCATTCTACATTTTCAAGATATGGGGTATTTCCTTTATTGCTGTAAATTTGGCCTGCTTCAGAAAAAATGTGTTCACTGCGAGTGCCCTTTCTCCTTTTTGCATTAAAAAATGTACTTTCATAGTAAAAACTGACTCAACGTTGTCTTAAAAAGAGTGCCCCGACTTTTAAATTTCAAAAGTGGCTTTAAAAACCAAAAGAATACCTTTAACAATTAAAAAAAGTGCCAATAGGAATCTGAAAAGTGCCCTCAAGAATCCAAAAAGTGCTCTTAAGAATTAAAAAAATGTCCTTTTCTCATCAGCTGCACCCTGCTTTTTTTTTTTTAACTTGGTGGAAACTCTGCATTAAAAATTATGATAAAAATATGTTTGTCATGTGTATGGCACCGGTTGAGACAAAGCTGACCAGGATAATATAATAGTACTAAATGAACTCGACATTTTCCATATTTTATTTTTCTTGTGCTGCATAACTTAGGATAAGACCCTAAAAATAAACCAGAAGTGGTATTTAGCCTAGACACCACTTCACTTCCCGCAGACATGGATCATTAGATTCCCCTGTTTCTGCTTTTACATAAAATATAGGTTTTTTTGTGTCTGATAACATAGGTTTTTATCAGGGCTGACAAGTTTCTGCCAGTAAGGGGCAAAAACTGGCAAAAACTAAGAAATAATAAAAAGAAGAACTTTAACTCCCAACGATTCATAATTCACACATGTATTTGATATGTAAACAATTAAATTAAAAATTAAAACTAAAAATTATGAATGTTATTCCAAGTAGCAAAAAGCTTCAAAATAATCATATAAATATATACTTTGTTTATATTACTAATTTTATTTTACTTGAAAAACCGAAATTTTCATAATTTGGTAATCTGATGGATTTGTGTACAAGTTGTATTACAAGTATTATTTACAGTTGAATTTCTATCTAAAAAAAAAAAAAAAAAAAAATTACAAAAAATTCTATGATATTTTAACTAATCCCTGTTCAGATAATTTTTAAATAAATAATATAATGCAATAACTTAAAGATTATCTACTATATGGAATATGGTTATATATATATATATATGGTTAGAACATTTTCAACTAAAAGTCTTAAATTAAAAAAGTCAGATTTGTTCCTTTGAATACTGTATTTAAATGAAATGTTTTTAAATCCACGGAATTACAAGATCCACATATAACTACAGCTCCAAGTTAAAAAATTAGAATAATAGAAAAAAAAGGAATTGTGAAAAAAGGTTTTTCATGTAGTATCGCTTATACAAAAAGTAATACAGGATAAAACTTAATATTGTAAGAATCTAAATTGTTTGTAGAATCTTTTAGCATTAAAATTAAAATAAAATACAAAAAATAAAATAATTATTCACACTTAGAAAAAATCAAAATATTAGAATAACCATTTACCTGGTTCAAAACATTAGAATATTGCATTGTAAATAATATGTGTTTAAAAAAAAAAGGAAAAATGGTTATTCTTTAATATTTTGTAGCATCACCTTTACATTTTATAACAGCATGAACTCGCTTTGCCAAGCTAGCTACAGGTGGTTCACAATGTTTTCTGTTCAGACATGACCATGCCAACTTTATGCTGGAAAGAAGCTCAACTTTGTTTTCTAGCGCAATATCTATTGTGTCAAAAATGCTTATTTTATGCAACCTTCTGAACCAATCAAGAAAATTCATAAGTATTCTAATTTTTTGAACCACCTATTTTAGTATTATAATATTTTGAATAATGAAAATAATTTTACAAAAATAAAATATTCACTCATAGTTTAATATTTTACAGTTTTAATTTTCTTTAATAACATGCAAATGTATTAAAACATCCATCGCTGTTCTTTTTCAATTGTAGTACAGCGAAATAAAGCTAAATGCAATTCGAAATACGAATGGAATTAATTATTCCAATTTTTTGATTTGGAGCTGTATAATATTTCTATGAGAAAGATTTTTTACAGTTATTAATAAATTATGTTAAATTACAGAAAAGTATTTTGAGCAAGTATTGATTATTTTTCTTTTCTTTTTAATTTAAAATAAGTATTGGATATAGTTTTCTATTTTGAATTTTAAACTGAGATTTTAAATACTCTAATAATTGTTTATATATAAAATTACACAACCATATTATAAGAAAAGTTTTATCTGTTACATGTTACATTACTCATTTTTTCTAATGCAAATTTATTTATTTTAAATTAAAACTATCCACAGTATTTTATTTGTTATTTATCCGTAATAAAATTTACTTAGGAAATTTAATACTACTAAAAAAGTCTGATTATGTCACAAAATATGTTTATGTCAGTTGTTGCCAGTTTCTGCCGGCAAAAACCCAGCCCTGGTTTTTACGCGGTCACCTCCACGATTATTCCTACTAAACTGACGATCCTCTTTTCAAGAATAAATGAAAAATGTGTAAATTTGCATAAAAGGACAAAACAAAATAAAAAGATATAGAATTTTTTTTCTTTGAGAAAATCATGTGAAAATATTTTTACCAAAAAGAAAGTCCTTAACTTCAGAAAAAAGTCAAATGCGCATGCACAGACACATATATATATGACTTACCTCGGATTTTCACACATAAGAAGCTCTCAAAGTCTTCATTAAACAGCATACACAACATTTGTAGCTGATAGACATGTGGTGGATTCAAATCAAATTTCTTTTTCTTTCTTTTCTTCTCGCATAATTTATCAGTTCTGTTAGCTTTTCCTTTATTGCACTTTCAAAAGCATCTCTCAAAGAAAATCCAATAGATTTTCACCACTATTAACTGTCCATATGAAGCTTGTTCAAAACAATAGTCATTACACATCATTTTGTTCTCATGTATCATGTATCCATAAGAAACAAATTTTGTATTGTAATCAACAGGCACATAGCAGCAATATTATTCCAATTGTAGACGATCAATCAAGTGACTGTCAGCCATGTTTAGATATTGAAATTAACAATGAACTAAATAACAGAATTAAAGATTTGAGTCAATTTTATTTAAGATTGCAGTGTAAACACAATATTCCTGCCAGCACCATTCAAATTATAGTTAGTGAATTAAGCAAGTTTTGTGATAGTCTGAAAGGTAATATTCTTCAGTCTGTTTTAACAGTACTAGATAATATAACAATAGATCAAAGGATAGTACCAATGCCATCAATGCAGACACATTAAGTTGTGCGAATGGAACACTGTGATCTGATTTTTTAAGGAAAGTTTTTTTAAACAGAATTTTCATTTTGTTCAACCTGTTAATTTAAAATTGAGTCTTAATGAAAAAAATCAGCAATGCATTTTTCATTACACACCAATACATGACACTCTCAAAGCCCTTTTGAATGACAAATTCATACTAGAACAATTTTTAAATCCCATTTCTGAAGAAACTGGCCTACTTTGTGAATTCACATAGATTGATCTATTTACAAAAGCAGTCAGCTTTTTAAGCAAAATTTGAATACATTACAATTAATTCTATACCAAGATAGCTTTGAAATAGTTAATCCGTTAGGTTCATCTAGAACTAAGCATAAGATATTGGCAATGTATATGACTTTAGGTAATATTTATAAATTCAACAGATCTAAAGCAAATCCAATTCAGTTAATATTACTGTGTAAAGAAAAACATTTGAAATATTTTGGACATGAAGCAGTATTTCACCATTTAATTAAAGACTTGAAGTCAGTGGATTGATTGTTAACAACAATGTACATAAAGGCACAGTTGCATATATTGCTGGAGATAACTTGGGTAGTCACAATATTGGAGGATTCACAGAAAGTTTTGCCCATGGCCGTATATGTAGATTTTTTGAAATAACACATGACTTCCAAAATTCACCTTTATTAAAAGCAACTGCACGATCTGAAATGTCATATGATGCTACTGTCCATTTATTACAGACTTCTGATTTACAATCAGTCTGTGGCATCAAATGTAATTCTATTTTTAATGAGCTTGGTTTTTATCATAGTATGTTCACCAGGATTGCCTCCATGTTTAGGACACTATGTATTTGAAGGCATGGCATATGATGTACATTTATATATTAAGTATTTCATAAAGACAAAAAAATGGTTCACACTTAAATATCTTAACAATGCAATAGATAAATTTCCATATAAAAGGTGAAGATGCTAAAAATAAACCAAATACAATATCTTTGAATTCTGATAAATTATCTGGCCATGCTATTCAAAACTGAACATTGTTAAGATTTCTCAGCATTTATTTAAGATACAAAATAATAAACCAAGAAGACCCAGTCTGACAACTTTCCTGTATCCTACAAGAAATAGTAATTTTAATATGTTCCTCAAAAATTAGTCATACACCAATTGTATATTTAAATACACTTATAGAAGATTACTTGCATCATAGACAAATATTTTTTCCAACACTATTACGACCAAAACACCATTATGTCACATTACCCTGAGCTTAACAATTTAGGCCTCTCATTTGGGTTTGGAATATGCGTTTTGAAAGCGCATACTTTTTTTTTTTAAATGCATACGCAACACTAAAAATTTTATTAATGTCACATCAACCCTGGCTGAACGTCGTGAATTGT